>OW284515.1:63046843-63646843 GCA_935413205.1 Polydrusus cervinus
AGCTGAGTAAGCAAGAGCTTCTATTCAAAACAAGTTTTGGGCTATACTTATACAGTTATAAGATAATTATAAGTTCTTCTATGATCGGTCAAGAAGAAATTCTTCTTGTATTCCCTGTACTGACTTCCAAAATACCATCTTCAGTGTGCTGTGGCTTCATCAAGCGAAATTAATGGATTATCCACCATTTCCGACAATTTACTGGGTTCCTCCAACAACACTCAACGAGGAAATGGTGTGGCGCCTGCAGTTGCTAACAGACCCAAAAGTAACAACTTCAAAATTGATTTCTGCAATATTAGGGGGCTTAACACTAACATCAATTCAGTCCACCAGCACTTACAATCTTCCAAGCCTCATGTGCTTGCACTGACCGAGACAAAAGTCAGAGCGTCAACGAACACCGTCAGCTATTTATATCCTGGATATGATTTTCACTTCCGTTTTAGACGCAACTTTGGGGTCTGTCTGTTCATTCGAGATGATCTTTGCTGCCAACGGGAGGAGATACCGGAACCGAAAGACCCCCCTGTTGTGTGGTTTAAAATATCTTCACAAAAAATCACTAAGTTTATATGCTGCCTTTACCGTCCTCCAAGCGACATGCATTACAGGGCCCTCTTCTCATCACTAGCCAACACAATCGACTTCTTGCAAACCAATCATCCGAATGCCGAAGTTGCTATCTTTGGCGACTTTAACGTCCACAATATCAACTGGCTTAAATACTCAAACACCAACGATGAGCAAGGCCGCGAGGCCGAATCTTTTGCGATCAGTTCTGGTCTAACTCAACTCGTAGAAGAACCAACGCGGGTTCCAGACCGAGCTGGGGATTTTGCTAGTCTTTTAGATCTCTTTTTAACTTCAAATCCAGACCTATATACGGTCACCGTACAACCACCATTGGGCTCTTCCGATCACAAACTTATTTCAACCCTAAGCGAGCTGCCAATTAGTTCTGAACAACCTTCTAAACCCCGTAAGATTTGGCACTATACATCAGCTAAGTGGGAAGACCTAAAGGACCATTTTCGCAACTTTCCGTGGCTAAGCGTATGCTTTTCTTCGGATGATCCATCTGTCTGTGCAAAGGAGGTCTCCGACGTCATTCTAACTGGCATGGAGGCCTTTATTCCTTTCTCCAAAAAGCGACCTTCCAACGGCAAGCCCTGGTTTAGCAAGAATTGCGAGCGTGCTGTCAGATCTAAAAACCTGGCTTACCGACAGTGGCTTAAAAACCCTACTCCTGAAAATCGCGCCATCTTTGTTACCACCCGAAACCAATGTAAGCAAATGATAGACCAAAGCAAAGAAGCTCATAACGAGAGAATCAAAAATAAACTTCTTGCCAGTCCTAACGGATCAAGGTCCTTTTGGTCAGTCGCTAAGGCCGTCAGCCAAAACTTTACAAAGTCAACTATTCCACCTCTAACACGTTCCAACGGCACAATAGCAACCACAGCCGGGGATAAAGCAAACCTACTTGCTGAACTGTTTTCCTCGCATTCCACTGTAGACTTTCAGGGAAAATCACCACCCAACATTCCCTCAGTTCAATCGCAAATGTCTGAAATCGTGTTCCGTCAGCGTCTTGTTAAACGGATTCTTAAAGGACTCGACGTCAATAAAGCTTCTGGTCCAGACGAAATTCCTATCATTGTTCTCAAGACATGCGCCGATGAACTTACACCAGTATTTTGTAGACTTTTCAACTTATCCTACAAAAAAGGAATATTTCCATCCTGCTGGAAGTCGGCGCGTGTCCAGCCTATTCCAAAGAAAGGTAAAAAGACCCTGCCAAGCAACTACCGACCCGTCGCATTGCTTTCAGTAATTTCAAAAGTAATGGAGAAAGCTATTAACCAACAACTCCTAAAGTATCTGGAAGGGCTTAACATTATCAGCGACCATCAATACGGTTTTCGTAAGTCCAGATCAACAGGTGACCTTCTGGCATATGTCACCCATCTTTGGAGCAACACCATCGAACATCATGGAGAATCCCGGGCTGTTGTACTGGACATCTCTAGGGCTTTTGATCGTGTTTGGCACGATGGGCTTTTAAGTAAATTGCGATCCTACGGTATGCCTAATAGATTTTGTTTATGGTTAACCAGCTTCCTTAAGAACCGTTCTCTGCAAGTGGCGATTGACGGGTTTCTCTCAGACACCTTCACCATCAATGCCGGTGTTCCTCAAGGGTCGATATTGTCGCCTACCCTCTTTTTAGTGTATATTAACGACCTTCTAGTAAAAACCCAAAATCCAATTTATAGCTTTGCTGATGACAGCACACTTGTCTCATCTTTTACCTTGACTCCCCAAACATCCTGGACCTGGAAGAAATTTTGGCTTGGGGTGACAGTAACCAAGTCGAATTTAATGCTAAGAAAACCCAGGCAGCAGTCTTCTCCAAAAAGGTTAACATTGCAGAACCGGATATAGTCATGGCAGGACACGCAATTCCCCTGGCACCGTCTATTAATTTGCTGGGGGTCAATCTGGGAGGTAATATGTCTTGGCATGATCACGTTGCCGCAATTGCCAAGACAGCTGCGCAGAAACTTGGTGTACTTTTCCGCACCAAAAGGTTGTACACACCTCATCAACTTTTGACACTCTACAAAGCCCAGATTCGACCATCATTAGAATATTGCTCTCATGTCTGGAGCTTTGCACCCAAGCACACCCTTCGGCTACTGGATTCCATTCAAAGGAGAGCCGTTCGTCTGATCGGCGACCCCGAGCTGACCAAGACCCTCGATAGCCTGGAGCATCGAAGACAGGTTGGTGATTTGGCTCTCTTTTACAGATATTTCCATGGCAGGGGTTCGACTGACATTGCCCACTTGATTCCACCTAGAGCAATGCAAAACAGAAATACACGGCGAACTACTGCCGCTCATCCATATGTTGTTCAGCTTAGTACTCCTCGAACTTCATTGTTCAAGAATTCTTTCATCTGGAGAACGTCATCTTTGTGGAATGATCTTCCTGAAGTCGTGTTTCCCAATGAATACAATCTTCAACGTTTCAAGACCAACGTTAATCGCTTTTTTCGCACTCGCACCGCTCCCAGAGCGCCTTAAAGGATTTTTCCTACAGTGCAGGTGTTTTGTCATAAAAAAAAAAAAAAACCCGGTGGTAATAAACGTTAGCAGCAAGGCATGGTTGCTCCAAATAATAGATACTTCTTGTAAACCATTAATTGCTTCCTTAAACGCAATTTTCTCAAGTAAGCTAGCTATAAAATTTAATTTTCGGATCATTAACTCTGAATAGATGATATTACATTTTTATTGATGAAAATGTACATAGTATTTTGCGCTTAGAATGTTTTACATGAACTCCCTATTACTAGGCAACGTAGCTCATATTTCCCCAAGGTCCAGTTAGAGAATTGCCAGTGTTTCTGTCTGTGTTTGTGAGCCTCCGCAAGTTCGCTATATATTGTGGCTTCTTTGGACGTCTCCTCTGTGAATGACATAAATATATCATGTACCGCTGGGAACTGGTAAGGTGCATGAGCTATTCTTATTTTTAAGTTAAGAAGTTAAAACAATCGCCTCCAGGAGAGAGTAAGTACAAAACTAGCAATAGAACCAGAGCGTATACCGATATGACCGAAAAACGTAGTAATGAGTTTGCATAGGTAGAATGCGGACATGTAAAGAATTTATAGCTACATACCAGGGGCGGAAAATAGTGATTTTTGAGGATAGTTTGATGTCCGATGGAGGAAACGCATTTTCTTTTTGAGGTATGTATATATTTTTTTTACTATAGCTTAACCGTTTCGATTTTACAGGGTGACAAAGTTTAAAAAAGTCAAGATTCAATTTAGTTATGGTGCTGTATAGGAAAAAGTATTGGGATTTCGAGGAAAAACTCTTGCTTATTAAAAGTCTTAAGAAACTTAGAGGGAGAAAAATATTGTTTCGGGGTCGCAAATGTTTTATAATAAGGTAGTAGAAAAAAAAAATTATTACTGCTATTAATATATTCTGTGGCATTGCGCTTACTGTAAATAGCCAAAAAAAAATTTTTCGTGAACACTTTCGCAGGTTTAAAAAAGGGGTTGTATATAAAAATGGTAAAAATTTGACCAAGTAATAATCAGATAAACTTTAGCCTTTAATTTGGTAATAATTTTAAAATTATTGAAACCGACCCAGATTAAATATATACTCGTTTGATGCAGTGTAGAAGTTGCATGCGGCCAGCTCTGTCTTGATATACGACACAGTTTCCCGCTCTTAGAAACCATCAGCCGGGAATGAGTGTACGATTCTTTAACTGGACCTTCGGGAAATTTGCTCTACCTGCCAAAGGGCCAAACGAGATCATTTTAACCACAACTTATCAAACTTGCTGAATGCGACTTACTTTTTTCTCGAATTCTCTGGAAATTAAAAAAAAAACAGGGGTTGGTGAGTAAAAATCTGTGGAACAAAAGATGGATATAATGACAGTTTAGAAAACCCGTTAAATTATGTTTTAATTTTTTTAGGTTACCAAATAAAATTTGGTTCTTTCGAAACTACAAATCAAACACGCGTGATAACTGATAAATACGAATGGTCCTTAATATGCTATGCATCGTTGCATACCTTAAGGGACCTTCTAAAAACGATGTAAAAATAAAATTACCTTGATGTGAACCAATAACATGCTTTCTCCCTAATAAGATGCTCAGGTGTTGCGGGGTAAATTTCCCCAGAGGTCTAATAGGGATTTCGCTCATGTTTTGAAATACAGTAGCGTAGCAATAAATCAAAACAATAAAAAGTTCCATCATAGACTTATTATTTATTATTTTACCCTCCTTAGACCATACTTTTCTATAACTAATAAGTTAACGAATCTTAATTTACTCTCTTTTTAATAATTTTTACGCCCAGTTAAAGGCAGACACATTATTTAAAATTCTTGTCTACATTTTTTTAACGGTATTTTTGTTTTACAGTACAAAAAATAATTCTTAGGTGTAAAAGTATATTTTGTAACGAGATCAATGTCATATATACCTCGTCCCATCAAAAGAGAACACTACGTATGCTAATAAGACAATGAAAATGCGCAAAATATTTTGGTCCGCCCACAGAACACGATTCTGGTTACGCCACTGTTCATATGAGAGATGGCAAAAACTCTAAACTTGCCATAGCGTCGTTTGCAAGTACCAAAACTGAAGTTACTAAAAGACAGCAAAAAATGGTTACCACTTATTGTAAAAAGAAGCAAAAGGATATTGTTATAGTAATAAACATAATTTAACAAAAGGTATGTAGTTCTGATACCAATATATACAGGGTGGCGCATCGAAAACGAAACAGAGACATTTACTGGCGGCTTAGTTTTGGAAAAACGCTCAGACCCGTCCATTTTGTTTTCGAGGGGGACAAAAAATTGGCAAAAGATCACCCCTAAAATCTTAAAAGGAAAGAGGGTCGAGTGATACGTTATTTTAAAGGTCTTTCAATTCCCTTTACTAATGAACTGAAGTACATAAATTTTACATCATTATAAAGGGACTTGAAAGACCTTTAAAATAAGGTATCCCACGTACCACCTCCGCCCAGGGGGATTTTTTTCCAATTTTGTGCCCCCCTCGAAAATAAAATCGACGGGTCTGAGCGTTTTTCCAAAAGAGAACTGAGCTGCCAGTAAATGTCTCTGTTTCGTTTTCGATTGCCTATACTAATCAGGCGGTATTGCTAACTTAACCACATATATGTTTTCAATGACCATAATATCATTTTTTCGGTGAACATTTTTTATTAGTTTTTTAAATTTTTTATCAAAAATCTTGAATACTGTTTAAGACAGTACACTAAATTTTGATACAGACTATTATAACATAAAACGTATGTTTGGTGCAATATCAAAAATAAAGGTAATGTCTGTCTTCTTTAATATAATATTTATATAAAAAAAAAATTATATTCCAAGAAAAAATTGACCTTTTACCTCCACAATACAGTCTCGAACCCCTTATACTCGTTCAAAAGCAATTACAAATTTTAATAAAGCGACCAAATTAAATTTAATATTTTAATAACCTGACATTTTGAAATAAAGTGGGTTTATTGTTAGGGGCTGTATTATTCACCATCTTTGTAACTCTCGGTCTGGTTACTGCTTTATTCAAAAATGAATGTTACTGTTTTCTACACCCCTAACGTACAATACATACGTAACAGGTGCGGATCTAGGGGAGGCAGTTTCGCCCCCCTCCCCGCCCCCTTCCTGAGCTTTACCAAATGGGTGTTTTTTTACTGTGAGCCTTAAAAATTGTAGGGCGTTTAAAGAGTCAGAATTTTTTTTAGCAGTCACTTTAGTCGCCTTCCCCCCTTAGCAAAATCCTAGATCCGCCACTGATACGTAAAATAGTGGAAACTAAGGGAAAGATAATTTCTGTGCATATTTATTCTAGTACCGTCAAACGGGGCTACTTTGACACCTTTTTAGGATACTTTTTAATATAACGCCACTAGTTTTTAACAAAATGTCGTTAAAATAACTGGACTACAACAAATGTGGCCTACTGAGTCGACTGGTGTATTCAAAACTGCTCTAAATATAATAGTTTGGGGAAAAAAAATAGAAAAGGGTGTGTCAAAGTTACCCGGTGTTTGGGGCTACTTTGACACCCTTTCATAATTTAACGAAACATCTGTTTAAAAACTCCTGGTGATAATGTAGTCCCGGCATTAGATGCGGAATCAAAAAATATCCCTATTTTCATTAAAAAATATTTTTAGTTTCTTGAAACCATGAAAACACAAATTTTTTAATTTTTTTTTTGTTTTTTAGACACTTTAAATTTAAACATTTAAAAATAAATTAAAAATATTTTTTAGGTGTAAACAAAAACTCAAAATATTATTTTTTGCACTTATGAACAAAATATACCTAACATAAAAAAACTAAAATTTAATTTTTTTGATCTTGTTTTCATGGGGAATTTTATTTTCTGGTAGAAAAGTTTTATCATCTTCGCTGAAAATGGTTCATCCGGATCGGTATCTGAGTCATCGCAAACTGGACACACATCGCACCTGGATCGTCGGCGATGTTGGTTTCGTCGTAATTATACAGATTTTTATTGTCGATGTTACCTAAAACTACCTGTATGTTGTTGAAAAACTGAATAATGTCATTTCTATCTACAGAAGAGCGGGATTTTTTAATATTCGTGGCAACTCGTGTCGAAAGATTATTTCTTTTAATATAATTTTCGGCAAAATCAGGTCCAGGATAATTGTCTTTGAAGATTCGTACTGTTTTACCTTGTTTGTCTAAGAATTTTTTGATCATAGCCTGAATATCACACTTAGTTAAGGGAAATCCACATTTTGCCACCTGCGTTAAAATGTCACATATTACTTGCTCCTCACTCTTAGGAAGTACACTTGGATGGCCTACCGATTGTTGGTGTCTCTCAAGATACTTGTTACGAAGGGTAAGCCGAGGGGTTTTGTAAAGTTTTGAAGCCTTTTTTGTTGGCATACCACTTCGGATGGCTTCAAGGGCATTTCTAAGATTTTCTTCTGAATAGTTCCGGTAACTCCGGGATCCCGGAGTTCTTTGGTACTTTCTTACCATAATTACTTCCTAAGTACATTAACAATGTATATTACCAATTAGAATTAAAAAAAAAAACGAAACAAAAGAGAGAAATAAAAACAAGGAAACAAAATTATGTCAGTGGCAAAGTAGCCCCGTTTGACGGTACCTATTTTGTGGTTAAAAATATCTGATTTTTTGCGAGATTTTAAGTTTGGAAATAAAAATATAGGTACAAAAAAAAGTAAAACCCAAAGAAAGACCTTTTACAGACTCTATATTTTTCAGTGTTAGTTGTATCATGATAAAGTTTAGAGAGAGAAATGGGCCCGTTAACTTGTGTGAAATATAACTACGGTTTTGTGTCATCCACTGTAAATTAAAATTTATTAATAAAGTTGAATGTAACAGGGGTGTGTCGCGAAGCTTAAACCTTAAACACGGCAGGCAATGTTGGTGCACACAATTCATTTCAGTTTTTAATTAAATTTTGCGAAATATACAACGTCGAGACAGATATTATAAATTTCATTTTAGTTGACACTAGAGTGGCCGACATTTAGTACAATTTACAACTTATTTTATTTTTAAAAATCCTTTACGGGACTTCAGATTAAGAGTGAGGTCTAGTAACGCATTCGCCATTTCGTTTTTTGATCAATATTTCATTAAGTTTTCCTTTTATCCAAAAATCGGCCAAATACCGACATTTGAGGCATAATTACCTACAATTTTAAGTTAAACAAGTTTAAATTTATAAAGTAATAAAAGCAGAAAAAGAAAAATGGACAAATTTCACAAATTCTCGTTTTTTGCTTTTATTAATTCATTAATCAAAATTTCTTTAGTTAAAAACTGTAGATAATTGCTACTCAAAAACGGGTATTTGGCCCATGCTTCAATAAAGCGAAAAGGATAAGAAATATTGTTTAAAAAATGAAATAGCGAATGCATCACTAGACTTCACTCGTAAAGAAAATTTGTTGACGTTCTCAGTTTTTTTAACCTTAAGACGACAATATAGAATATTTTGTCAAGAAATATTTTACACCATTTTTAATCTCTGACAACTTTCGACTTTCGAGTTATCCCTACTTCAGGGTTGTAACTTTACCCCACGTACTAAATTTAACTCTTTAACATCGGGTTGTATAATAGTATATTATCAAACAAGGTTTAGACTACTATTTTTGCCCGAGCGTCAAGTTTAAATCACAAGGAGCAGAGCGACGAGAGATTTAACATGCCACCAGCTATGTCATTTTTATGGTCACATGTACCAATTGACAAAGCAGTATTTGCCATCAGCCGCCATTTTGTATAATGGCCGTTTTATAGGTAAGTGGTGAACAACATTTTAACATTAATGAACTAACCAGCAACTTTGACAGTGGCATATGAATAAACATGAAATGAGCAGAAATAAATTTATCACAATATACTAGTGTTTAATTTAAAAAAATCAAAGGAAAAGAAAGCAAGCAATTGCTGAGACCGTGACTTGGTTGTCTTTCTTTTCCTTTGAATCTATATCCGGTCTCTTGAAGAATTATGGACAATTTCTTCGATTTAAAAAAAATCAGTTGACTGACGTCCATTTCTGTTTCACCCTGTCCACAATTTTCTAAAAAACTCTTGACCAACTCTGTATACCAGACTGATCTGGCTTCTTTCTCACAAACTGAAGGGCATAGACATGGACAGGAGTCGATTTGAATTAAAAAAGTAGATATTTATTTTCAGTGTATTCTTCATAATTTTTGGTAACCATGTAAGTATAAAGAAATGATAAAAAATATTATTTATGGTAAAATTTCACACCGTATTACGTTTCCTTTATCCCTTCTCGGATTTAAAAGCAAATGGAAAAGGTAATAGACCTCTGCGTTTTATCATTATTACAAAGGCATTTTCAAGTTTTGTTTGAATAAAATTTTCGCTCTGTTCTACTTCATTTTACAGAGCTTATTTTATGTCGTAAAAGAAGGTACATTTTTGTGCACTTTTTTTACTATTTAAAATATGAATATTATATTACACATATTATTTACACTCCTGGGAGCCGGAAGATTTCATAGCTCTGCAAAGCATCCATTAAATATTTCTTAATTTATAATATATCTATATTAAATAGGACCAGAAAAATGCGTTCTCTTGACCCGAACCCTGGCCATGTTTATTAATAGATTTTTAAAAACATTTTAAATCTGGACTCTACAGAGTGTCAGAAAGTATTTCTATTAAAAACAACTTTAATATGTTTTACAATAAAATGAATTTTAGTAATTTTTTTAGAACTTTCATTCTCTTATATCTTTATCTTTGCATTTTTTTTCTGCATGAAAATAACTTGCACACACATAAATACCGCATTTCCATTGGCGAAAAAAAGCTGAGTTTTTTTTGTAATGTGGGCCAAGAAGAATAGCAATTTAACACCGCAAATTTTATCGCGGTCGGATCCACTTCACCGAAACCGCTGTCACATATCAAGTATGCTATGTCATTATCCGTCAGTTCTAGTTTGACTTTGACGGCTTATGTCACATAGTCATATCTTATCCATTTTTGCTTATCCAGTACAAGTTTTTTTAAGGTAAAGTAGACGAGGTATGATTCTCCGGTCAATATAAATGTGTTAATTCAGTGATCCAAGATATGGACTTTTTAGTTGACCTGTTGGCAACCCTGATTGATATATTGCAATAATATTTTTCTGTTTGTTTTCAATTTCCATAATTAACTAGAATTGGAAACCTATCGATAGTGGTAGAGTTCGATATAGCGATAGTTTCTACTCCGATCAAAAGTGACTTCTAAAAAAAAGGCTTTTCCTACCGCGTATTTCTCAGATCAAAAGTTTTCCACGTATATTAGATACTCCATAATCAAGTAATATATAGAAGAAAAAGTGAGAGTTTGAATTTTAATTTGTAGGAAGAACATCGTTAATATTGGTTACATAATGACGAAGATACTTAGCATTTTGAGTATTTTGGTACTGAAAATTTTACTTTCTAATTCGGAAACGTATTATTTTTCCCACTCAAAGGTATGTTAAAGGTGATTATTATATTTGTATCAATCATGCATTAAATTTCGAATTTTTAAAGCTTTCTACACAGCCAAGAATATTCCTGTATTAATTAAATTGTATTAAACCAACTTTTCCTATAGGATTGGCTAATTGGTAAAGTTGTAACATAATATCATTTTCTCCACGGCCATTACTGAATGCAATAATTCCAAAATTATTTTTGATAATAGAATGTAAAAATTCTCGCTCTTGAGTTTGAATAGTAGATTCTGTAACTAGGTTGGAATGAAAATTTGATCCGAGTGGAAGATTCCGAACGCGAGCGTAGCAAGCGTGTGGAACTACGAGTATCGAATTTTCATTCTAACCGAGTAGCAGACTATATTTGCTCCACGACCAAAAATACTATTCGCAATATTTGTAATTTCAGGTGGAGTATTATCCAGTTCCATATCTGATTCATCCGATTTTTCACTCATATTTTGACTTGCACTAAAATTTGTCTGCTGACATTGACAGTTTCGAAATTCATGGCAACCTATGTCGTTTAGATCAATTACAGAATATTCATTCCGTATCTTGTTATGGAATGAAAATACACGCAAAACGCATAAGAAGCAAGTGTTTCAGAATAAATATTGCAACTCAAGAGCGAGAATTTTTACATTCTATTATTAAAAATGATTTTGGAATTATTGCATCTTCCACTCGGATCAAATTTTCATTTCAACCTCGTTACAGAATCTACTATTCCACCATAAAGAAATAGGTGTAAAATTTTAGTAAATTTGGAAATAGATATAAAAGTTTTTTTTTTTGGAAAATTTGTACTTTTAAGTGAATTCTCGACCGCGCTAAAATTTGCCCTGTTAAATTGCGTTTTTCTTGGCCCCCCGAATGACAAAATATCTACGCAAATTATGGGTCTATTTGGGTGTGGTAAAGTTATTTTCATGTAGAAAAAAATTCGAAGAGAAAGATACGTCAACGAAAACCCTAAAAATAATTATGAAAGAGAACGCAATGTTTTGGTTTATTTTAATATACAGGGTGGAATTTTTAACTGGAATAAATTCGGTATTAGAAAGCCTCTTTATTTGCGGAGAAAAAAAGTTGGGGGCGGTTTCTACCCCCCAAAGGAGGGGTACATTTCATGACGGAACGAAAAAAGTCAAATCAAACTAAAAATAAAAGCAACCGTATTTCCGTATTTTCTCCGCAAATAAGGAGGCTTTCTAATACTGAATTTCTTCCAGTAAAAAATTCCACCCTGTATATAATTAACCTTGGAGAAGAATTTAGAAATATTGGTCGAATGCTCGTAATAAGCGCTAAGACAGATATTTAAAAAATAGTTACAGGCGTTCAACTGTATCTCTAGTGAAATTCAAGCAGTATAAATTTGTTATCAGCTGAATGTTCAAACATTGTTTGTCTTATAACAGATTTGTACAAATCCAGTGACAGCGGCAAAAATAAATGGAATCATTTTATTAATATCGGTTAAAACGTAAAAATCGTCATACTTCTTTCGGGAATTTTAATCAGATGATGCAATCGGACCATTTTCTTTGTACTAAAATCATGCGGCTTATTATATTTTAGGAGAAATTTATTAACGCCTACAGATTTTGTCAAAGAGAGGGAATGATTCTGGCTACAGAACGCAATGAGCAAGAAACGAATGAACTGAATAAAGCAATATCGGATAAAAATAGAGGCAAGGATGACTTTTTCGAAAAAATAAAACTTATCTTGAATCAAGAAAGGTTTTGTAAAATAGTGTGTATAGTATTGATAAAAATAAGCAATAATCGGCCTTTATTTTGAAAATGTTCTACTCAAGAAACTCCTTATAAGAAATCTTATTCATAAAAAAAAACTTACAGCATATTATGTATTCTAGCAGGGCACTTTTAAAACGCGGTTTAAAAAAAGAACGGAATGGCCTCACATAGTTATTTAAATTTTTTAGAATATTGGATAGGTGGACTATACCACTTGGATCGTTATTTTCAACATAACTGGATTTGGCAGGATTCAGGTAATATCTTTAATTACTCAAATTGGGCGTCGATGGAACCAATTGTAACAGAGCACCATCATTTCTGCCTTAAAAAACTGTCTAAGATCAACGCCTCACCTGGCCAATGGGAAGCTGTGGTTTGTTACATAAGATACTTTTTTATTTGTCAGAAACCTTCTCATGTAGATATTGTTTCTAATAATACTTGTTAATTGTAAGTTTAAGTACCATACAGATGGGTTTTGTACCATTTACTGGGAATATTGAAATGTTCTTTTATTAGCTGTAATTTAGTTAATATATAATGTAACAAATAATGTAAAATCGTTATAATTCAACAACAGTGGCGTATTTAGCAAGGGGGGGGGGGGGGGGGGGGGCTGCCGGGCTGCAGCCCCGTTCCCGATCCTAGAATAATAATATATAGAATAATATTTTATAGTATTTTTCTAATACATACTTATCTGTTTCGGTTTCCCTTTATTTAGAGCTATTTTAAATCAACAAAAATATAACCCAATGCAATAAAATATTTTTACAACAAAAGAAGAAGAAGAAGAAGTGTGATAATGTATAATAAAAAAATAGTGCGTAAAAAAACGAGAATGCTTTATTATAAATATACAAAACGCACTTAAGAAGGAGCATTTCAGAACCTAAGCATTTGCACCAAAAACTGCTCTTAGATCTACGTTCCTAAAATACATGATTTCTGAAAAAATTATCAATTTTGGCGTGGTGAGCGATATTTACTTTATTTTTAATCATGAAAAACCGAGCCCGAAGAACGCTGGTTAGAGTCATACATATGTCTTCTGTTAAAATTTTGTATTGACACCTATATTCATTGTTTTCACAAATATAAAAAATATTTTTTTTTTAAATAAAGAGCCAGCTAGCAATACCAAAAAAAAGTAAAAAAAAACATTTACAAAAACAAATTTAATCCAACCATGCAGAGGGGGAGAGGTAATAATTTAATTTTCGAAATTTGATAGGTGAATTTTAAACGAACTTTCGGCGTGGCCCCAAACATTTTTCGTCTGCGGCGCTTCTCCGCCTTCTGCGTTAGGTACCATTTCATGAAATACAGGTAGTTTTGATTGTCCCTCCCTTCAGAAAAAAAAATGTCCTACTTACACCCACTAAGCCCCCCCCCCCCCTGAGCATATTTTGTGGCTACGCCACTGTAAGACCACATAGTCGATAGTGGACAAAGTTATATAAATGCTTGCTATATTACAACGCAAGTGTTTAAACTCTTGACATGTTGTATTACATAAAATCTTAATATGGTATCTTGCGAGATAACTAGTTTTAAGACCCAACTCCGTTAAAGTTCCGCGGTCGGTCGTTATCAAACTTTGGTTACTAGGGATGAACTTGAAGCCATTAATTTACAAGAAGTCGAAGTATGGATGCTTACGGTAATAATCTTTTATGATTACACTCATCTATTTATACCAACAATTAATAAATAAAATAGGTCGTCCTTATATCTTTTTAATTTTAGTCGTTTTTTAGATTTTTATTATGTACTATTATTTCGGAAGATTCAAAAGTGGGATATCGATGATGCCCTTATTAAAAAATAATTATCTAAAAAACTGTTTTTATTATAATCGAGTTTTTGATTCATAAAATTGGGATGAATGTTTTAATGTTTCATCATAATGACACTGTAACACGGCAGGAAGTTTCTGCCCTTCTGACATAGTGCCTTTTCGTGTTTTACTTCGAAACTTGCCCCAAAGTTAATACGCACTAAATGGCTTAGTTAGAAGGGATCTTATGTTTTCTTAAAAGCCGGAATAATTATCTTGAATAATAATAATTTAGGGACCAATGTGCGGATTAGTTGTAGATTTGTTTCTAATATTGTGTTTTTGGGGACATAAAGGCCTTTGAACGATGATAAATTTCTAGAAAATACAATAATTTAAACGATTTTTATGTGCAGTCTAAGTGAGAATTTTCTTTCGATGAAAAATCGCCACCAATATTGCCAGTTCGAGCTGACAAAGACTGAATGCACCAATTTTCCACTAAAATTAACCGCTTAAAAGACTAAATTCTTCAATTTATCAGCGAAGCATTGAAGAATCGTCAGTTTTTAAGGATTTATTTTTCATTTTAACAACAGAAGTTTTCTAGTCATAAAAAGAATCTTAATCTGTTCTTTTCAATTTCCCAAAAGATGTTTAAAAATAGACTCTCGCCATAGCAGCCATTTAATTCGTTATTATTATTATTTACTCCTAAATGCTTGTCCCCCTTGGTCCCATTAATATACGCCATTGAGTTTTGTTACCAATGAACCGTAGCGACTTCAACTGATACGATAAATTTTGTTATCACAACAGAAACGCAGTTATTTTAACAAAACAGTTTTTATAATTTTGCTGCAAACATCCGTTGTCGTAGATTTATTTACAATGCGGCTACAGTGTCCCAAGCTAGTGTTCTGGGGTCTTGTTATTTCGTTATTATTGGTAGTCTTCTGTAAAGTGTTTTCTGAAAGTGCTGAAAAAACAACACAGTTACCAAAAGATGGCAGCATATTTCAATCAATAATAAACTGCCCTAAGGGCAAAGTAAAAGTTGGAAAAAAATGCAGAACTATGTGGTGAAGGTTAGTAATGTTTTAAATAACTTTTATTATCTCGATAAAATAATATAAAATAAATAAAGAAATCTTTTTCCCTTGTTATCGGTACAAATGCTATATTAAAGACCCTAATACTGAATTCGCAAGGGCGGGAAACGTCGATATTGCGAAACCTAAATTACGGATGTGATTGGTCAAAAGTCAGCTGATTGATATTGAGTCTATTAATCAGTCGACTTTTGACCAATCACATTCATCTATGTGTATGTTTTTCCGCTCTTGTAGATTTAGCATTATACCAGTTGTTATCAAAGATTAAAAGTCAGTGAGTCTTTGAACTGGCCTCGGTCACGAGCATAAAGGCCAGAGGGAATGTCTTCTTGTTAATTTTCTTGTACATATATATTTCTAGGTCTATAAATCTATTATATGCAGCAGCAGCAAATTATTCCTACTTACACATAGAATGTTTTTGAATCAAAAATAGGTGCTACCCCAGTACCATATCATCAGAAAACGCGCTCCTAAATGTTTCAAGACGGTGGATAAAGGATCTCTGGTAAATTACAGTTTAAGAGATGATGTCATAAGGAATTCGCTCATTAGTGCTCATACCCTGTAAATTCATTTGACTGATTTTTCGACAGAAAATGAATTAGGGGTAGTACTAAAAATGGGATTTAATAAAAAACTGTTTGTTATAGATTTTTTTATTTTACAAGTCAGTAAATAGTTGTATACGGGACAATAAAAAGATAGATAGAAGAGTTTTGTACTTGCATTGTCTTTATTTGTTTTATATTACAACGTTTCAACTGGTAAGTATCTCCAGTCATCTTCTGATATAAAACAAATAAAGATAATGCAAGTTTAATACTCTTTTATCAGTCATTGTCTCCAACCTTCAAATAAAAAGATAGTTATGTATGTTATACAGTAAAAACTTTATTTAAAAAAAGAAACTATATTTGTTAAACAATTGTGTTAAATGAACTCACTAAAAACTGACTAAAATTAATAATTATATTATGAATAGTTTATTTACGCAGTCGGCACTATCAACAACATAAAATAAATTGTCTTCCTAAATTAATGCAGCTTTATATTCTCTTAATCTAATTGTAAGTATTGATACATTCAATGTAAATACCTCACATAACAACTGAGCTCTTAAACACTTTAACAAGAATAAAAAAGGCTAATTTACTATTTTTCACAAAAATATTATGTATGTACAAGTATTGCCAACTTTCTACTATTTCCCATGGTGATCACCTTGTGCCAAAAATATAACCATAGCATCAATAACCTCGTAAAAACCTCTTTCTGATTTTAGTTTGACAACGTTTAGATCAGAAATTATTTGGTATCAGGAAATTTTCCAGTACTTATGCTAAAGTTCATGATAAGGATATACTCTTGTCATTGGACAGGGTTTAAAAATGCATTTGTTTTCTTTTCATTTATTATCCATAAAAAAATTTTTTGTGGCGTAATGTGAAATACAAAGTGGCAACACCGGTTTGTATTCTACCTAATTAGCAAAGCCTGGTAGCTGGTTACGCCTTTGGATATATCGATGTAATAGTACAAGCCTATATAAAGGCAGTGCAGGATTTAGCATGTTCTGAAAAAATTATCTATTCAATCTAATTTTGTAAAAATCTGATAAATAATTTGTATACACTACGGGTCCAAAGTATCTTACAAAATAATTATAGTATGTCTAAAACTAATTAAAACGCATAAAAGACTTATCCGAAATTGTAGAAATTTTATCACTTATTCAGATTAAATTGCTTCAGTACGGGTAAAACTTCACATGTCAAAGATTTACTCACTAGTTGTACAAATAGCTATTACATCGATATATGGTTTTTATTATTCATAATATATAATTTATTTTACTTCTAGATTATAGGTACATTCTCTATGCTGTATTAGTCATGGAAAAATATAAATAAGAGGGGAAAATGACTATTGCTTCTAGATTATAGGTACATTCTCTATGCTGTATTAGTCATGGAAAAATATAAATAAGAGGGGAAAATGACTATTGCTTCTAGATTATAGGTACATTCTCAATGCTGTATTAGTCATGGAAAAATATAAATAAGAGGGGAAAATGACTATTGCTGTAACTCCCTATTTTTTGCAAGAAACACCCGTAAGTTTATTTAGAAAAATGTTAAAATAGGTGTGGCGTAGTTGCCTTTCGCCAATCAGATGAACATCTCATATATTTGACTTACTGCTTAAGCAAATAAAATTGTACTGCCACATTTTCTCCTTTATAAATACTTCTTCCATGGAATTAGTCATATATTTACCTTTGTTTTATAGAAACCTATTATTTAAATTGTTAATGATTCTATATTGTATTATATTTATTATTTACATATTTTATATTATTACAGATATTTTGCCACCTATAAAATTAATTATATTTAATTAATAAACTGCAAATTGTGTATCAGTGATCTGATCGATGATAAATGAAAACGCTCGTTTTGGCATATTTTACCCTTTTTCGGTTTATTTTTAACTTAAATACAAACAAGAATTTTTCTTGTATTTAAACGCAGAGTTAAAATACTGATATGCAGGAATTTTAAAATTCGCGTTTTCTTATTATATGTTACAAGTGGATTTTAAGCTGAATATGATTATGATTGATGTCTACTAATAAAGACTATTAAGGATGGATAAACTTTTCACCTTCTTACTTAAACCTGAAATAGTAGAATCTTTAGCCAATGGCTGTTGCTTTAACCACAAGCAATAAATATATGTTAATGTTTAATATATTTAAAATAGCAGATATTTATTCCACACTGCATATAATAAGTCAAAAGACACTTTATTGTAGGTGTAAAAGATAGTTTATCCATCCTTGCTAACGTTAATGTGTATCGGTATCAGTGGCGCACGCAGAAAACATTTTCGGGGTTGAATGGAAATATTCATAAACCCTGATTCAATGCAAATTTTATACACACAAATAATGAAATTTTTTTAGGTTTTTTAGTTTTTGTCAATGGCGCCCTCCCCGCTTCATGCGTCACTGGTCCGTATGGATTCTACATTCTTAAATCTACATATTTAATAACGTACTTTTTACAATATTTATGTATATTACTAAATAAAATTATCACATTTAAAAATACCAAATTATTTAAACAAATAGAGTACTTATTTGTAAATAAATGATACGAAAGTTAAAAATATACTTTTGGCAATATTATTTACACTTATTAAGGCTCATTTTCACTTTTTTTAGTGGCGGAAAGTATTTCTACTTCCAGTTAAAACGTTCCTCTAATTTACACAAGGCAAGTTTACTGGCGGCAAGTACTTTTCACCACTAAACTTTCCAAGTGTAAACGAGCCTTTAGAAGTCGTTGAGTAACTTGCCAAGCAGCAGGAATTTTGTCTTTTAAATCGTCTCGCCATTTTGTCGCTAATAATAAGAATATCGCTTGAGGTTTGATTGTCAAGAACCTTATTTGAGTTTATTAATTCAAGTAAAGGGTGCTGCTGAAAAAAATCGGTACCAAATTAGTTCAAATCGTAAAATTCCTGCTCCCTTGTTGAATTTTCTGGGGGGGGGGGTCTAGTTAATAAATAATACTTTCATTTGTGAGCTATAGAAAAATATTATAACTCAAATTTGTAAAAACATTTTTTAACATAACTATTTTCTAATGATACTTCTGCGTGATCCATACAATATGCGATGGCTTCGCAACGGCGCCGATCTCGCAGTTGACAGTCCTGGATTGTCCATTTATAACAAACAGTGCATGATTACTGGGTGTCGCCAAAAAACCTCCAAATCTCCCCGCGGTAGTGATCGGTCGAGCTGGGTTACCCCATTTCGAAGTTGGGGAAGCTATACCAACTCCAGTTATTATTTCTACTTTACCTAAAAAAATATTACCGTGTTGGTTAATTTGCTGATTTCATTTCTCCTAAGGGGTAATTTTTTAACATTTGGATTTATCTATCATACTATAAGATATGCCAAAGGCCCTTTATATTTATCCTGGTAACTTTACCAGCAAGGTAACTTCCAAAGAAACCATTATTGAGACAATAATAATTGTTTTCCTACGACCACCTATGAAAAAGAGAAAAAAAGCATGGTTAACCTGTCTCGAAAGCGCCGAATATCACACGCGTGTTGAAAGAAAATATTTCAACTCTAGAGTGGTAATACAAGGCACACTATTTAATTTAAACGTATGATATCAATTTGACAGACCACCCCTATTTATTAAAAAGAACACATTTTAGAAATCAGTAATTGTAAAGTGTTTTAACTTATTTTTCATGTATTTGTCGAGTGATTTAGAATTAGAGTGTAAAAATAAGCCATGTGAAATTATAAAAAATGTTAATAAAAGAAAAAACAAGTCGCGCTGAAGAAAATGTCATATATTTAAACAACAAATGTTAATTGGTAGCCATGGAAGCCATAGCGTAGGCACTAAAGCTCTGGTCTACAGAACGGGAGGTCACAGGTTCAAATCCCATCAGGAGTATTTGACTTTTTTTTTTTATAAAAACAATAAATAATTTATAGAATTATTTTGAATTGAAATCTTCCTTGTTGGGTGGATTTTTTAAATTTTGGTTTAATTTATATTTCCTTGAAATTTAAAATTTTTCATTCTGGTTAATCTAGAAGTCAATTCAGGATTAGTTTTTCCTATGATATTTATAAAATATGAAAAAATAAAAAAGTTAAACTACAAATAAAGGAAAAGCCTATTGACAAACTATGAAACCAGATATTAAGTGGAACATAATCCTAGGTATGCTAATTTCAACTCTAGAGTTGAAATATTTTTTTTTAACTTTACAAATCAAAGGCTTTTTTAATAATTCTTTGTGGTCGTAGGAAAAATAGTGTACAATACTCGTGTAAAAGTGATTATTCTAAAACTCGGAGAATTTCCGCACTCCGCTAACGCCTCGTGCTAAATATCTCCTCGTTTGAAAAGTATCACTTTCATCACTTGTTATGTAATATACTAATTTCATCGAAATTATCTGGCTGGTAAAGTCACCAAAAGATGGATATAACCGGTCCCAATTATGTAAATACATACAGGGCGTATAATTAATTTATAGGCAATCATAAAAATACTTACCAGTGCTTAAATTTACGAATAACAAATCCTCCTTGTTTTGTCCACTAGCATACAGGTCGTAACTATGCGTTGTTTGACTGGGATAAAAAGTGATATCCGAAATATTTAAACTGGTTTTCACATCAAATAGAAACTCTAATCCAAGAGCTAAAAATAAATAAATTCTAAATTTCTACTTCTCAGCTCAAAGATTTAAAGTTGAATCAACGATATAGATTCGCTACATGATAGAAAAATTCATCAATAGGAATTACAATAATTAAAATGTGAAAATTGTCAACCAACCTTATCAGATCTACTAACCTTTTATTTCTTGGACAATAAGAGTGGCACCATTGGTAGTCCTGTCAAATGTCACTAGTTTCCTTGAGTCAGGTGATATATAAGGTTTTCCAAACAGCGTTGGCGTCTTTGATATGACTGCATCAGTAAGATAGTCCAAAATAAGTTGACCTGTCGGTTTTTGTGTAACAGGCTCCTTGCATTCCATAATCACGAGTCCGTCTAAAAAATTTTAACTACACTTTATTTTAACCTTTAAGCTTGTGTTTCGTCATAATAAAATTTATAGTTAAAAAAATACATACACAATGCTGAAAATTGAATTTCCTGAGGAACACAGTTGTAGGGTGTCAAGTCCACAGAACGTATATATCGTAGATTCTCCAAATCTAGCTTATAGAGTCCTCGTTGGTTCGTATGCGTCACATATCCATATTTAAAGCTGTAATGTGATATATCCTACAAATTTTAAATAACTATTAATGAAAAACAATTATTTAAAAAAAGGGTATTTATAGAATTTTAAAACGCCTGCTTACCTGAAATGGTGAAGGTAAGAAGAGATCTTTGACCATGTCAAACTGTCCATCAATTGGTTCGGGATGAACTGTGTGGTGCTTCCTCTTTTGTCCGGCATCTCTAATAACCTAAACAAAGTTAATATTATTTAATTTGTTTTAATCAAATTAATTATATATTTAGGGTTGCTAATTATTAAAAATATCACAAAATATTGCCAATAAGATTAAAAAATACCTGTACAGTTTTGATTCCTGTGTCATTACCATCCCTCCAACTCAACAACCACAGTTGATCCAAGTGTAGAACTTTTTCCAGTTCGACTGGAACTTTGTCTGTTTCAACCACGTCTACAACCGCCATTTGAGCTGTTGAAACAACCAATATCCGGTCTAAAACCGGCTGGGAGGCATAAATGTACCGATTTGATACTGATACGGCTCGACCCCAAGAGCAAGGGGTACCTCGGTCTCCACAAACGTATTCCTATAAGAAATATTTTATAGAAAAAATATTAAAACTATGCGTACCGAAATATAACATTTTAAGGCCATACTACCAGTAGTTTAAAGGGAAAATATAGTTTAAAAAATATTACTTTGACTGTTTCATTATAGTTTTGTTCGTATTGATATTGTGTTGCAGGGTAAAACAGCTTGAAGTCCCTATTTGTAGATGGCGGTAGCGAAATCGATCGATAGGGTTGGTAGAGGTGTTCTATGTGACTTTTTTCTGTATTATTTCCTTTGTGGAAAATATTAGAACATTCTAAGGAACGGGCATTAGAAAATTTTTTTTAAGACTTAAAATTTCTTACTCTCCTTCTATAAAAATTCATGTAGTAGTACTGTTAAGCCGTGATACTTCTTAATGAGCTGGCAACATTTTCTTTACCTGGGTTCCTGGAATAATGTCTGTTCCTTGAATTATATGATGAAGTCTGCATGTTGTCGGTTCATACACAGAAATGCCCCAATCGTGAAAAGCAAAAAATCGATGTTCTTCGTCGCTAGGGCCTAAAAATTAAAAAAAAATAATTAACTTCAAAAAATTAAATTTTGAAAACATATTTCTCGTTACCAACACAGTTACTTGTTTCTGTTGTTAAGCATAGTTTTGTTTTCTGAGTAATAAGCATGCAACTTACTTTGAGGAGTGGGTTGTTCTTGAATTACCAATGAACTTATATCTCTTCTGATTCCTCCTAAAAAGATAACACTGGTTATCATTTTAATATTTCGATAATATGATACATCTTATCAATATATTTATGAACTTATCTTATTCTAGTGTAACCTAATGATGGGGATGATGGTTATTTGTATTGGTAGTAATGTATTTTTAAAAATATTAAAACAGAAAACATTACTTTTTGTATATTTTTTTCAAATAAAATAGTGTTCTTTGCTAGAATCAAGCATTTTTACCTCTATTGGTTCCCTGACACATATAAGCACCAGTATCGGCAAAGTTTATATTTTTAATCTTGAGCGACGTTCCGTTTCCCACTATTTGAAATTTGTTTAAGTTATCAGCTGTCTTAAGTGGTTCATCGTTCTTTAGCCACTCTACCTAAAATGTTGATATTTATTTAAAAAAGGGTTTGATGGCTCCTACGTACAGTGGTTCACTCTATATTAAAATAAAAGATACAAAACAAAAATATTATGTTTACTTACTTTTGGAAAAGGTTCCCCTGACACGTGACAAAACATTTGAGCATCTTCACCTGGGCCTTTTGATTGAATTTTGGGCATAACATTAACTTCTGGAAGGGCTGAAATAGAACGGATCGCTTAGCTCACCAATACTTACTAAGGTATGATTCTCATTTTCCTTCTATGTTTACAATTTGCTATGTTACGACCTGCATTTATTACAGAAATTACAAATATTTACCTACCAATTTCTAGTCTCTTTTCTAAATAACAGAAAACTGCATTCCCTATACTTACTATAAATGGACACTACGTGTGTTTGAACAACGTGAGGATTCCTTTGCGCACTACAAGTATAATTTCCCGCATGCTGTAGCTGAACTTTCGCTAAATATAGACTTCCATCTCCGTAAACTTTAACGTCATCCTGGTCCAACGTTGCCAGATCATGTCCGTGGCGGCGCCACTGTACTGGAGGGATTGGGGATCCGGTGACGTCACAACGTAGTTCTATGTTGTCCCCTAAGCGGGTGAATACGTGGCTTACTTCGAGAGCTTTGTCCAATGTGACCACGGAAACACCTAAAAATATTATAGAATAAAATCAACAAAGAGAGTAATAAAGTAAGAATCTCCAGTCGTCAACCATAAGACGACTGGAGATTCTTGCCAGTTGAAACGTGATTTAAAGCAAATAAATAAAAGGCAAGTAAAACTCTCATTTGTAAAAAAAACATTTCATAAATCATTCGTTGCATATTGTTTTAAGTATACTCACTGTAAAGTTTGCTAAACGCTAAGGAAAATTCATTGATACTTAATTTCTTGTCCTTGTCTGTATCGTCATATTCTATCATGCTTCGCAGTGAGCAGCCGCTTGTTAAATTGATTACGTTAACTAAATCTTGATCTTCTGTCGACACCTAAAATTTAAAAAAAAATACATTTGGTAAAAAAAAGTACTTCCTGGTATACGACAAACACTTTTTTTCCCGTAATTCAAATTTTTTATTTAAGTAGTATCTTTATCAGTTCGTTTTTTACTGCTTGCCTATTTGTCGGTGTTTTTTTGAATCTAAATTTCTATTCAATATGATATTCATTTTAAGAATACCTTTCATGATGTAAAAATAAAGTACCCGTTACCTGATTAAGCTCCACTTCTTCTAGATGACCGTCATTATTTTTATCATAATGCGAAAACATCATTGAGAGCAGAAAATCCTTGCTTTGGTTTTCGGACATTAGCTTGGCATGGTTATAAAGTAAGAGATTGTCCTGAAATTGTTAAAAAATATAAACTAAGAACATGTATAACATATAGAATGTTGTAATAAATGAATATATTAAGTTTTTATATTTGTGTCGTAAAAGTCTAAACAGTAGGTGTGTACGTAAACGTATGTAGTTTAGACTAACCTTCATCACTTCATATTCCTGCATCGAACATTCATCTCTTCCGTAATAGTGATCTTCGATTTCATTCAGTAAATTATTAAGTTCTCCTGGTTTAATGCTTGGGAGGACCAAAACTGACTAAAAAAATACGTAATTACTTTAAAAGAAAAAAAAAGGACACAATACAAAAAAAAATTATTTATAAGAGGCTCAAAACAGACAGAGCAAAGACGGCAAATGGTGTATTATATTTCTTTAGGGCTTGTTTACTGTTATGATAATATAATTATTGTGACTTTAGGTGTTACCCCAACAATTCACTTTATTGATAAAGGATCTTATCAGCTTAGTAACCAAGGTCTAAGGGTGAGTTCGTATTGATTCAACTAAATCTGCATTGGTTAGATAGTATCTTATAAACTAAACTAAGTTAGAGATAACTGTTATTAATATAATACAGCAATAAAGTGGTGGATATAAGAATCGGAGGCAGACAGTACTATACAGAAATAGGACGATTTTTTTTCACGATAACAATACTTTAATTTTCGAGATACGTAATAAAAATTTAGAACATTACTTACTAAATCGTCAACATAGGAACAAGGATTTCACATACTTACCAATAAAAATATATTTAAAATATCCTTTTAACCCATTAAAACGTTTTTCCTGAGATCGTACGTCCAAGTGTGTATGTGAGTTTTGTTAAATCTGCGCACTTATCGTAAAGACAAGATAAAACAATAGAACTTAAATAATCCAATTTATATTCCTACCTGAACGTTGGGCAATCCTTCTGTAGATAATGCAGCGGAATCGTTTTTCGATTTGTAGTCTTCCAGGGTCCTACTTTCCGATGTCATTTTCTCTTTTATCCAAGTTTGTCCTATAAAGGAAAATGTAATAGTTAGCTCTTTAGTGTTTGGAATACCTGGCGTTTACAACTACTTAAACTTCTGCTGTGTCTTATAGTTTAAGGTGCATTATTAAGGTTTTAGGATTTTATAAAAACTATTAACTTCCTGAACTTAGGTCTAGTTTTATAAAGTGCTCTTAAACCTAAGTTTAAACCGAAGAATAATTCTAAAATTGTAGAAATGTCAGAAATGGTCCATTAATAATGTGAAATTGACAGCAAAGTTCAATTTAATTGTGATCAACCTGATCAACATTATGACATATTAGGCTTAAGATTATTTTCAAATCTGCGTTAATGCCTTAAAACTAATAATATGTCTGATAACTTAAAACCAGTTATAAAAAAAATGAATATTTTGTAATATCAATAATATTACAGGCACTCTTACCATTTTTACCTAAAGTTTGACAAAAACTAATAGGTCTTTGTGTTAATCTTCGCTTGTTGATACACGCGTTGCTGTGCATGTGACAATGACTGTTATAAACAACTCCATCTGATGCACATACCGGATGTCGGGGGACGCATTTTTTTGCGCACTCGCATACTGGTTGTCCCGTTCGAATCCTACATTCTCTTCCTGACGGACAATAATGAGAAAGACATGGATCTAAAAAAAATGGATATAGACTGTATAGTTTCTAACCACGACTGAAATTCGGTCAGTGGGTGGTACCTATTTCTTTACTTACCATTTTCCAGTAGTGGAGTGAGAGTAGTTTCAGGGTAATCGGTGTAAGGCAGGTCCCTGTGATGTCGTTGTAATCTGACATTCTGAAATAAAAATAGTGTGTTATTAACCTTACCAAAGTTAATAAACAGAAAATCTATAAAAATATACTAGTTTATATCGGTAAATTCTGTTGTCCAGTATGAAAATCGCGTTGGCGACAACTTACAGCGCATAACAAATTTTAAATTCCAATTTTTTTTTGTTAACTTGTGCCTAAAAAAATATAATTTGGGTTTTTTTCCATTTTTAACGGTAAAGATTCAAAATTCTTTAAAGTATTTTGCCTTTAATCTGTTTCTTAACTTTATTTTAGACCTTCTTAACCCATTTGCTTTATATTAATTAAATTTTAAACCTCAATTAGCAAAGTTCGAAGCAAACCCTTTGTAAATTGGGCTGTAATTTCCGACCGTTCCAAACTTGTTTTAAAATTATAATTGAATGTCTGTTATCTGGCACCTTAATAATATTTTTTTTAAATCAGGCGAAATAATGCAACTGTGTCAAAGTAAATAATAAAAACAATATCCCAAAGTGCTAATAATGAGTGCCAAGATAAATATTTTTAAAATAGTTGCAAGCGTTCTGCGGTTTAACGTTTCATTTAAAAAAAAATGATTGGAACGCTCATAACAATAAAAAAATTGCATCAATCAACTGACTGAGCCTCTAAGGGGGCTAAGCCTCAGAAGTATCAATTTGGGGGTGGTTTAATTTCGAGCCTCCTAAATTCTCAATCCGAAAAACTTTAGAAACCCTTTTCCCGACCTGGCAACTTTAACAAAATTAATTTTTAACCCGAATTATCAAAGTTTGGAGCAAACCTTTTGCAGCTTGAACTGTAATCCAACACCCGCTTTTAAAGTTGATTAAAAATATAATGAAATTTTCCTTTTTCGAAGGTACGAGACAATATATGAATTCTTTGTAGTGAGGACGCTATTCAGCCCAATTATTAGATACATCTTGTTTGTAAAATGAGTAAAAATGGTCAATAGATATGCGTAAAAAGCGGTAAGCAAACAAATATATATACAGTGAGCAGCATATGAAAAAAAATTAAATCAAGAGTTATAGAGAAAAAATACGGAAAAATATTAAAAAATAATATAAAACCTAAAATAAATATTTCACTCTATCAAAAACTTGGTCATTTGCGTGAGTCATTGCATGATGAGAAAGTAAATATGGTAAACGACGTAAATGTCGATGGTTTTCGGTAATATTTTTTTTGTTTTTAATTTACATTTTATATTAGAAACATCCAACCAATAATTCGAAAATCTTCTCCAAGGCTACCAGCTTCATGGGATAATATTTTTTTTTTTTTTTATGATAAAACACCTGCACTGTAGGAAAAATCCTTTAAGGCGCTCTGGGAGCGGTGCGAGTGCGAAAAAAGCGATTCACGTTGGTCTTGAAACGTTGAAGATTGTATTCATTGGGAAACACGACCTCAGGAAGATCATTCCACAAAGATGACGTTCTCCAGATGAAAGAATTCTTGAACAATGAAGTTCGAGGAGAACTAAGCTGAACAACATATGTATGAGCGGCAGTGGTTCGCCGTGTATTTCCGTTTTGCATTGCTCTAGGTGGAATCAAGTGGGCAATGTCAGTCGAACACCTGCCATGGAAATATCTGTAAAAGAGAGCTAAATCACCAACCTGTCTTCGATGCTCCAGGCTATCGAGGGTCTTGGTCAGCTCGGGGTCGCCGATCAGACGAACGGCTCTCCTTTGAATGGAATCCAGTAGCCGAAGGGTGTGCTTGGGTGCAGAGCTCCAGACATGAGAGCAATATTCTAATGATGGTCGAATCTGGGCTTTGTAGAGTGTCAAAAGTTGATGAGGTGTGTACAACCTTTTGGTGCGGAAAAGTACACCAAGTTTCTGTGCAGCTGTCTTGGCAATTGCGGCAACGTGATCATGCCAAGACATATTACCTCCCAGATTGACCCCAGCAAATTAATAGACGGTGCCAGGGGAATTGCGTGTCCTGCCATGACTATATCCGGTTCTGCAATGTTAACCTTTTTGGAGAAGACTGCTGCCTGGGTTTTCTTAGCATTAAATTCGACTTGGTTACTGTCACCCCAAGCCAAAATTTCTTCCAGGTCCTTGTTGAGGCGCAATACTTCATGCTGCCTGCGAAGATGTGCGTCGGCAGCGGATGTTTGGGGAGTCAAGGTAAAAGATAAGACAAGTGTGCTGTCATCAGCAAAGCTATAAATTGGATTTTGGGTTTTCACTAGAAGGTCGTTAATATACAGTAAAAAGAGGGTAGGCGACAATATGGACCCTTGAGGAACACCGGCATTGATGGTGAAGGTGTCTGAGAGAAACCCGTCAACCGCCACTTGCAGAGAACGGTTCTTAAGAAAGCTGGTTAACCATATAACAAGCCCATCGTGCCAAACACGATTAAAAGCCCTAGAGATGTCCAGTGCAACAGCCCGGGATTCTCCATGATGTTCGATGGTGTTGCTCCAAAGATGGGTGACATATGCCAGAAGGTCACCTGTTGATCTGGACTTACGAAAACCGTATTGATGGTCGCTGATAATGTTAAGCCCTTCCAGATACTTTAGGAGTTGTTGGTTAATAGCTTTCTCCATTACTTTTGAAATTACTGAAAGCAATGCGACGGGTCGGTAATTGCTTGGCAGGGTCTTTTTACCTTTCTTTGGAATGGGCTGGACACGCGCCGACTTCCAGCAGGATGGAAATATTCCTTTTTTGTAGGATAAATTGAAAAGTCTACAAAATACTGGTGTAAGTTCATCGGCGCATGTCTTGAGAACAATGATAGGAATTTCGTCTGGACCAGAAGCTTTATTGACGTCGAGTCCTTTAAGAATCCGTTTAACAAGACGCTGACGGAACACGATTTCAGACATTTGCGATTGAACTGAGGGAATGTTGGGTGGTGGTTTACCCTGAAAGTCTACAGTGTAATGCGAGGAAAACAGTTCAGCAAGTAGGTTTGCTTTATCCCCGGCTATAATAATAATAATATATCTTTATATACTAAAAAAGACCAAAAATATTGTATTCTCTTGGCTCGAATCCTGCCCATGATTATACAGGGTGTTCTTTAATGACGTGCTAATATTTTAGGGTGATTTCTTAAGTCATTTTATGAAAAAAAGTTCATATATGTCCTAAATGGCTTACATTTTTTGCTACGAGGTGTTGAATTTTATTTTTTTAATGCGTTTTTGTAATGTCTCCGATAGTACTTTAGATAATATTTTCAATTTTGGCATGTGCTAGTAGGACATAAAACCACATATTTTAGTTATAAAAGTTATTTTTTTGTCCCACCAGTGGCGTCCCTCCAAACATGTCCTCTGATATTTTTTTAGAAAAAAGTGGTACGCCACTGACATTTTTCCATGTGGATATTATTTCTGATTAGCCAGGTCAATTCTGCATAAAAATGGGTTCTTGCGTTTTTTCTTCTCAGGCACACCGTTCTTAATTAAATTAAATTAGCTCTACTATTTATTATTATTAACATTGATAATGCAAAATTTGTTTTATAAAAATTGTTGAAAATGACTAGGTACCTTCACTTAATATGTATGCATGAAGCTAATTTAATTCAATTATTTTATTTAGAACGGTGTGCCTGAGAAGAAAAAAGCAAGAGACCATTTTTTTGTAAAATTGACCAGTCTAATTCGAACTAATATCCATATGGAAAAATGTCAGTGGGGTACCACTTTTTTTCTAAAAAATATCAGAGGACATGTTTGCAGGGACGCCACTGGTGGGACAAAAAAATAACTTTTATAACTAAAATATGTGGTTTTATGTTCTAGTAGCACATGCCAAAATTGAAAATTTTATCTAAAGTACTATCAACAGTAATATGCCGATAGAGGAGGCGTCTTATCGGTAATACCGCTGTTTTTTACAAGAAATCGATTTTCTGATAATTTTCACGAAATTTAATTTTTACTTATAAACTGATAAGATCCCGAGAGCTTTAGCTCGAGGGTCTTATCTTTGATTATAAGTTAAAATTATATTGAGTGAAAATTTTCTTAGAAAATCTAGTTTCGAGTAAAAAACAACGGTATGAAGATAAGACGCCGCTTCTAGAGGTGTATTTTATTGGATAATTTACTGAACCCGAAATAAAAGCCGTTTGTGATAAAGAAAAATATGCAAACACATCATTATGATTTATTTTTAAGTTTATAAACGTGCCACAACTAACAATTAATTAAAAATCCAAGACTAAATCAGACGCGTGGAAAGTCAAAAATCAAATTCGCTTATTTTTATCACGGTTGCCATGAAAACGCCAAGATTTCTTAAGCTCACGTCAAAGCAAAGCACACTGGGTTTAATCTTGCATACATTTTGTCATTAAACATTTCTTTAAAAATGTCAAAATTAAGTTAAGTTTATGCCCTAAAATCACCTCAAATTGTGTTGTGTGTCACATTTATTTCGCAGGGGTTATAATATTTATTTATCAAACTTGATTTCTTAAAATAAATTAATGTTTGTTTGACAAAAAGCTACTGTGGTCTTACCGAGCTAGTCGTATGTATTATCGGGTAAGACCACGTTACCAAGCTGGTTGCTATGAAAATTTGCGTTCTGATTGGTTCTATATATGTGAGGTAAATTATCGGAGATATTACAAAAAACGCATTAAAAAAAAATAAAAGGCAACACCCTGTAACAAAAAATTTAAGCCGTTTAGGACCTAATATATTTATATGAACTTTTCTTCGTAAAACGACTTGAGAAATCACACCCTAAAATATTAGTACGTCATTAAAGAACACACTGTATATAGATTCTTAAAAATTTTTTAAATTTGAACTCTGCAGATATTGATACCTGATGCTGTTAGCTATTCTAATTAAATTTTTTTTTAAAAATATTTATGGTTTTCACTGGAGTTAATCTTTTTCCGCCGTTTTTTTTCTGCGTGAAAATAGCTTTTCTGCACCCACACAGATACCGCCTTTCCATTGGTAAAAAACTTAATAATTTGCTTGGCTTCTTTACAAATCTGGTCCAGAAGAACCAGAATTTAACACTGCAAATTTTAGCTCGGTGGATACTTTTCAAGGAAAAAGTTTCCATTCGCACATTTACATTATAAAATTGTCTTATCTGCAGTTTCCCAAGAACGCGATACAAAATGACAAAACATCTTTTCCGTATTTCCTCCATGTATCATTAATTTTAGAGTTGACATCGAAAATTTATTGTGGTTTAGACAATGCCGCTCCTTGACACTCTATTTATTATTTTTAAGCCGTGTTCAAACCATACGACATATTTTTCGTCTAAACAATATGCCTTTTGTTGATATGATACCGTGACAGTTTCGCTTATAAAAAATATTTTCATTATTCGGCTGTCAAACGCTAAACACGAAGTTCCTTTGTATTAAACCCTCGTCTATTGATCTTTCTTCGGTTATATTCGATTATAGATATATGAAAAAAACTTTGTTGTGGTATAAAATAGGGCATTATATCCAAAAATGGGTAAAATACCCGTATTTGAGACACAATTACCTATTAATTCAAGCAAAAATAGCTCTAAGCTACTAAAATTAAAAAAAGAAATAATTTAGTTTTTTTACTTTTAATAATTTTTGATCAAAATAATTTTTAATCAATTTATTTAAAACTACGGATACTAGGGTTTTAAAGGTAATTGCACTCTTTCGGAATAAAACCAGTGACGGCTCGCGGTCTTAAAAAATGGTGAAGATATAGTGCGGGTACTTAAACATTGACTAAAAACCGTATAACAAAACGCCTGTCTTATCCTCAGCTGTCCAACGACTGAATAGAGTTTCCGACAAATTACAAACTATGTCATTAATTGGGTTCATTCTTAAAACACACAACTAAGTAGGTATGTATGTACACTACTTAATTAACTGAAAAATAAAAACAAAACTTTTAATGAACGGCAGTAGAGTTTTGGACTTGCATTGTCTTTATTTGTTTAGAATCACTACGTTTCAACTGGTAAGCATCTCCAGTCGTCTTCAGGTGAATACTGAATAAGTATGGTAACTACAGCTCTATTTATACTAGGCAGGTGCTGTGACGCATGACTAGTGGGTGGAGTCATGCGTGTTGCTAGGTGATGATGCATAACTGGATGTGTCATGCTTGATGAGTCATGCTCGATGACGTCATGCTCGATGACGCCATGCTCGATGAATCATGCGTCTAACTCTTGGGTGGTCTTATTCTAAGATTACATTTACTTAACAAGGGTTTCCAGACGTTTCTCATATCTAATGAAGGCTTACTAAAGCAACCTGGATTTTGGTGTATGGTCGCAGCTTCCTTAAACTTCCTCTTCCTCCAGTGCGGTTCTTTTTGCAGGATTTCCGCTTTTGTCCACATGATATGATGGCCGTGCGTCCAGGCGTGGTCAGCTGCACCTGATTTTTCGGTCTCTCCTTTTTGGGTGTTATTTCTATGTTCTTTAATCCTTACTTCTAGTGGTCTTAGGGTCTCACCAATGTAAGATTGGCCGCATTCGCAGGGGATCTGGTAGACACAATTTTTCTTGTCTTTCTGGCTTGCTGGTTTCGTCTTCGTTAGGTGGCTTCTTAAAGTGTCTCTAGAGCTGAATACTGTGTTGATGTTGTATCGTTGTCCTAGTCTTCTTATTTTCTCGGATACTCCTTTGACATACGGAATATTGAGTAGTCCAATATTGGACATTATTAGCGCCGTCGACTCAACAACCATAGGAGAAACACAAGCGGAAGAATTTAGATGGAAGGTTAGAAATATTCTAGAAAAATCAAGGCCTCCAAAACGAAACATCGGTAGGGAAGAAACAATCGCTCTCACAAAACTTCGTAAGGATCCTAATATCAAGATTCTACCAGCCGACAAAGGAAACGCAACTGTCATCATGGATGTTCAGACATACGACCAAAAAATCGAGGAAGTTGTGCAAAAAGGAAACTACACCCTTATTTCCAAAGATCCGACCGGCACAATCGAGGGAAGAGTCTACCGAACACTTAAGAAATTTGAGCGGTACATACCAGAAAAGACGCGGAGACGCCTGACACCACACCACAGTAAATCACCACACCTCTATGGCCTGCCAAAAATACACAAACATAACATGCCTCTGAGACCAATTACAAGCTCCCGTAACTCCCCTACATATGAACTAGGTAAATTTTTACTTCCCCTACTCCAACCACTTCAAGGAAACAGTACGTCATTTGTAAAGAACTCGCAACACTTTGCACAAATAATAGGAGAAAAGGAAGTACAACCAGGAGACCAACTGGTCAGCTTTGACGTCGAAAGTCTTTACACCAACGTCCCTATAAAAGACGCACTTAAGGTCATCAGGAGCAGACTTGAGGAAGACCTGACCCTACAAGAAAGAACACCGCTACCTACAAATGCCATCATGGAACTATTGGAATGCTGCCTTAACAATTCTTATTTTTAAGGAAAAAGACAGCTTCTTTAGCCAAGAAGACGGACTACCAATGGGCTCATCTCTCTCGCCCATAATCGCCAACATTTATATGGAATGGTTTGAATCCGAAGCAATAAAACAAGCAAAGAAGAAACCAAAAATATGGCTAAGATATGTGGATGACACCTTCATTATTTGGAACGGAAACGAGGACGAACTCAGAGAATTCTTACATCACATTAATAACTTTGCACCGACAATTAAATTCACCATGGAGAAAGAAGAGAACAACCAATTACCTTTTCTAGACGTCAACGTAAAGAAAAATGGCAACACCTTCCTAACCTCAGTGTACAGAAAACCTACACATACAGGGCAATATTTCAATTATACATCAAACCACTCAAACAACACAAAACATGGCATAGTAAGAAACCTGGTGGATAGAGCAATTACTCTCTGCAACTCAAACAAAGCTCTCAAAAGAGAAACTAACCACATCAAGACCGACCTCAACAAGAATGGCTACCCCATGAAATTGATTGACACAATATTGGAAAATCGCAAGAATCGGCCAAACACACGTAAAGCAGAGAAAGAGATACAACCAATACTCAATATTCCGTATGTCAAAGGAATATTCGAGAAAATAAGAAGACTAGGACAACGATACAACATCAACACAGTATTCAGCTCTAGAGACACTTTAAGAAGCCACCTAACGAAGACGAAACCAGCAAGCCAGAAAGACAAGAAAAATTGTGTCTACCAGATCCCCTGCGAATGCGGCCAATCTTACATTGGTGAGACACTAAGACCACTAGAAGTAAGGATTAAAGAACATAGAAATAACACCCAAAAAGGAGAGACCGAAAAATCAGGTGCAGCTGACCACGCCTGGACGCACGGCCATCATATCATGTGGACAAAAAGCGGAAATCCTGCAAAAAGAACCGCACTGGAGGAAGAGGAAGTTTAAGGAAGCTGCGACCATACACCAAAATCCAGGTTGCTTTAGTAAGCCTTCATTAGATATGAGAAACGTCTGGAAACCCTTGTTAAGTAAATGTAATCTTAGAATAAGACCACCCAAGAGTTAGACGCATGATTCATCGAGCATGGCGTCATCGAGCATGACTCATCAAGCATGACACATCCAGTTATGCATCATCACCTAGCAACACGCATGACTCCACCCACTAGTCATGCGTCACAGCACCTGCCTAGTATAAATAGAGCTGTAGTTACCATACTTATTCAGTATTCACCTGAAGACGACTGGAGATGCTTACCAGTTGAAACGTAGTGATTCTAAACAAATAAAGACAATGCAAGTCCAAAACTCTACTGCCGTTCAAGAAACGTCATTGTCTCCAACCTTTAAACAAAACTTTTAATCCCACAGTAAATCACGTAAAAACGATATCTATAACCGTAACTTTCGCTAAGCCTCAAAATAAATACCTTAAGGCTAGGCGAACCAATGCTAAAACAATGGTGCATATGACTGATCTATTTTTAAATTGCCCTTTATCATAATGCAAATTGTTACATGTTGTTTGCGTGACTAACGTCACGTAACCATAGCGACGGTGAAAATCAAAGCCATGTTGGGCGTTGGGTCTTCACTTGCTTTGAGCTAACGGACACGGTTGCTGGGGCGCGCCAAAATGCAAGAGCGTATAATTATTGACCATCGGAGTTAACTGTGGCCCTATTATCCATTCGGATTAAATTAATATTATTAATTCGAACATAATTATTTTTTAAGGGCTAAAATGGTAGCTGTGTTGGTACATTCATATTTAATATTGTCGAAAAACTTTTCTCCTGGTTTTATTTTTCTTTGGTAAAGAACCCCTTCATCTACTTCACCTGACGAGTCGCCACTGAATAAAACGAAAAATCAACGAAATAGTGGTCAAAAATAGAATGGAGACCTCATTACTAGCCCCAACTCTTATGCATTTTTAAATATTAACCTAATTTTTTTGATTATTAAAAAATATATAAATGGATAAAACTAGAACATCGTGTATATACTTCATTTTCCAGAACAATTATTCTTGATACGGCAAATAGCTGTGAAGTTGACCGGATATAATTTGAATTCCAGCAATTTCATCGCCCTGGAACTTCGTTATGAAATTTATTGTGTTGTATGGTTATAAAATAGTTTAATGCCATTTATTGCAGAAGTATTTCAGCAGAATTTAATTAAATTTTATTTTTTTTAATGAGGTTTATTATTTTAAATATTTTGTCATTGTATTATATCAATTATTGTAAGTAGCACTTTTATATAACGATTAGAAGTTTATTTACTTTTGATTCAACTGGCCACGACTGACCAGGACACGCACCAGTGCAAAGCTCTGATGGGGTTTGGTTTTAACTCATGGATAGAGATAAAAGTAACTTTCTCTGTGGAAGTAAAAAGGGATAAAATAATATTTTATACACATTCTTTATGATAAATTGCCGTTCTGCCCTTTTTTCGAATTAGGCTTTTTTCCTCTTCGTTCGCTGCCAGGGCCATTCCCGAGGGGACCTACAGTTTAACGTGGGTTCCGAACCACGATCCTCAGTCATGCGACACCCTCCAAGGGCTATCAACCCTTGGTTTATTGCCATTGCATGACCTACCGATTGGGGAGTGTGTACCTTCTTCCGCACCCCACGAGATGTCCGATCTCATCCGGCCTGGTTACCGGCGTGAACGGGGTGGGTTGGGAGATAATACCTTTTACACTCTTCCCTGCATTCTTACATCCACTAAATTTCGAACCTACTTTTTTTATTATACGTATGCCCACTCCGGGAATCGAACCCGAGTCGCCGCGGTCGAATGCCAGTAGCTCTACCTCTGAGCTACAACCGCGGTTTCTTTATTATAAATAGTTTTAATATTCACGATCGATGCTCATACTTAATATTAATTTTATATTTCTTCTTGCCGAATATAAAGTTACACCGAAAATTTTATCGCTAAAATTTTAATGCATTTTCCGAGTTTCTAAATAAGGTATCGGGAAAAACCTAGAACTGTCGTGAAAATTATGACTAATATATTTCGTACGAGGTTACTAACTATTGTACTAAATTAAACACATTTAAACTATGTATAGTTTAAATTATTTATGTGACAGTTAGTTAATCTTCACCTTACGTAATTCGGAGTTGTTAAAACTCTATGATGGTTACAAAATTTATTACAGTTTGCTAAGTACGCACTTTCTCTGGGACTTGGGGTATTCTGTATATAATATTTATATTATACTGCTTAAAGCTATTACCAATCATGATATAGAATTTACAATATATTCTTACAGGTTAAAATACTACATTTTAGGGTTCATTCACAAATTAACACAACAAAAGTTAAAAAAATGTTTTCCTGATTATGAGGCCAAAACTTTTTTCAATAAAAGCATCCGTTCCGTAACGGAATGGCGACGGGGAGGGGGGGGGGGGGGGGGGGGGGCTGAAAACAACTCAACATGTAAACAATATAAGTCAACCTGAAGAACGATTCCATGTATTTCTATTTTAACATTACTTTACACTTTTTATATTTTTTGCTCTTATACGTCCCTTTTTCCGACACGGCGATCTTCTCGGTTCGATAAGAAGTTTTTTTCATCATTTGGCTGTCACATGTTGAGTTAAAGCATCCCGTGTGTTGAAAATATTTCAAATTGATCGACGTGTGAATGTGAGCAAAAAAAAAGAAATAATATCATTGTATCGATGGTAAAAGATTTGGAAAATAACAAAATTAATTACGTTTTTTTTTTATTGAATCGGCGCGGTAATATACCTGGTTCCGTACTCTCTCTATTCTTCTTTGATTTGTTTTATGAACATTACCACATTGTGAAATGTATTAATTTCAATAATACTATAAAGCTTTATTTTAACTATAATTTGATGAATTCTGCTTTGATAAAATATACTGTTTCAATTTTATTAAAGCATTAGATAAAATATAATTTACCCTCTTTCGCATTTTAAAACATTCTCAAATGGTTTGATCTCGTTAACTAAACTAAACTCTCAAATTTTTACATTAAATTTATTCATACTAATATTTTAAAATATAAAAAATTTGGAATGAATATTTTGTAGCAGCATTTTTTTTAATATACAAGTTTTTATTATATCTCTTTTTGTAACAAATTTATAATAGAACAGTTTTTGTTGCAATTTATTTTATAAATTTTTTTTGATATGGTTGATATATTAAAATGTAAAATTTCAACTAATGGATTAAAACATCAAACTTCACTTTGTAGAGGAGTTTTCATTAAAATGGTATATTTTAAAAATCATTATCAATTGGAAATAGACATGTTTTATATTTACCAATAAAATAAAATAAAAAATTCTACTTTATTTTTCTAAATTATAAATATAGCAAAAATAAAATAATAAAAATAATTAAAAAATTACATTTCACAGCGCAACGGGAAATTTAATTAAAATAACACAAAAATAACAAAGAAAAACTCATTCAAAAAATGCTTTGCAGTGATTATATGTAATTACTAACATTTTACCAGTAAAGGAGCTGAACAAAGGATACTAGCAGCCTTTCAATTCGAATTTAAAAGTCCGCAACTTTTCTTTAATTAAGGATCTTTTGTAAGTAAAAATCCTTTTTAAAATTAAGGAAATACGAACATTAACATTTTTATTACTGACTTAAGGTAGCATTTTTTCTTTTTGGTTACAAATTAATGAACTTCTACAGTAATTATTATTGGGCTATTATTTTGTGTAAAACGAAAATTTAGGAGCATTTATTTAAAGTCATCACGAGGGTATTATTTTTATTTTAAATATTTGATTGGTCTGGCCAGTGGCGTAGACAGAAAATATGCACGGGAGGGGGGGGGGCTCAGTGGGCGTAAGTAGGACATTGTTTTTTCTGGAGATTATTATTCCTAGCTTGCTTTTTATTTAAAAAAAAATATTTTTTATATTTGTAAAAAATATGAATATTGGTGTCCATCTAAAATTTTAACATAATTGCCCAGCGTTTTTCGGGCTCGGTTTTTCATGATTAAAAATAAAGTAAATATTGCTCATGACGTCAAAATTGATGATTTTTTCAGAAATCATGTATTTTAGGAGCGTAGATCTAAGAGCAGTTTTACGTGCAAATGCTTAGGGGGAAGGGGGGGGGGGCTGCAGCCTGGCAGCCCCCCCTTAAATACGCCACTGGGTCTGGCCCTTGTCGACAATAATTAATATTTGTATAAAAACTGATTTTTCTCTTTTTGGATATCACCTCTCTTTAGTCCAGGCGAATACGTTACCTAAACCTTAAATTAAAAATTGATTAACATTCATTCGTTAATCTACGATCACTACCATAAATAGCAAAAACATGACAACCTACTCTCTAAGTAAGTTACATCTTACGTAGTGTAAAGTAAATCGCACGGTTTTTCATAGAATTACGTACTAGCCGCTATGCTGCTTTATGCTTATAACTTTTTCATTCAGGCGTAATATGCTATTTACAATACTCATTACGTAATGTACTATTTTTTTACTATGACAGTAAAAAATTCAGGTAAATTCACACTAAAAACATTTGCTTCCGTTTATTAGCGAGATGTCATTGGATCACTTGTAAATGCCACCTTGGGAAAAGACAAATTACCAACGGGAATGCGCAAAGTTTTCGTCGTTTACCTATATTTTCGCAATTTTGCGAAGTCGGGCATAATATTAGCAAACATGTCACCTCGAGGAAAAATAAAGAATAAAAATGGTGTATTTGCATTTTTAATAAAATTAAGATGAGTTTTTTGGAGTTAAGGGTGTCGGTAGTATTTTGTGTGTGAAATTTAAAATTACCATCTGATTTGGACAATTGCTGTTAATATATACAGGGTGTTACTGAATGGTAGGTATATGCATATTTTAATAGATACAAATTTAAAGTTAAAAAGTTTATACAGCGTCATTCCAAAGTTGATACTTTGTTTTAGCTGTGTCTAGAAGGCATTAAAATAAATAATATTCTTAAATACCCTTTTTGAAAAAACTTAAAAATAGGCGAGATACAGAAGTAAAAAAATCTAAGTGCGGGCTTGGTCACGAAAACGTAGCCTGCTATACTTTATGTTGTTTGTTTTATTAGTTATGCAATTTACGGGTCGGTGGTGCGTTATTTGGCAATACGCTAAAGGTGTGTTTTTCTGATTGGTGACACGTGAAAATGGTAAAATTTGAAAACAATGAACAGTAGATATGGTGCTATTTTACGGTAAGTGTCGTCAAAGTGCGGCTGCTGCTTCGAGATTATACGCAGAACGCTTTCCCCTGCGGGCTCATCCTACATCCAGAAGGTTTCTTAATATTATTTAATGGGCAAGTTAGGCAGGACCGTATTTGATCCATAGTGTTAAAAATGAATGTAAGTACATTACTTTTGAGATAAGAGAAACAACAGAAACTATAGCGGGCTATGTTTTGATGACCAGGCCCCGCACTTAGATTTTTTACTTCGCTATCTCGCCTATTTTTTGAAAAAAGGTATTTGAAAAATGTTTTTTTATTTTGATGTCTTCTATGCACAGCTAAAAACGAAGTATTAACTTAGAAATCACCCTGTATATTATATATCAGTATACACAAGTCTTTTCTGGAAACAATTAAAAACACATTGCGAAAGCAGAAAGTTTAAAAACATACGATGGAATGCGTCGTTCACAGAGCGATCGGAATTGTTGTGACGTCGGTAAGTAGTTTGGCGTGTTTTTATTAGAGAGCGTGTTTTGTTTCATGATTATTTCAGTAAACAATTGAAGAATTTATAAACTGAAACCGTAGAAAATATTATTTTCCACCTCCGACACTGAATTTTTTAAAACAATACACAACTCGTGCAGTTCTACAAGCTCTGAAGCATATTTTATGCCTTAAATTGTTGGAGCGAAACGAAAAAGGGGACAGAAAAATAATGGTGATCCTGTGTATCTACTTCCGCAAAATATGTGACGTTTAAAGCCACACCCACAACGCAAATTTACAGGCACTGTGGTAAAATTTTCTACAACATTCAACTAATAAATATTCACATTTCCTGCAACTAATTTGGAAATATATTAATTCGTTAAATATTGTATGATACCATTATGTGTGTATGAGATGTATATCTATAGTTTCATATTTATTAACCAAATTTTGATTATTGATTGTTTAAATAAAAATACTCGAAATAGTATGTGTCATCACATCGTCTAAACCTACTTTGAATTTTTCCGCTTACATTATAAAAAGTATATATAAATTACTGATTTAAATATTGCGGAAGCAATGTTGATTTATTATAAATACATTCTGGATAAGAGCTATTTGATTAATTATAAAAATTGCTTAATTTATAATAAATGTATGTGAGTTTATCTTTAGTATACCAAGGTACGAGTAGTAATAGTTTATTTATACAAAATATTGTTGAATTGTAATAACTACTTAAATATAGGGTTTTCTCTCAGGCAGGTCTGAATTTTCCTTGAGGTGTTTGTTCTTCTCTTAAAGTTCCGTTTCCAGCTCGTTCAGTATTTTCATTTCTGTAGTTGAATTTAAGGTTAGGGTCTCCTTGCAGCAGATTAATTTCAATGATTAGATGAATTTCACTCTTTTTGCACGAAAAATAATTTATTTCAGAAGCGTCCGCTTCTTGATCATCACACGACGTCATCTTTTCTTACGTTACGTTACGTCTTATGTTTGAGCTCTAAATCTTTTATAAATAAAAAATATTATTAAATAGTTAGTTAGGTTTATCATAAATAAATATAATTTAAATTTGCGGTAGATGAATACTCGGTATCAGTAGAGACATTTTTCCTATACTTACAGATCAGATCAGACTGATGTTTAACACTTCTAATAAATACACTGATGTCCAAATACAAAAAAAAAACTACACCGGGTAAATGTCACAGTAAAAACGAACGTCGTTTGTTTATTAGTGTGATGTCAGCAGGCCATTTATAACTGTCAATCCGATAAGAAATGAAACGTCCCTAATCAGAGCCAACCCGCTAGAAACATAGAGAAAGATCTCAGTGACTGGTAATAATTTAGTCTACATTATTAGGTAGTTTCAAGAAACTGTTTAATAAAATATTTCTTTTTTAACTTACAGTATTTATATTTACTGTGTTAACATTATGTGTAGATATGTTATTTGTAAGATCATAATATACTTATATTAAAAACAGTAGGATCTTTAGAATAATATTATTGGACAGCCTTTTAGTTTCGCCCCCCCCCTCTCTAGTGACGACACTAGTCAAACAAGAACGGTCTTTTGTTTCTTACATTTACCCTTAAGTTTATCCGACCGCGCAAAAATTCGCCGTGTAAATTTGCCGTTTCTTTTGAAGTGAATTACAAAAAAACTAAGCAACTTTTTGTATTTTTTTTTTCACCAATGGAAAGGTGGTACCTATGTGGGTGTGCGAAAGTTATTTTTGTGCAGAAAAAAAAATCGAAGAAAAAGATACAAGGTAATGAAAACCAAATTTTTTTTTACCAAATTTCATTGTATTGTTAAAAATATTAAAAAAAATAATTTTTTAATGAAAATAACTTTCGCACACTCCCCAATTCCTGTAGAGTCTAACTAAAAAAAAAAATTTTAAATCCATTAAAAAACATGGTCAGGATTCACTTCAAGAAAATGCAATGTTTTTGGTTTCTAAAATCAAACGAAAATAATTTGTCTCTGTTGAAAATCGACATTTGGTTTTTGCTACACGTGTTGTACTTAGGGTAGTACGCCTTAACATTAAAATATTGCTTTCTAATCATTGCTAGATTATATCCTAGGCTTCGCTTGCGTAGAATATGAAAATAATGACAAAATCAGTTGGTTTCCATTGCAAAGATCTTAAACGGTCTTCAGCGCAGTTTTATGCTAACGTGTTAAACGTTTTCTTATGTGTATATATTATATTTGATTAACTTTCTATAGGGTGTTAAAAAATGAAACCAAGTTCAGAAAATTAGATTTAGAAAAAATATATATTTAGCAATGATGAATATGAATAATAACAATAATAATATAAATAATTAGAGAAGCGCCGAAAAGTGGTTTAGGCCATTAGCCCAATAACGAGTACCTATTTTCAAGGCCGAATAACGAATATTCGGCCTTTATTCAAAAGTGGCCCGAATACTTGGTGTATCTCTACCAATTTGAACAAACTTTATCAGTATATTTTTTTTTCTTACTTTAGTTTATTTTGTCTGCAAGCAAATGATGTTTGGCCGAATATATCAGCTCTACTTGCCGAATAACGAATATTCGGCATGACATTTTGTCATTGTTCAATACCTGAATGCATCAAATCAAAGACAGAAATTAAAAAACTTTAATTTAAAATTAAATTTTTTTTTATTACATCGTGGGGAATGCTACAAGATTTCTGAGAATATTAAAAAATAATTTTGAATGGAGATAAAAAAAAACATTCCAAATTTTAAAAATCCATCGTCATATCCGTAACTCACACTGAAAATGCTTTGCGTAATGTATTATCTTATGTACTGCCGCTCTTGAATTGAAGAGAAAGATCGCCGTTCAATACCTGAATGCATCAAATGAGTGAAGGACGATAACTGGTACGACGAGGAAGATAATTCGGTATATTTTTTCATAACGTCGTGCTTCGAGCCGGTAACTTTGGAAAAGATTTTAGAAATACTGTTCGGATCCTCTTAAAAGTGACTTCATAAAAAAATTGTGACCCTTCACACGCCCCACAATGTTCAAGGCTCGCAGTAAAAAATACCCATTTGGTAAGGATCAGGGGGGGGGGGGAACTGCCTTCGCCCCCTTCCTGGATCCGCGCCTGAAACTCTAGAAGTTGGTATTTTATCAATAAATGCATAATTTATGTAAAACTTTACCCTGCCCCTGTACAATTCAGCCGGTTTAACAAGCATAAACGAATACTTTGTGTCTTAAATTGTTCAGAAATAAGGATAAAGGGGATCCAAAAAATAATGGTGATCCGTTAAAACCACTCTCACGAAAAACGAGCAAAAAACTTAAAGCCTCGCCGAAAATTAATGATCGCGAGTTTATTAGTTAAGTGTCATCGAACTATACAGGGTATTTAGATTTTTCATGTGATTATTTTTTATACATAATAATTATCTGTCTTTATTTTTTTTGCAGTTAAAACTCATGTAAAATTTATAAACCCCTCTTTTTGACTATTTACGAGTTTTTGACATTTAAAAAGTACATGGAAGTTTAATATTTATTTAATAATAAATGTCAATAATAATTTATTAAACCGAAAACATGTTTTTTTTTTAACGGCAGGAGTTTTACGCTGTTTACTCGCGTATTTGCAATTTGGTTGCCTTACGGTTCCTGATATAATGAGAAAACCTTTAAAGAAGGGCATGCAAAGAAAAACACATAAAAAAAGTAGAAATCTTGTTTGATAAACAAACTCTGCTAAATCAAGAAAACATTTGGGCCATAAACTGGCCAAAAAAAGTAAGTAAAAGAAACATTAAGTAAATGTGCAGTCAAATACATAACCTACACGATCATTTGGACTGATAGTTCTGAATGACGTCAATCTTTCGTCATTCTCGCATCAGTGGTGCTTCTAACTGCAGACCTTACAATGTGAGAACGACAAAGGATTGACATCATTCAGGATTGTCAAACTAAGTGATCGTGTGGGGTCTACAAAAAGGGTGATATCAATAACCAAGCTTGTGAGGGGAAAAAGTAGCAGCTTACTGCTGGCCCAGTATTTTTACTATTCTAAACAGCAGTGATAAAATGGGACTGAAGAAATAAACACTATGGGAATTCTTACTGACTACTCGAACTAGACATTTTTTGAACGGCAGTAGAGTTTTGGACTTGCATTGTCTTTATTTGTTTAGAATCACTACGTTTCAACTGGTAAGTATCTCCAGTCGTCTTCAGGTGAATACTGAAGACGACTGGAGATACTTACCAGTTGAAACGTAGTGATTCTAAACAAATAAAGACAATGCAAGTCCAAAACTCTACTGCCGTTCAAGAAACGTCATTGTCTCCAACCTTTAAATAGACATTTTTTGTTGCAAAGCACAAATTTTTGTATGCAACTTTGACTCATTTTAAAGCTTAAAATTCACATTTGTATGCAAAATATCTCGTAAGCCTTTAAATACGATTTTGCCTCCTTTTTTTTACTTCGGCTTATCTAGCATAAAAAGACTTAAGTTTAGCGACGGCACGATCGTTTCATACGGCTTAACGGCTGCAAAAATAACGCTTTGTGCATGAAAAGGTCTTATATTTCGTCATAAATAAATTCCTTGACAATAGTCAGGATGATGTAGGCCATATTAAGTAGCTAAAATGTCGATATTTATTTCTATGCTGTAAAATCGTCGAGATTTATAGTAACTTAATTAAGGATTTATTTCTTTTCGTTGCTCTAATTTTTTACAGGAATGTTTGAAATGGAAAAGCGATAAGAACAAATGCCATACTCTAAAAGTGCTATGTACTTTTGGCTGAAAAATGTATGAAGGCGTTAACTTTATTGTTGTTCTGCGGGGTATAATAAGGCGCCATCAAAGCGACAGATACAAACTGATCTCATCTCTCAGTCATCAACAACATTAAATTATCTTAATCAGCATATACAGCAAAATATACTTTTTCGTAAACATTTTAGAAACCCCCAGATTTTTACCCCGTTCGAGATTTATTAGCAATCCTTATTTTCATTATCAAAATATGACACCAAATTGCTTTTTGAAAGCAATTAGCCAGACCTCATTAAACGAGTCCCCCCATTTTACGGCCCTCCTTGCCAATCTAATTATCTTTTCCTAATAATTATAGGCTCAGAAATTTTAATACTAAATAAAGGCATATTGGATATCGGATAGAGCAGGAGCAATTTCGATCAAAATCAAATTAACTCGCTGTGTTTGGGAATTTACATGAAAATTGGATTATATATAGCAATATTAAAAAGTGGATGTCATTTTATGTAATATCCTTTAATTATTTTTTTTTGTATTTCACAAAATATAGTTACTTCTATACCTAGAGTACGTCTATGTCTTATTTTACTTAACAATAATTTTTAAGCATATCAGCCTCGCGACTTCAATCTAATAATGGCGCCGTTCGGTTTTATGGACTTTGAGTTAAATAAATAATTTTCAATGCCGAGCTGCTTAATGACATTAAAGTCTTTTGGCGCATTTTATTTCTTAACTTAGAACAGATAATCATCGTCCTCTAATATTTGACATTTTAGAACAAATGCCGAACTTTCTCGTTTACTATAGTAATATGACATTTAAAAATATTTTTTTCTCGAATGTTGTTATACCAGGATTTAATATATTGCATCAATTCTGTAACACCCCGTATATTTGAACGGCAGTAGAGTTTTGGACTTGCATTGTCTTTATTTATTTTGAAACACTACGTTTCAACTGGTAAGCATCTCCAGTCGTCTTTAGGTGAATACTGAAAACAAATAAAGACAATGCAAGTCCAAAACTCTACTGCTGTTCAAGAAACGTCATTGTCTCCAACCTTTAAACAGACACCCTGTATACTTGTTAATTGTTTGTATAATTGTAAAAATTTTAAGCTATTTATAGGCATGTTTATGGCAATAGGTCAATGGGGTTTGTCACTATTCGAATTTATCATATCCGTACTAACATTCTGAACTAAAACCTATTGGAAATATTTATCTCAATAATAAAAAGCTTTCTAGAGTATCACAAACCATCTCAAGATATAATTAAAAACACCACGCAAAAGCTGGTAGTTTAAAAACATACGAAGAGAAGATAAGTGCGTTATTCTATTAACCGCGAAATTCTTTTATTTGCCAGTCCTGCGACTAATTATATTGTTATCTTTGTTTCGATATCTTAAATAGACAAAGACAATTTAGAAACAGGAAACCAGACTCGAGACCTCAGTCAAGTAGGAGTGCATCGTTTACAGAGCGATTGGCGGCTGCCATTGCATGGAATTGTTGTGACGTCGCGTCGGTAAGTTGTTTTGCGTGCTTTTATTAATGTATAATACTATAATTTAAAAACTGAAAGCGTAGAAAATTTTATTTTTTCTTGCTCGATCCAATAGAGTCAAAATCAAAAATGAATGAAAAAGCCAATTCTGTAATTGAATACTTAGGAAGAGGAAAAACCGAGCTTCATTCAATTGTGTATTGATTTTATTAAATTGAAGTTAGGCAAGTAAGCATTTAGGCAGTAACAATACGATCACAATTATTACAAAACTAAAACAACTCCAAGACACTAATGGAGCTTTTGATCCTCCATTGTCCGTCTGCCTCAGGCCGTCTCCAGCTTTCAGTGAATGCGTATTGCAAAAGTTCTCGGCACATTGTCTACAACTGAACGTTCCGTTGTGGTAGTTCGATGGAGACAGATAATCGTGAAGAAATTCGCACAGTGGTTGGAAATCTCCGTCCGTAGGCACTGTTCTTGTTACGCAGGTCCTAATCGTGTGGGTATCATGAGCTAAAATAAATACATTCTGACAACTCAAATTTGGCTAAGATCGATGCCAATTTTTTTTTCTTAATGTATTTTCAGTGATTATTTAAAATTTTGCACCTCTTGCAAGATTGTAGTAAGGTATTTTGGAAATTATGACAAAAAAAAATTATTTTGATTTACACAGGCGTAATATAACTTATTTGACCATTAAAATTTTAAACTACCTAAATTTTATGCGGGGAGTTCATAAACATGCTTCATTTTTGAGCATAATTTTCTGATTTTGACACCATTTTCAAATTGGATGAAATATTTGTATAAATATAATGGTGTACAGGGACATTATTTTAAGTGTCTCACCCGATTGGCGACTTTCCTATCGACCACAATAAAAATACAATTATGTATTCCCTAAAAGCTTTTTGTGAAGAAGCCAAATTTGATGTCAAAAAAAACATATGTTTACAAATTTGACAGATACGACGTCATATTGGATTTTCTTAAATGACAACCCTCCTTTATAGTATGACAGCTGCATTTGCTTATTTGTTCCGACATTAAAAATGTATAATTGTCAACATTTATTTTCAGCCGTTCCGGAGATACGAGGCTTCGAAGTTGGTGATTTTGTTATCGTCGAATTAACAGAAGCTTTAACATTAAAAACTTAATTTTTTTTGAAGATACGTAATTTTTGATGGCGGAGCCACCCAGGCTATTGTTATATATGTCAGATGTCAAAAAATGACAGTTACGACGCCATTTTGCATTTTTTTAAATGGCAACCCACATTTATAACTACATCAGTGTATTGCATTTCGCAGTCCGATTTAAAAAAAATAGAGTTTTGTCGATAGTTATTTCTAACCCTTACGGAAATACGACCGCATCAAAAACTGCATCGTTCGATTATGTCTTTTAAGTGTCTCACCCCATTAAAAAATAGAAGCTTTGTGATTAGAAACTCAATTTTTCTTGGAGATACGTTTTTTCAAATGGAACACCCTATATACTATACATAGTGCTTTTATTTTTTAATGGGGTGAGATACTTAAAAGACATAATCGAACGATGCAGTTTTTGATGCGGTCGTATTTCCGTAAGGGTTGGAAATAAATATCGACAATTATATATTTTTGAAATCAGACCGCCAAACCTAATACACTGATGTAGTTATAAATGTGGGTCGCTATGGCGTCGTATCTGTACTTTTTTGACATCTGACATATATGGCAATAGCATAGGTGGCTCCGCCATAAAAAATAACGTTTCTGCAAAAAAAAAATGAGTTTGTTAAAGCTTTTGTTAATTCGACGATAACAAAATCACCAACTTCGAAGCCTCGTATCTCCGGAACGGCTGAAAATAAATGTTGACAATTATACATTTTTAATGTTGGAACAAATAAGCGAATGCAGCTGTCATATTATAAAGTAGGGTTGCCATTTAAGAAAATCCAATATGGCGTCGTATCTGTCAAATTTGTAAACATATATTTTTTTTGACATCAAATTTGACTTCTTCACAAAAAGCTATTAGGGAATACACAATTGTGTTTTTATTGTGGTCGATAGGAAAGTCGCCAATCGGGTGAGACACTTAAAATAATGTCCCTGTACCTTCGTGTACTGTAGCTGTTATACATTGTGCTTCAAGCGTGGTGCTATACGAAGAAATATTCAGGAAGTGTTTTCTATAGTTTTCATTCAGAAGTCGTTGGACTTCTTTTGTAAATGGATCGCTATTTTCACTTTCTGGAAACATTCTAAAAAAAATGTATTCAAATTGTTGGATTAAAAAAAAGGTAGGTACTGACACGCCCCAATATCCAATCCAAATTTATGAATTTTTTAAAAACCATCCATAAAGATGACCAGGATTCAGGCTAAGAGAACTCAATGTTTTTGGTCCAATTTAATATATTGATATATTCTTATGGCGCTGGTAACCATGGAGAAAAATTTAGAAATATTTGTCGCATCTCTTAAATGTTTTTTATTCATATTTACCTGCTTATGGAACAAGTTGCATTATGAACCATTAGTGAAAAATCCTCATGATCAGCGTCATTGCAAAAGTTATTGCCAAACCATCTATGACAAACTAACTGAGAAGATACTAAAAATGAAAAACTTTAAAACATTACGGCGAACCAACTAAATTATTTTTAATTCCCTATAATGTAAAATATGTCTGCAGATTTTTTCTCATAATGCAATAATTCGAAATAAATAAATAAAGATATTTTATTTTCTTACCGTTGAAAAAAAACAACGCGAATAAGGCAACTGCAGAAACTGCCACCATGTTGTCGTTATTGCTATACCAGTTTGCTGGGCTACTGAAGGCGAATAACATAAGCTAAACCACCGTAAAACAAAATCAAAAAATCGGAGGTTAAAATTTAATCCACTAAAAAGTATTGAATCAATTAATATTATCAGCAAACTCAAAAACAATTATTATAAATATTAAAAAGAAAATTTTTGTCAAATTGTAATTCCATTTTTATCATTTTATTGGTTTATTAGGGATTAATGGAATAATATATTTATTGGTGGATTTATTTAAGTTCTTCGCAATATACAAGGCGATCTAAAAAAATTACATTATACAAGAACTTATTTATTTGTAATTAAAGTGGATCCGATCGCTCTAAAATGGATAAACATGGCCAGGATTCGGGCCAAGAGAACGCAATGTTTTGGGTCTAATTTAATATACAGTATTTACTTAAGTTATAGTCTTACGGAAATTTTTTTCTATTATTAATTTTAATTTTTTTTTTATTTTTTATAAAAAGTTTTACATGGTTAAAAACCCTAAAATGCAACTTAAAATAATCGGTCGATTGCTTTTAACATCTTTAAATTGAAATAAATCGCACGCCCGGGACAGAGGAAGTAAAATAGAAGTGGAATTATTGTTTTTAAACTAAAGTAGGTACACACCATTATCCATAAAAAAAATAACTGTTTATAAAAATGGCAATAAAATTGCAGGAGAAATAATAATGTTTATTTATTATTTTAGTGCGCCAATAAAAATAATACGTTAAGAAATACAATAATAGTGCACTTAATAAGTAATTTATCCATTTATTGTCGATTTTCTATTGTGAAAAAAATTGAGATATTAAATGGAACCAAAATAACGGAAAGATAAAGCCACAGACTAATTTCAACTGCTGCAACGAAACAGTTGCTTCAAATGAACAGGAACCAGCTGAGAACCATTACAGGAATTCTGACAGGACACATGACTGTCAAGAACCATCTGCACAAAATGCAACTGTACAATGGAGACCTTGACAGCAGATTATGCGGACAAGACAGGGAAACTGTACAGCACATAGTTTGCCATTGCGAGTCACTAGATCGGAAGAGGCAACAAATACTCGGGCAACTGAAACTGGAACCAGAGCTTACCCTCTCCCCAGTTGACCTACATAAACTAGTGCAAGGAACTGGGATCACGGAGTGGGTGTAAAAACCAAACAGAGTGAACACAATGGGCCAAACCTGGCCTAAGTGCATCCGGCCCGCGGACAGGCCCTCGGAAAAGAAAAAAAAATTCAACTGCTACAGTCGCTAGTATACTCCACAGGATGATATGAAGTTTTGAAAAAATACAGAGAAGTTCCCTCGAATCAAGAATAATATTTTTTTTTTTTTTTTTTTTATGATAAAACACCTGCACTGTAGGAAAAATCCTTTAAGGCGCTCTGGGAGCGGTGCGAGTGCGAAAAAAGCGATTATGTCATTCACAGAGGATACGTCCAAAGAAGCCACAATATATAGCGAACTTGCGGAGGCTCACAAACACAGACAGAAACACTGGCAATTCTCTAACTGGACCTTGGGGAAATATGAGCTACGTTGCCTAGTAATAGGGAGTTCATGTAAAACATTCTAAGCGCAAAATACTATGTACATTTTCATCAATAAAAATGTAATATCATCTATTCAGAGTTAATGATCCGAAAATTAAATTTTATAGCTAGCTTACTTGAGAAAATTGCGTTTAAGAAAGCAATTAATGGTTTACAAGAAGTATCTATTATTTGGAGCAACCATGCCTTGCTGCTAACGTTTATTACCACCGGGTTTTTTTTTTTTTTTTTATGACAAAACACCTGCACTGTAGGAAAAATCCTTTAAGGCGCTCTGGGAGCGGTGCGAGTGCGAAAAAAGCGATTAACGTTGGTTTTGAAACGTTGAAGATTGTATTCATTGGGAAACACGACTTCAGGAAGATCATTCCACAAAGATGACGTTCTCCAGATGAAAGAATTCTTGAACAATGAAGTTTGAGGAGTACTAAGCTGAACAACATATGGATGAGCTGCAGTGGTTCGCCGTGTATTTCTGTTTTGCATTGCTCTAGGTGGAATCAAGTGGGCAATGTCAGTCGAACACCTGCCATGGAAATATCTGTAAAAGAGAGCCAAATCACCAACCTGTCTTCGATGCTCCAGGCTATCGAGAGTCTTGGTCAGCTCGGGGTCGCCGATCAGACGAACGGCTCTCCTTTGAATGGAATCCAGTAGCCGAAGGGTGTGCTTGGGTGCAGAGCTCCAGACATGAGAGCAATATTCTAATGATGGTCGAATCTGGGCTTTGTAGAGTGTCAAAAGTTGATGAGGTGTGTACAACCTTTTGGTGCGGAAAAGTACACCAAGTTTCTGTGCAGCTGTCTTGACAATTACGGCAACGTGATCATGCCAAGACATATTACCTCCCAGATTGACCCCTAGCAAATTAATAGACGGTGCCAGGGGAATTGCGTGTCCTGCCATGACTATATCCGGTTCTGCAATGTTAACCTTTTTGGAGAAGACTGCTGCCTGGGTTTTCTTAGCATTAAATTCGACTTGGTTACTGTCACCCCAAGCCAAAATTTCTTCCAGGTCATTGTTGAGGCGCAAAACTTCATGCTGCCTGCGAAGATGTGCGTCGGCAGCGGATGTTTGGGGAGTCAAGGTAAAAGATGAGACAAGTGTGCTGTCATCAGCAAAGCTATAAATTGGATTTTGGGTTTTTACTAGAAGGTCGTTAATATACAGTATAAAGAGGGTAGGCGACAATATGGACCCTTGAGGAACACCGGCATTGATGGTGAAGGTGTCTGAGAGAAACCCGTCAATCGCCACTTGCAGAGAACGGTTCTTAAGAAAGCTGGTTAACCATAAACAAAATCCATTAGGCATACCGTAGGATCGCAATTTACATTTTGGTTAAAATAGTATATCATTGCCTTATCCCCAACTCAAATTACAATTGGCCGAAGCGTAAAGAAAAATCAAGACATTTAAAACTGCCTAATAATTCAGTCAGACGCCCATTTCCGGTCTCCAAAATGAAGTTAGCTTTATTAATTTGGCGTTACATCTGGAGCTCCTTTGAGAAGCTGTCGCTTTAATTAAGCTGCCAATCGAAGAGGTATTTAAACTAATTAGAAGGAGCTAAACGAGATCACAATTGAATTATTTTCGGCTATTAAGAAAGTAATAGGTAGAGTGTAACCTGTGTAAGTTCATTTTAGGTAAGTAATTGGCGATATAGCGTAAAAGACATGGGCGTAGCCAATAAATCCATTTTGGAGGGGAAGGGGGCAAGTATAATCGTCTGGAATTGTCTTTCTCGTAATATCGTAAAATTTCCTGATCAACTTTCAAGCGAGGGAAGGGGTAATGGAAGTTGTACCTTGCACAAAACCCAAAATAAAAATACCACTTTCTAGCCTTGTAAATATTTTGACCATTATAATCGAATTAATCATATCAAGGATGATAAAACACCTCGCCAAATTAAGCATCTTCAAGAAGTTCAAGGTCAGCTAGAAGAGCGCTTAAAAACTGAAAAAAAACTTGACCATTAAATATATAAAGGGTGTTCCTACTGTTATATCAACAGGCGATTCAAAAAACCAACGATCCTAAATGTTCCCATCTTTTATACCAACATCGCTTCATTGCGTGCAAAATTTAACGAACTCTGTGCGCTAATTAATATTAAAAAACCCGGAATAATCTCTATAACAGAAACTTGCTTAAAACCTACTATTCCAGACGCTGCAATCGCTCTGCCAGGCTATACTGTTTACCGGGCTGATAGGGCTGATCAAAGAGGCGGTGGTGCATGTATATACCTTAATAATGACATATTTTGTGATGCTATTGTGACTACGGTTAATTTTGACTCACCTGGAATAGAAATCGCATGCGTTAAGATATCCAAAACACCATATAGCTTGTGTTTTTCATCAATTTACAGACCCCCTGATACTTCTGCCGATAACACTAATAAACTTCTGGAAAATATAGCTATAATTTCAAAGCTGTGCAAAGATGTTATTATCACTGGTGATTTTAATTTCCCTGAGTTGGTCTGGCCAAACCCTGCTGAGGATCAAAATCCCCTAGTTGAAGCTTTAAGGGACAATGGGCTTGTCCAACTGGTGACTGAACACACAAGATTCCGCAAAAATCAAAACCCATCCACACTTGACTTAGTCATCGTGAGCGATCCTAGTTTGGTGAGCAAAATTGAATATCACTCTCCTGTGGGAATTTCTGATCACATTGTGCTTGATTTCAACCTACAATACATAAATGCAAGCTCCAAGAAATGTCAGATCCGCTATTTTAAGAAGATAGATTATGAACAGCTTAGCTATAATATCCAGCACATCGATTGGCCCAATATGTTTTTAAACAAACAGGTGGAGGAGCAGTGGGGCCTATTTTATCAGACAATAACTAGCCTTGCTAGCCTGTTCTCCCAAACAGTTGCTGTAAAATGCATTCCTGATAAACCTTGGATCAACCTCAGAATTCTTAACATGATCAAACAAAAAAAAAGTATGTGGCAAAAATACATGCGTAGCAAAGATCAATCTGATTATAATGCTCACCGAAAATATTCTAATCAACTTAGCTGGAGCATAACCCAGGCAAAAAAGTGTTTTGAAAAAAAGCTCATTTCTTCGACTGATAAAAAAAAGTTTTTTAGATACGTAAGAAATTCTGTCTCTTCAACTGTTTCCTCTCCCCGTGTCAATAATATGAATGGAATTCTGACAACTAGTGATCTCGAGACAGCATCCATATTTGCTGATTTCTTTAGTACTAATTATTCCACTGAGCCTCCCGGTGCTTTACCTCAATCAAATATGACTTTTAACAACCTGGTTATTAACTCAATCAACATAACACAAGTCAAGGTGTTCGAGAAATTGAGTGAACTTCCAAACTCCTCTTCTGCCCCAGGCAGGCTACCCAATTCTATTTTAAAGGGATGCGCATTTGCCTTAAGCACACCACTGTCTATAATTATGCAGAACTCACTTGATTCTGGAACTCTTCCGATTGCCTGGAAAACTGCGACAGTTATTCCTGTTCACAAAAATGGGGATAAATTCCTTGCTGAAAATTACCGACAAATAAGTCTCACTCCATCTGAGGTGAAAATCATGGAAAGAATTTTGGTGAAAGAGTTGCTGGACTTTCTGTTAACCAATGAAGTTATACCTCAAACACAACATGGATTCTTGCCAGGTCGATCGACTACCACTAACCTTCTAAAGTGCCTTAATGATTGGACTTTCTCCCTTGATAGAAACTTACCGATTGATATCGCCTACCTTGACTTTTCTAAAGCCTTTGATAGGGTACCAAAACGAAGATTGCTGTATAAACTGAACAGCTGTGGTGTTAGAGGCGATCTTTTGCGCTGGATAGAGGTTTTTTTTAAAAAATCGTGAGTTTTCCGTTAGGATAGGTAACAGTATGTCTCCGCTGCGTCCAGTTTTGAGTGGCGTGCCGCAGGGATCGGTCTTGGGCCCGTTATTATTTTTGGTGTATTCAGCTGACCTTACCAGCGCACTTCAGGGCAGTACAGTATCAAATTATGCAGATGATACTAAATTATATTGTAACCCGCTAAAGCAAACTTTGCAAAATGACTTAAATATAATAGCCACTTGGTGTGATGCTTGGCTCATGACCCTAAATGAAGCAAAGTGCGTGGTTATGCATCTCGGTCGTACAAATCCTAAGTTTCAGTACCATCTTAACAACGTTGTGCTTATGAAGGTCAATCAACAAAAGGACCTCGGTATAGTGATCAGCAGTGACTTATCGTGGGGTAAACACATTGATAATGCGTGTAAAAAAGCTAAACAGTCTTTGTTTTTAATAAAAAAAATATTTTCACGTCCTGATATCCGGACTAGCTCTTTAATTTATAAAACTTATGTGCGCCCAATTCTTGAATTTGGGTTTGGTGTTTGGTGGCCTGTGTTAAAACAACAAAAAGACCAAATTGAGAAAGTGCAGCGATTTGCCACTAGGATGCCGTATGGTGTTGTAAGACCAACTTTTGAGAACAGACTGATAATTTTTGGACTCATTTCTGAAATGGATAGATTGGTGCGGGGAGATCTTATCCTTACATATAGGATACTTCACAACCTATTCTCTGTTGATTTAAGTTCCCTTTTCACCCTTAATACAGACAATCGCTTGCGAGGTCATCGATTAAAGCTTCGACGTGAACATTTTTTCACACGAGTCCGGGAGTTCTTCTTTTCCAACAGAGTTTTTAATCTCTGGAACATCTTGCCTGATGAGGCTATTGGTGCGGAATCCTTAAACATTTTTAAAAATAGAATTGACATGACTCTTTTTGCAGACTATTAGTTTACATTTATTCTCACTCATTTGTTAACCTTTTAAAAAATTTACCATTGACATTTAGCGATTGGATATACTCAAGACTATTAGTTTAAGTATAATAGAGTTTATAGATTTTCAACTTCAACTCTTCTTTGTAATAATAATAATAATGATAATAATAATAATAATAATAATAATAATATATATAACTTGTGCAAGTCACAAGAGACCTCTATGAGAAAATACTTCCAAGAATCGAATGGGGAAATTCTTAAAAAAGTGGTTGCAGCAGACGCTGGATATACAGCCCTCAACTTAAAGCGAAATGGACTACCTAACATCATCCGCGCGCCGCCAAGTCAACAGCTTGTAACTTGGCAAGAGAAAGCTCTACACGGCAAATACCCTACTGCACTCCAAAATCCACTCATAGATAGAGAAATGTCACTGAATTGGTTAGAGAAAAGGCAGCTTCACGCTGAAACAGAAGGTTTTATTATCTCTATCCAAGACCGTGTCATTCGAACTCGAAACTATGAAAAGGTCATCATGAAAAGGAATGTGGAAGATGTGTGCAGAAAATGCAACTGCCCCGGAGAGACGATAGAACATATCACGGCGGGTTGTGGTGCTATGGCCCCCAACGCTTACCTGGGGAGACATAATCAGGTGGCAAAGATCATCCACAAGGAACTGGCCCATAAACTAGGGCTAAGGGAAAACCTTCCACCATACTACCAATACTCACCCGAGCCAGTCCTTGAATCCCCTGAATATCTCTTATACTGGGACAGGCCAATAATAACGGATAGAACAGTAGACCACAACCGTCCGGATATTCTTCTCATCGAAAAAACCACCAAGAAAGCTTTCATAATCGATATAGGTTGCCCACTAACACACAACCTCTCTAAAACCGAATCGGAGAAGAAGACCAAGTACTCGAATTTGGCTATAGAGATAAAAAATATATGGAAGCTAGATAAAATCGACATAATTCCGATCATAATATCGGTGGAGGGAGCTTTGACGAAAAATTTCAAGCCTAACTTGGAAAAACTGGGCCTTTCAGGTTATTTATACCAACTAATCCAGAAAAGCGTCATCCTCCAAACATGCCATATAGTACGGAAGTTCCTAAACAGTACAGGTTAAGATGAATTTCCTCTCTGTACTGTAAATAATACCAGCAATACCAACAAAAAGCTGTGAAAACAAACATTGAGAAAAATAATAATAATAATAATAATATTATCCTGACCTAAAGTCCATTGAAAATATATCTAAATAATAAAATGCTTTCTAGAGTATCACAAACCTTTTCTGGATACAAATAAAAAGATGGCTCAAAAGCAGGAAGTTTCAAAACATAAGATGAGATGCACGTCATTATATGTATTAACCGTGCCATTATTTTATGTGCCAGTACGACTGATTATATTATTATCTTTGCTTCGATAACTTAAATAGTCCAGGACAGTTCAGAAACAGGAAAATAGACGCGAGAAGTCAGTTAGATGGGAGTGCGTCGTTTACAGAGCGATTCGCGGATGCCGTTGCTCGGAATTTTTATGACGTCGGTAAGTGGTTTCGAGTGTGGTTAATTATTGTCTTAGAAAATTATTTAAGAATTTCAACGCCGAAACCGTAGAAACTTCAACAAATCATTTATAGTAAACAATAAAAAGTGAAGGGGAGGATCCACGGGGGATATAGAAAATCCCCCCACCCAATTCCGCGAATATTGGAATAAAAAATAGTGGAAAGTTCAATAAAGGGAAAAGAAAACTAATTATCTACGTAAATTTTATACCTTTTTAAATCCGCTTAAATTTTAATATTAATCCTAGTTAATCCATTTTCATTCAAAATTTCTTATCTATATTACGATATTTTTCTGAAATATTTAAGAAATAATTTCAGCTGTTCGAGTTTGGAGCTAAAAATTAAGGTTAAAAAAATGCGATAAGACCAAACTTAACTGGACTACAAAGTGTAGGTACATGGGGATTCTAATAATTTAAAATAAATATACAGGGTGTGTCAGTAAGGTGTCGGGCTTTAATAGCACCTAAACTATCAAAGATAGGGAAAAAAGTGTAATACAAAAGTTAAATGGTTTGTTAGGATGCATAACGTAAAAATATTTTAAAATCTACAGGGTGGTCCTAAAAAGTGGTACTGATTAATAAAAAAGAAAATTAAATGGGACACCCAGTATAATTTTCCAGAATATGATTCAATAGAATAAGGACTTTGCAACCATCTTAAAATTTTCGAACTAAAATGCAACGTTGCCAAGTAATTAATTTTTTTCCGAAATTTTAGTAATATTAAGGATATCGTAAAAATATCATAGTAACCTGTGGATTACCCCTAGGCAAATATACTTTACATTGTGGGTACTTTAAGGTACGATATATTGATCGATAACAATGTTTTTTAAATCTCTTATACAGAGCGTTCGGTATAAGTTGGACAACTCGACAGTTTTAAAAATGCTTTATTTCAATTTTTTTAAATGGGACCCCACTAATTTTTTTAGGCAAAGGGATGTATCTTTCGAAAACCTTACTTTTTTGTTAAACATGTCATATATCTAAATATCATAGTTTTTGAAATATTTTAGGATTTGTCTTAACTTAGGGTAAAAAAGGAAAGTTCTAATTGAATAATTTAGTCAAGATTGCTTTGGAACAAAAAATAAATAATTTTCTTTATCACAGCTGTCATTGCAAAATTATTTCGCCAACATTTTGTGTTTAATTACTGTTTAAATTTTAGTTTCCTGAACTAACTTTATCATAACTCATATTTTTCTATTTCGATAAAGTTAGTTCGGGACACTAAATTTTAAACAAAAATAATTTTGCAATGACAGCTGTGATAAAGAAAATTATTTATTTTTTGTTCCAAAGCAATCTTGACTAAATTATTCAATTAGAACTTTCCTTTTTTACCCTAAGTTAAGACAAATCCTAAAATATTTCAAAAACTATAATATTTAGATATATGACATGTTTAATAAAAAAGTAAGGTTTTCGAAAGATAAATTCTTTTGCCTAAGAAAATTATGGGGGTCCCATTTAAAAAAATTGAAATAAAGCATTTTTAAAACTGTCGAGTTGTCCAACTTATACCGAACGCTCTGTATAAGAGATTTAAAAAACATTGTTATCGATCAATTTATCGTACCTTAAAGTACCCACAATGTAAATTATATTTGCCTAGGGTTAATCCACAGGTTACTATGATTTTTTTACGATACCCTTAAAATTACTAAAATTTCGGAAAAAAATTAATTACTTGGCAACGTTGCATTTTAGTTCAAAAATTTTAAGATGGTTGCAAAGCCCTTATTCTATTGAATCATATTCTGGAAAATTATACTGGGTGTCCCATTTAATTTTCTTTTTTATTATTCAGTACCACTTTTTAGGACCACCCTGTAGTTTTTAAAATATTTTTAGGTTATGCATCCTAACAAACCATTTAACTTTTATATTACACTTTTTTTCCTATCTTTGATAGTTAAGGTGCTATCAAAGCCCGACACCTTATTGACACACCCTGTATAAATGGACATGTCACAGACAGATAGGAAATTCAAAAAAACCATTTTTAAACAACCATATTTAGTGTAATTTAATTTAATAAATTAAATTGTAGTTGGATAAAGTCTCAACGAAGGTTGGGCGTAGCTTCGACCCCTTTGAAAATTTTTTTTTGCTACGGCCATGCTGGTCAATATGTAAACATTAAAACAAATATTTTAAATAATAAACATTAAACTTCCATCGCTAAACTAGTCCATTAGCCAAATGGAAGTTATATTTTCCAACCATTCTAAAATAGACTTTCCCAAACTATTTCTGACTACACTACTATAAAACTTTCTGTAAATTTGAATTGTTTAGAAATATCCCACATTTGTTTTCATTAGTTTAGACTCTATTTCGAAAATATAAAGTTTATATTACGGTTTTAATAAAATTCCTTTTAACTTCATTATTTGCAGTTTATTAATTTCTTGTTTTCAATTTTGTTATGGGCGATTCTTGTGAAAGCAGGCGCGTACACAGGAATTTTGTTCGAGGTAGGGTAGGGGGGAGTTAAAAAATTAAAACGTAACGTGTACAGTGGGGGCTTTGCCTTACAAAGGGGGGTAAGGTAAGCATCGGCTCACCCCAAAAAACATAGATGCCCACCCAAAATTAAGGGATTCGGTTTTGTAATGGAGTTTCCGTGGGGGAAGGAGGATTTGGTTATGAAATTTTTAAGGAAAAAGAAGTGGTATTGTCACGTGGGGAAGAATTAAAGGCGACAAGTCTCCATAACACCTACTTTATTATATAATATAAAACGACAGTTGAACGGTTACATAAAATTAGGTTTTACTTACAACATTATTAACTAGGGACGAGCTCTCTAGGGCAAAGGGCTGATACTTGGAACAGAACTCTGCGCTGCTACTGACCCAATATTACTTATCTGGACCGAGTCGTATCTGCCCAAAATGGTGTCGACCGAGTGGTTTCTAACAAAATGATCGGCTTGAATGGTCTTGACCAAACTGGTCGAGACCTGAATGGTCCTAACCCGAATGGTATCTTTTGCATAGTACCGGCCTGCTATTTATACCAATCAGTATTAATAAACTAACCCAGTTATTGATTGGTAACAAAATGCAAGCTCGGCAATATGCTTAGATAGCATTCTTGTAGTGTGCTTGTTTTAATAACAAATAATTGGGTCAGTAGGTATATTTAATATTAACTTTAAATAATAAGAAAAAAGGGAATTTAAGAAAGAAAGATATGCCATATGTCTATATATGACAGTATTATAGAAGGATGTAATAAGAGATAAAGAGAATGGTGACCTTTTTTTTTTAGACGTCGGTTTGGACCAGAGGGGAGTTTAGTTTACCCCTCTTATGGCGTTATAGAGCGTGGAGGAGGTGGCAACCGTTTTTTTTTTGAATAATTTTTGATTTGGGTAGTGCTCACCCTAAAATCATCTGGTTCCCTTGTACCTACCCATCCCAAAATCCTGGCGCCGCCCCTGAGCTAAAGGGCAATCTAAGTTTCAGTTATTTACGTAACATATTATATTTGTTTAAAGGATATTCCTTAAAATCCTTCAAAATTATATCTACATATTTTTAAAAGTAAGATTTCAGACTTTTTGTTATCATCAATCATTAAAAATAAAATGTATTCCCACAAATTGGTACAAGCTAACAAAATTATCAATGATTAGTATTACGAGCTTGTATTTGCCATTTGCCTGGACATTTTCAGATACAAGTTACAACAAAATTTATAGCTATTGGTACAACTAACACTATTTCCATTATAAATGCTTTGGCATACCCAGCATATTCTTTCGGTGGGGGGAGAAGAGGAGAAGGGGAGATCGATAATTTTACCTTATACTGCTTTTTGCCTCAAGGTTCTGTTTATTTTGGATTTTCAGGGGGGGCACATAGATTTCTGGCAATGGGGGATCGTGTCCACCCCCTCACTCTATACCCTTGTATTCAGGACATAATACGTTTTGCATTCTAAAATAAACCATTGCACTTTTTCTGCAAGTAAATATATTGGTTTACATCGAAAACATTAATCTTTGGTAGCGCCTTGACTCCACTGGGACTGTACAATGGTGTACACACATTCCAGGTTTAATTAAACCTTTGGATCGGAATGGAATACAGAATGGCGTGAAAATTAGGTACAAAGTGCTCTGGATTTTTAAAATTGTCTAACAAAGAAGGTAGTATATCGCTATCATTTAAAGTCCTTACACAGAGATCGACAGTCATTATACAGAGCCTGGAAATAATATGAGGACAAAGTATGTCATTATTTTTTTAAACAAACCCAAAAAAGAACCCATACAGAGTAGTTTAAAAATTGTATAAAATTTAAGTATTTTAGGTATACTCAAGAAAAATATATACGCACCCCTTCAGGGCATACAAGTTCAATTTTTTAATGAAAATTCGGTATTAAAGGTTCAAATATTATTTGTGTTGTAATAGATTTTTAATTTAGGGCTTTCTTTAATTGTTTCATCATACTAACACAAATCTGAAAAATCTAAAAATACACTACATAAGAAACAAAGTCAAAGGATAAGATTTTCGATATACATATTTATATTGAAGGAAATCGTATATCTAGGTTCGCTGACAGCCGATGGCGAAAAGTGAGTTCATTTTACATTTTATATAAACTCTTAGGTTGCATCTTCTTTCTGCTTTAAAAACTGTAAAGCTTAAACTGCATCCGGAAAGAAAGAGCGGAGTTTATTTGGAGCAGAGTGCAAGAAAACGAGTAATAATGCTAAACAGCGTAAAGTATTCTGTAGAATAGACGTGCCGAAAATACTAACACAGAGTTTTATGTTCTCTGCATTTCCTAGCCAAGTATTCTAGTCGTTAAATACCTTAGTGAAATAAAGAACTGTATTTAAACTACTTTTCTTTTAAAGTCTATCACTGTTTATTTATAAAAGAAGTAATTATCCACTTTTTATAATATAATAAAACGTAGAGGTTTCATAATCCGTCCCTGAATATATAGGTCACGTATGTATAACTTTCCGCCCTCGAAAGTTCGTTGTGGTAAAATTGAAAATTGAATATCGAGGCCGAGGTATCGCCTAAACGGGAATCCAGTGAAAAATCCGAGATTTCCATAGCTTATATAAAAGAAAATGAAATTACTTACATAAAATAGATATAAGGTTTAAATTTTGGCAGATACTACAAATAAAATCTTAAGTTTATCGGGGTAAGTTTCCGTGAAATTCGAGAATTTTAATGGAAATAATGAATATTTTAAAGTTTAAAGAAATGATAAAGAATTATGTCAAAACTACATTGTACTTATTACTTGTTTCAGAAGTAGTCTACAATACTACAGTTCAAAGTTACTTAGTAGGGGAGAGTGTTGTACCTTGGGACGCATGTACCTTGGGACAAAATGGCAACATGCGCCATCTATTGTCCTAGAGCAAAAAGTGTAAAATATAGTTTTAAGGATGCGAAGATAGTTTCACCTCTCAGTTGCTTTGACGATTCAAAACATTAAACGTGCCCTTGATAATATTTTGTGTTTTCGGAGCAACGAAGTTATTTTTCTAGACTTACGACTGTGTGTATTGCGGATCAGAATAGGAGTTTTGGGGAAACTAAATTATGTAAGTGTTTTTCTATATTCTTTTCATATATTGAGTAATATAAATAAACCTGAATTTTCTAATCTAAAAAAAAATATTAATAAAAAACAGTCAAGAGGCCGAACACGTACCTAGGGACAGTAATTTGCACGTACCTTGGGACAGTCCCAAGGTACATGCACAATATTTTTTTATAACTTATTTTCATTTAGGTACAGTTTATTGATACCTATACAATAATCATCAGAGGAAGGAAGAAGGGAAAATCGAGAATATTAACGGAGACCCCAGAAAAAAATGAGATGGAAATGGAATATTTAAAGCGGCAAGCCAAAAAGTCTATTTAGAAACACTAGTCGAGAAAGAAAGAATTGAAATGAAACAGGAAAGAAATATAGAAAATTCCGCGGTATTGGAAGGAGACTTTGTTTTAATACAACTGAAGGGGAAAAAGTCTATACCTCATTACATTGTGGAAATTAAGAAAAATTGGAAAACACGTGTTTTGAGGTTGTTTATCTAAAAAAAATATTGAATAGTTGCAAATTTGTGAAGAATGAAGAATTATACGAAATAAACGAATCGGACATTCTGAGAAAATTACCAAAACCAACAGTGGTTGGAGTATCAGAACGTCGAATGGAACAAATCTCCTTTCCAGTAGACTTTCAGTCTTTTATTATGTACTAATAAATATGTTATGCACATTTTGGGTGTCTTCTTATTTATTTATTTTGAATTTCGACGTACAATTACGGTTGTCCCAAGGTACAATTAGGTTTGTCCCAAGGTACCGGACCCGGTTGTACAGTTTGCAATTAACAATGTATTTTTAGTTATCAATATGATAATATAACATTAGCGTTCTGCAAATTTTGTTACGAATAGTCAAAATGACTCTGAGTATAATCTCCGTTATAATAATAATTATTATTAAAAAATGTCAAAGAAAAATAATTAAAATAGAAAAATGTCCCAAGGTACAACACTCTCCCCTATACAAGACGATCAAATGTTATTTTTAATTATAATAATTAATCGTTTTCAGTCTACGATAATATTATTTTATCGTCGTGTGTAAAACAATGTTTTTATCCATTGCTCAAATATAAACATTTATGTTCTTTTAGTATGAAGAACAATTTAGATATTATTTAAGGCGATTTTAAATTTAAGTAAACTTTTTCTTAGAAAGCATCCGTTTCTATGGATTTTGATTATTTAACAAAGCCAATCCTCTAATTGTCATTGTGCGGTCAACATTTATTTCTTCTATGACGTCATTCAGTATGGTTTTTGCTAGAAAAAATAAGTGAAAACGATGAATTGATATTCGAGCTGATATCCAAACTATTACCATCAAAATCGTAACAAATAGTAATGATTTTAGGTTAGTTACTTAAATTATAAAGTTATTATTCTATCCTTGCTGTTAAAGTATCATTTATTCTACCCTTACTGTTAAAGTACTATTTAATCTACTATTTTGAGTAGATAAAAGGCAACTTTAACATTAACAATGGAAAAAAAGTGTTTTTTTTCTTTTTAATACATTCCTTTTATAGTTAACACAAAGTAACGTTTTGTTCTTTTCCATTATTTAATTTACCGACAACACGTGTATTTAATAGTTTAATTTTTGTTTTACGATCAATACTTTTTACGTTGGCCAAAGCTCGTATAAAACAAAACAATAAGAAACCCCAATCCACTTCGGCGCTCTTAAAAACTGACCCCTATTTTACTGTCGGGGGGGGGGGGGGGGGGGCTTTTTTCCTGCTTTTATCTTTTGCCGGTAGCTCATGTAAATCTGGGTGTTGTAGGTCGAAAGACAACCGCAGATTTTCTTACGTCACGGTGCAGTACGAAATATACCTTTACGGCAGAAAAATTGAACTTGGGGTTAATTCGGTTTTTTAAGTTATAATAACTTTTTAAAAATCCATAAATAAACATGGCCAGGATTCGGGCCAAGAGAACGCAATATTTTTGATTTAATTTATGAGATATAATTTCGCATGGAGCTGGTACCTTAGAGAAGAATTTAGAAATATTGGTTGAAGGCTCTTAAGAAACTATAGAATTGAAATTTTATTTTAAATAAAAGTAATATTATTGTTTAATAAATCTATACAACCTCCCTTTTTCTTCTCTTCCCCCTATTAAAATCCAGAAGAATCTGTCAGTGTTCTGCTTACAGTTTTAGATATAATTAATAAATACTAAAAAAAAATCTACCACAACCAACCTGCATAGGGCGCCTAAAATACATTCCCATTTCCCCCCTTTCGGTGGATGTCGTAAATCTATCCCAAACGCGTTATGCACCGGCACGCCCCGGGACGTGCTTAATTAAAATTATTCATGGACAGCGGTCTCAAAGCGCCAGTAAATTTTACACCAGGCCCTAGTTTTAGCACATCAGTGGTGGTGGATGTATTAACCTTTCCATGGATAGAAATCATCAAGAATTTTGCCCTAGGTGGGCGAAAAGAATACAGAAATTTGCTGGTCAAGCGGTATTAATATAATAAAGATCCCTACAGTTATTTTCTAAGTACCTGAAAATGTATCGTCTTTGAAACATAGTTAAGGGGCATTCAAAATTTACGTAACATTATTTGGAGGTGGTATCCGGCCAGGCGTTACGGTGCTGGTACGGGTGTAAGGAGGTCAAGGCTTGCGTTACGTCACGATTTTAGAACTGCCAGAAATACCAAATTTTTTTTTATTGGGAACTACGAAATCTTTTTTACTGAATACAAGCCCAACATTTTTTACAACAAAGCATTAATTAGACAACGGAATGGTGACGAGAAGGTTGCCACTTTTAAAAATTATTTACATTTATATTATATAAAAGGAGTCCACAAATTACGTTCTGTAATTTTAAAGCAATATCATATTTTAAGTAAATATCTTGATTTTTTTTTATATGCAGGTTATTAGAGCTTTTTTGATTTTAATTGTAGGAGCTAGGATAGTTTCATGCTTTCGACAAGCATTTAAATTTAGCAATTTAAATTTTGAATAGTAGTTTTTAATTTATAATTTTCATAATTCCTTTGTAAAGCATGTTTGTATACGAAATTTATAAATGAATTCCCAACAATGAATCCCATTTTTTGTATAAAAACACCGACCTTACACAGTTGTATACAACTCGTGCTCATAAAATATACATTTTATTACCGGAAATAGGTCAAATGTGGAAATTTTCCGCAACATAGTTTAATCTAGTGAACTAGAAAATCGAATATGGCAGCACAGAACTGATTTTCAATAAAGAATTCGAGAATGTCATAGGTTTATTATTTTAAGCACATATTATGTACACCCAATACAGAACTTTTAAAATATAATATGACTTTAACTATAAACGATAAGGAAACTCTGGTAATTTAAATAAACTTATTTTCCAAAGGTATATATCACATACCTTTTAAATTAGTTATAAAGTTAATAAAAATTTTTTAATAATAATTAAAGTTAAAATCTTCTAGGTGAACTTTGCTTCCGCCATCAGCGAGACCCAAAGTTGCTACATTATTCTGTTTGTTAGGAAACAAATTTGTTTAGTGTGTTTCTCGATTAGACAACTTTAAATCCGTTTAGCATAGTGCTTTAGGCTGTTCCCAACCACCCCAGGCTTTGGCGGATTACTTAAAAGTTGTTTTAGACGCGCCCTTAATACAAATGGTTATTGGGATTAACAAATACCCAATAGTAAGGAGTTTTAGACCAGTTATTTATATTTTAAAAAATTATTTAATCGTAACTAATTTTTTCTTATTATAAACCAATAAAACATTATAAAGCAAGATATATCTACATGTTTATTGTTATATCAATCAAATTTCAAAAAAACAAATTGTTGTCATAGTAAAATACATATCGTCGTATTATAACAACATAATATGGTACATATTTTATGGCAACAGCATGAAAGTAACTATATTTTAAATTTACTTTAACAAACCTGGTTAGTTAGTGTGGTATAGTCTTATATCCAATAAAGTAAAAGGTATTAGTAACACAATACACTAACTTTATTAACTACTGGTTATTGTAACACGAAAAAAAAACGACTATAATATCAGTGATCGTTCGATTATGTGTAGGTCTTTTAACCGAAACGTATTTGTTGTGGTTGGAGACTTCTCTTTTACGCGCGAAGCTTTAAATCAATGTCGGGGGCTGTGTCTGGAAGCTTGTCTTTTGCGTGGAATATCGAAGCGACAGTGTTGACGATTTTGCTACTACTACCACAGTTAGAACTATATAACTGTGCCTTTCATTAAATAAAATAAACGAAGTTCGTATTGCTTCCTTAGCGATACCAAGAGGATATTTTTATAGTAACAAAAAGTATTTAATAAAACCTGTCTAGTTTTGATAACAGTGCCTCTACTAATCAGGTGGTATTGTTAACTTAACCATATGTGTATGACGACCATATTTTCTTTCGGTGTAGACAAAATTAACACAACATGAAAAGATTGATAAATATTAATTTGGTGCTGTATTTTTTCGAAACCTGTGAACCGATTTGAATATTTTTTTTATTGTAGATTGGTCCTTGATAATGTCATATTTTTCAATATTTGTATTAAAAAAAAATTGTTTTATATCGGGTGTAAAAAAATGTTAGGTTGTGGTTTGTTTGAGTACTAGCAACCATAATATACAGGGTGTTTTCAAAGTTGAGTCATTTATTTGAACAGGTTGTAGAACTCGTGAAAATAAGTAATTGTACCAAAAATCATTTATATAAAAGTTGCAGAGTAAAAAATTAACAATTGAAAAAATATATAATTTAAAAACTGTAAGACCTGACTTTTTGATATTCTCGACCACTGCGTTTAATTGTTATGCAAATCAAAATAAATCCATGCTTACAGGTAAAATGCATCCCGATGTTACAACAAGAGTTGTTCAAAATTGTCACTATTTGTTCGGTTTGCGCAAAGTCACTACACACTCCAAAAATAAAATCGGGGTGTCTAAGAACAACATGCTGTGGCTACATTTTGTTGGCACTCCCCGTAAATTAATATTATGTCCACTAGTTACATGGTTTTCATAAACGTGTGCCATTTTTATCGCACAAAATACCCAAAAATCAAACATATCACGCACTATAGCGAATTATTTAGTCAAACCGAAAATCGCACTGAAAACCGTACAATGAATGAATTAATGATAAGGATGAGTAAAGGCGGCATCCCACGGCGTGTGTATCGGCGATCCTGGCTCGTGGCTTGAGTTCGTCTAGGCTCGCCTAGGCTTGGCTCGTTAATCTGGGCTTGGCAAGTGGATGCGATCCCACGACGCGTGAAAGGTCGTGAAGAATGCTCGTGTTGGTTTGGAAAATTTATTTTTTAGTCGTGCCAGTGGTGTTGCAACATAAACATGAATAATCGACGAAGACGAAATGCAGCTTGTGTTGCAGCCGCTTATTACACCATGTTGGGTAATTTTTTGAACCAGCAACAACGGCAAAAAAAAGGCGTTGGTGGAGAGTGTCTTTGTATAAAAGCCGCAATATGTAAGTACTTTTATAGGTTGCCCCTTTAAATTCAATACAGTTTGATATAGCATACTGGGGGAGGGGGGTGAAAACTAGTCCTTTTATTTTTTTGTATCTGTCATTCTTCTGTATGTAAAAAAGTGCCATTAGGCTATCCCTTTTTTTTTTAATTCCGTCACCGTAAACTTGTTGGACATTTGTTCTTCAATTCGTTTCCACGCATCATGGACCAGGTTCCTATTTTTGTGGTCTGGGTCCCTTGGGTTCTATATCGCCGGTTCACCTTCGTAGAAAGATAAAAACTCGAGCACCAACTCGTTGGAAAACTCCATAATTATTTTTTCCGTCATCCTGCCAACCATTCGCAGCAAAAGTCAAGACGCTACTGACCTGAACCGAACCTCCGTACTCGTTTCGAGCGATCGTTGGATCGGGTTGAACACGACACGAGCCGAGCTCGAAGAGGCTCGCCTTCCTTTGAGTATCGTCAAGTTTACCGACAAAAAGCGGGTACGTCCAAGCCGCGCCAAAAATGACGAGCTGCCCCATAGCTGCCCGGTCCCACGACTCGTGTATCGGCGAGTCTTGCTCGTGGCTTGCCGATACACACGCCGTGGGATGCCGCCTTAACTTGTATCCTACAAAAAAAATGAGCCAGACCAGTAAACAAAACATTGATAACGCAGTGGTCGAGAATATCAAAAGTCAGGTCTTAATTTTACATTTTTTCAATTGTTAATAACTTCTTTACTCTGCAACTTTTATATAAATTATTTTTTGTACAATTGCTTAATTTTACAAGTTCTACAACCTGTTTAAATAAATGACTCAACTTTGAGAACATCCTTTATATGTAGAAGTTAAAATTAGACTTTGGACTTGAAAAATCTTTGAATTTATGATGTTGCTTTAGTTTTGTCCAGGAGTTTATAAACCGTAAACTTGTCACGGTTAGAGTGTTTTTGATACACTCTTATTTCACAGGGTGATTGCTCGCTCGCTGGCAAGTATGCAAATATTAATGTGGGATCGAAAGGCTTAAATATATCGTTCAATAACACAAAAGCCACTCCCTGTTATTGATGAGGCAATTTGACAAAATCATCAATACACTCCAGAAGAACGTTTAATATAGACATCGCTATTGGAACAGAATTTATAGCACGTTTATAGAGAATGCTATTGACGTCCCTAAATGCTTGTATTGTAGTACTATAAATTAAAATTCAACTTATAAAAAAATTACTGTTATTTTTTTCAGTCTAACATTATTATCTCTATTAAAATTTATAACGTAGTTGGAAAGATTTTTTTTAAATATTACGATGTTAAAATTTACACTTTTGTACGGGTGTTATTAAAAATATCTGCGGAGTTTGAAAAATAAACACCCTTATCAAAATTTTACCGTTTGCCTACTATACCTCGAAAGTTTCCGCGAAGAAGAAAAATGGCAGTCGGCTTTTGGCGTACATTACGTAAACTTAGATACCTTGCGATTCTTTTGCCCGTGAATAAGTCGGAAATAAATGACGTCATTATGCAAATGGCATGAATCTTGATGACGCATTGCATTGAGATTTGTGCAAATTATTCAGTGCAGATTTTTCTTTTGAAGGTAAAGTAGATTTTTCTGTAGACATAAATAACAATATATTTTTACTCCTTACACCAGCAAACTTATAATAAATGATGTTACAAAATTTGGGAAAAGTATGAATATATAGACCTACGGATTGAAGCCTGTTATAGTGATGCGCAAAATGTCGTTCCTTATCAGCGTCTTGTTTTTAGTTTTATGATTTCATGTTCAGGTGGCGATACAGCGTTATCACTACTTATTTATTCTTAAAGAGACATTTCTGAAGTTTGTTATGGCTTTCTGTAGAGTCCTAATAAAGATGAAACGGTCGTCAGTGTCTACGTGTATCCTAGGAAACCCATTGTTATGGCGTCCCTGTATACATTAGTTCAAAAGACAGATGCGCAACTCAGTCCGATTACCGCTAATTTTTTTTTCATTTTACTATTACGGATACTAAACATCTACTAATAAATATTATAAATAATTAATTCAGTGCTATAACGAAGTGAAATTTACTAATAGAATCGATTTAAAATCACAATATTATAAAATGTAATTTGACTATTTCTCTGAATATTTTAAACACATCTCTCTCGTTCATTTAAATATTTATGTAAATAAATAACTTTGGCTATTATATTTTAATTAGGTAGGTACTTAATATATGGCTTAATAAAATATTTAATTTATATCAAAGCCAAGAATAAATATAAAAAACGGTATTTATTTTCTTTAAATTCATAATCCAACAGATTTTTTAAATGATGTCACTCCATGCAACATCTTGCTACTGTGTCCCACCAAATACTGTATAAGCAGTTTTGAGTTATTCATTTCTTTCGTCGGATCCTAGCAACACTGATGAGCCATGTTATGGAGAAACGCGTCTAGGGATGGAACTGACGAAATGAAAGAAAAATATTTATTTGATGGGATTTTTTAGCAGTTTGAATTTTGGTACTTCCGAATTAACTTAAAATTTAACAGAAAAATAGGTCCTGTTCCAATTCCTATTTTAATTTTATTATATTATGTGGGCTTAATAAATATTTTTTTTTGTGTGATGTGTCTCTCCTTCAGATTACTTAAGCACTCAGCGTAGGCGCTGTTCTTGGCCATTATTTCCATTATCCCTTAAAATGAACGATCCAATTTTTTCCATATATTTTTTTTAAATTTCCGACTTTATGTTATTATCCTTCGGTTTTTTAGGGTCTTCCAAATCATAACCTTTGGAGGGTTATATTTTTATAGTAAGATTATTTTATACAGGTATTTAATATGAATTAAAACAAAGAACATTTTGGTAACAATAATATGAAGGACTTTTAGTAGAAACATTTTCTTGGACACAAATAAAATATATCTATAACTAAATCCTCTTTTTGGTTTAGAAAATAGCAAACATAGTTTAGAAACAACCAAATATATATTATATCAAATATCATAAGTATGCCAAATCTTAAAACTTTATTTCAAACAGTTCACTTTAAATAAATAACCATTTTTTTGCTGAAAGGTAGAAATTATTTTTTTGGCACTCGAAAAACCTACTTGATTCTATAAAAAGAAGTCGTCCATTCTTCGTAATCTTTATCTCTTATTTTAATGACTCCACAACCAACCACCAATAACGTCCGCCCTTGTTGTCGAGGTTATATTAGCATTACTCCCTTGAGAAAAACGCCGTATAGAAATACTCTGGGTTATGATAAGCCTTATCAAATCCAGACAAGGAGAATCTAGAAGGAAATTCTAAACAGGATAGGAAGAATAGAATCTTTCATTTGCCAAGAGCCAGTGGTGTACCAGAGAAAGTAGGTATTTGGGCTATTCTAAATGATTGTGGAAAATTTCTATTAGAAGACATGTTAGTGTAGCCAACAGCGATTCTCGAAATCGCCATTATGTGTCGCTAGGGCCCTGGGCGCTGGAGTCATCTGGAATCATTCCAATAGTTATATATTGACTCATGATTTAAGTTTAAATAGGGGAGAATCTCTTGAATTGTTGGCAACATTATTCTAGAGTAAATACGAACAATTAAAACAATTTGTTTGCAAATAATCCGGAAACTGTTTTGACAATTACAACCTCAATCAGAGAAATTTGTTTGAACAATGGACTGCCTGTTTTTAAAATGTTTAAAGTTTTTGTAGAAAAGCTATTGGTTTATTATGCAGAATTTTTTATTTTTTTTTTATGATAAAACACCTGCAAAATCCTTTAAGGCGCTCTGGGAGCGGTGCGAGTGCGAAAAAAGCGATTAACGTTGGTCTTGAAACGTTGAAGATTGTATTCATTGGGAAACACGACCTCAGGAAGATCATTCCACAATGATGACGTTCTCCAGATGAAAGAATTCTTGAACAATGAAGTTCGAGGAGTACTAAGCTGAACAACATATGGATGAGCGGCAGCGGTTCGCCGTGTATTTCTGTTTTGCATTGTTCTAGGTGGAATCAAGTGGGCAATGTCAGTCGAACACGTGCCATGGAAATATCTGTAAAAGAGAGCCAAATCACCAACCTGTCTTCGATGCTCCAGGCTATCGAGGGTCTTGGTCAGCTCGGGATCGCCGATCAGACGAACGGCTCTCCTTTGAATGGAATCCAGTAGACGAAGGGTTTGCTTGGGTGCAAAGCTCCAGACATGAGAGCAATATTCTAATGATGGTCGAATCTGGGCTTTGTAGAGTGTCAAAAGTTGATGAGGTGTGTACAACCTTTTGGTGCGGAAAAGTACACCAAGTTTCTGTACAGCTGCCTTGGCAATTGCGGCAACGTGATCATGCCAAGACATATTACCTCCCAGATTGACCCCCAGCAAATTAATAGACGGTGCCAGGGGAATTGCGTGTCCTGCCATGACTATATCCGGTTCTGCAATGTTAACCTTTTTGGAGAAGACTGCTGCCTGTGTTTTCTTAGCATTAAATTCGACTTGGTTACTGTCACCCCAAGCCAAAATTTCTTCCAGGTCATTGTTGAGGCGCAATACTTCATGCCGCCTGCGAAGATGTGCGTCGGCAGCGGATGTTTGGGGAGTCAAGGTAAAAGATGAGACAAGTGTGCTGTCATCAGCAAAGCTATAAATTGGATTTTGGGTTTTCACTAAAAGGTCGTTAATATACAGTAAAAAGGGGGTAGGCGACAATATGGACCCTTGAGGAACACCGGCATTGATGGTGAAGGTGTCTGAGAGAAACCCGTCAATTGCTACTTGCAGAGAACGGTTCTTAAGGAAGCTGGTTAACCATAAACAAGAATCCTGACTATCGGGGACTGTTTCTGACTTCTGTGGGAACTAACCTTAAATTGCTCGGTTCTCATTGTGGACAACATGTATGTTTTTAGGATATAGTGAAACTTTTTAAACAAATTTAGTTATTTCCTATTCTCATTCCCATCCATAAATACGCCCTTGGAAAGAACGGGATCTTTCATTTGTGGCAAAAATAAAAATGGCAATAAAAGGGGGCCAGACTATCAGCCAAGGCTATTACTCTTTAAGGGATAAATTTTTATCCAACCGGACGGCGCGAAATAATACGTGAGGCGATTTTCTTTTTCATTTTATTGGTGGGGAGCCACAACAGCGTCGCTTTTATGGCATTTATTTTTTATGGTGATAATATTATGACTTGGCTTCCTCGGATTATCCGAGGATTTAACCATGAAGGAGCACAATCAAACAACGTATTCTCTACGAGGCGAGTCGAAAGTAGTGGGTCCATATCGCTAAATGCATGAATTTATCGAAAATTGTACTTTTATAGTCGTTAATTGTTTACTACTAGAAGAAAACAGATATATATTTTTCCTATTTATAATTTTCTAGCGTACAAAGAGCCTCTTTATGTTTCCGTTTTTGTTCTGTAATATTCTGCTTTGTTAACTGGCTAAATTAAAGTGATGAGATCTCGGGCAGAATGATAAATCAGGGCACGTCAAGGTTTTTACGCTCGCAACATCAAAAATCTAATTTGTTTTATTTAAAAGTAGATGTAATTTAAATTTTATCACAATGTTTTAAATAACGGATCAGCGTGACGGAAATTTTATCGTTTGTACGTTGTTTTGATCAACAGAAAATCAATTTTTGTATTTGTATTTTACCAATTTAATAAACCTTTTGTTATTTACTAAAACTCGTAACTTTTTCACAATTTATTAAATTACGATATACATTTTATGGTAAATATGCAAAACGATAATGCTCCTTTCATTCTATTTTTACTTTTTTCAATAGTAAAGGTATTGAAATATTTTTGGGATATTATCACAGTAACAACATCATTTTGCTACTTTGCACATACAACGTCAAAAACTAAAGCATTAAAACAACATTATAGTAACTTAAACAATACGCCTTATACTCTCACGGCATTTTATTATCGATGCATCTTTTACACAAAACCTATCTTTAGGGACACGATGTAACTACTCTACTAAAATTATTTGCCATTAAGTTCAAAGCTTTTATCAAGTTTCTAGATACCACTATTTTACCTTGGCTAAAATTAAATTTACCCTGTGAACTGAACATAATTCGCTATCACATATAGAGATACGGTTCAGGGGAAGATCGGTAAGTGGCACTTCTCTAAGTAAAAATTAAATTAGACACCCGGGTTTTGTGTCAGTGTTATTTTGTTAAGGCTATTTTCTCGATGAACTCTTTTGTCCAAACAAGAGCTATTCTCTCTATTTTCAATGGACTATTTACCCTGGGATAATTTGTCTATAGGCTAGATTTCATGGTGTTAATTTGGCAAGACAATTCTATTCTATATTATTTTGTCGATGTCTTTATTTCAAATATTTTGTCTAGTTTATTAGGGCAATTTTTTCATGGGCTATCTTGCCAATGGGCTATTTTGCTGCATGTTAATAGTGTTTTGGCAACGTCATCTTGCTCAGTGTTATTTTTTTTAAGCTCTATGGTATTTTATCAAGGCTTTTTTTTGTTGTAATGCAATTTTGCTTGTATAGTGCTATTTTATCGAGACTATTTGGCCCTATATTGTCATGTTTACTTGCCCAAGTATATTCTACCCCATAATAATTTACCTATTTTGTCGGGGCCATTTTACCCTGTTTTATTTTTTCAATAAACCGTTTGGTCAATAAGCTTGCTCTCGGGTTCAATCTATCGAACCACCGAGCCCTATTTACCCGATCTCCCCTAAATGACTATCTTCCATCTATATGAACTAATACATTTTGTCTCTTAATAAACGAACGGAGTGTAATCCGCAAACGATTTATCCTGTAAACCAGAACTTGGGAGGATTAGGGCTTTTAATTAATGACGTCATTCTTCATAAAGCGAACAAGTAGTGGATTAGACACACCGCATTTTAGAATTCTATAGCCCCGAAGAGGTTGAGGCAGTTATAGGAAATTAATGGAGGAAGAATTAATTAAATTTTACGCTTCTTATTTGCGAAAATAATGTATAGAGTGGCTGTCGGTAAAAACTCGAAAAATTTTATTTTGTTAGAAATATAAGTGTAACTTTGAGGTATTGTAATTTTCCTACGACCCCCTATAAAAATGAGAAAAAAAGCAAGGTTAACTTGGCTCGAAAAAGCCGAACATCGCACGCGTGTTGAAAAAAAATATTTCAACTCTAGAGTTGAAATACAAGGCACACTATTTAATTTAAACATATGGTGCTAATTTGACAGACCACTCCTATTTATTAAAAAGAACAAATATGAGAAAGCAGTAATTATAAAGTGTTTAACTTATTTTTCATGTATTTGTCGAGTGATTCAGAATTAGAGTGTAAAAATACGCCATCTGAAATTATAGAAAATTATAATAATATACTGGAAAAACTATTACCAGAAAAAAAATCGCGCTGAAGAAAGTGTCATGTATTAAACAACAAATCTTTATTGGTATCGATAGCGTAAGAATAGAGCTCTAGCCTACAGGTTTAAATCCCATCAGGAGTATTTGACTTTTTTTTATAAAAACATTAAATAATTTATAGAATTATTTTGAATTGAAATCTTCCTTGTTAGGTGTATTTTTTAAATTTATGTTTAATGCATCTTTCCTTGATTAAATTTAAATTTTTTTATTCTGTTTAATCTAGAAGTCAATCCAGGATTAGTTTTTCCTATGATATATAAAATATGAAAAAATAGAAAAGTTAAACTACAAATAGAGGAAAAGCCTATTGACAAACTATGAAACCAGATATTAAGTGGAACCCAATCCTAAGTATGCTAATTCCAACACTAGTGTTGATATTTTTTTTAACACTAGTGTTGAAATATTTTTTTTACAAATCAAAGGCTTTGTTAATAATTCTTTGTGGTCGTAGGAAAAATAGTGTACATTACTCGTGTGAAAGTGATTATTCTAAATCTTGGAGAATTTCCGCACGCGGCTAACGCCTCGTGCTAAATATCTCCTCGTTTGAAAAGTATCACTTTCATCACTTGTTATGTAATATACTATTAAAATAAATAGTAGTTATTGTTCTGAATTAATTAAATTAATAAATGAAAATTTATTATATTTCGACTTTGACAAAAAAAAAGAAATTCCGTATTTCCGTCTCGATTTTTATTTTAAATTTCTGGAATGGTCATTTATAGGAATAATAAAAAATTGTAATAAAGAAGGGTCAAACTGACAGCTAAGCCTCTTTCCGAGATAAATTTTCATCCAACTTCCGACTGTCCGAATAATACGTTACGCAATTTCATTTTTTCATATTATTGGCGGACAGCTGTAATGGCGTAAGCAATATCGCCTTTATTTTTTACGATAGCGGCGGTTTTATGAGATCGGTGTCCCCTTTTTTCAATTATTTATCCTCGTATATTTCGAATAACGGCCCTAACGGCCAACAAAACATTTAGATATGCTAAATTTTTTAGCAGCAGGGACATTAACCAAACCTACTTTGCACACAATCAACAAGGTTTAATATTAAGAGTTCATTTTTCGCCCTCTGCTGTCACTGAATTTCTGCAAATTGAGACATACGATACAATGCTTCAGCATAAAGATATTGAAAAATTCTTCCTTTTACTGTAGTTCTGATGTTACGAATTTGTAAAATTTTAGAAATATACTAAAACGGTAAAAATTATTTTTAAGTTTATGAAATTAAGAACTTAAAAATAATTTCCAGGTATTTTTCTTGATGGATTTTTTAACGATTTTTTCTATATTTCAGTACATTGAGACAAACTTTTCTCGAGATATGGCCGGCGTCCATTCTTATTTAGCCCCCCTTGCAAACAAAAATAGCAATTTTAATGCTTTTCGTACACAAACAAAGTTTCCCGGAATGAGTAAGAGCACTGCTTACCGCCGCAGTGGCTCAGAGGTGAGGTACTCACTCCGGGTACGATCACCGGAGTGGGCATACGCATAAAAAAAAATGTATGTCTAAAATTCAGTAGATTTAAGAATGCAAGGAAGAGTGTAAAATGTATCATCTCCCAACCGACCCCAGTCACGCCGGTAACCAAGCCGGATGAGATCGGACATCTCGTGGGGTGCGGAAGAAGGTACACACTCCCCAATCGGTAGGTCATGCAATGGCAATAAACCAAGGGTTGATAGTCCTTGGGGGGTATCGCATGACTGAGGATCGTGGTTCGGAACCCACGTTAAGCTGTAGGTCCCTTCGGGAATGGTCCTGGCAGCGAACGAAGAGGAAAAAATTACACAACAAAAAAAAGCACTGTAAAACATTTATTTAAAAAGATGGACAGTAGCGAACTGTTTGCTGTAATTTTATAAATAATTTTAAAAAATATAACGTTCTTAGACCTCAATAAAAAAAATAAAATAACGAAATCGCGTCACGTCTTTTTTTGGACAGTATGACGGGTCTGGACAGAAATATATTTCGGTAAGAATAATGGCCGTAACTGCCAACCTGCTCGCCTTTATGGCTCCTTTTATGACGACCATAAAAGGAAGATTCACTTCTTTTAAGCTATCCTGTTTAGAATTTTCTTTGGAATTTTTTTGTGAATGTAAAGGCTTATCATATCCTACACAAAGTCTTTTTTGTATAGGTCGTTTTTCGAGGATTTCAATTTTAATAGACTTACGGGTTTATATGGGAAATACTATTTAAATTGTCCGTTATACGGGGATAATGCTGTTTGGAAGAGAATCAAGGGTATACATATCTATCAATTATATCTATATACTGGGTGTCCCAAAAGTCCCGTTAAAACCGGTTCTTTGATTTAACATGGTAAATCGGAGATTGGTTTCTTTGGATAGAGAATAAAAAACTAAGATAGGGAGGTCAAAACCATTTTTCTATAAAGTATGTTTTTGTCTTATACTATTTGAATAAGTACATACAGTGTCGCTCCGGGGCCTCTTTAATGGTGAGGCCCAGGACTGGGCCTGTTATGAAAATAGGCCCTAAAAGCGGTTAAAAACGAAGCAACTATTTATTTTCCTTAAGTTTAAAAAATTTAAATTTTCAAGACCTTTTTTCATGGTTCCTTAAAATATTTAGGCCAATGGACTTTTTCACTAAATTTTAATTTGGACCAGAGAGCAAGAAAAAATAAAACTGTCTACGAATTTAGTTTTTAAATTCTTTAATTATTTACTGAGAAAATTGTTTATCAAAATAAGCTTTCTAATAAAAACACGCGAAAGTACTCACTGACGTCACAACATTTCCAAGCAATGGTAGCGGTCGATCAGTCTGTAAACGACGCACTCCTACCTGACTGAGGTCCCGAGTCTGGTTTCCTGTTTCTAAACTGTCTTTGGCTAACTTATTAAAACATAATATAATGATTATAATGGGTCGCAATAGGGGCAAGTAAAATAATTTCGCGGCTGCCGTACATCTCTTCTTATCTTATGGTTTTAAACTTCTTACTTTCAAGCTATGTTTTTAAAAATTTCTAGAAAATGTTTGTGATAGTCTAGTGCTGAATATGATAAATTCGATTATAGTGAAACAGTCCATTACAAAAATAAACTAAAACCATAATTGGTAAAGTAGTATATAGTATACTATAATAAATAAATAATATCCTTTTTTATGTCCAACAGTGGCAGCGCCAGGGGGGGGGGGGAGTTAGGGTGGGTCTTAGCCCACAAGATGGTGCCCACCCCAAAACAAGAGAGATTTAAAAAAAAAGTAGTTGATAACTCTCATGGTGAGGAAGGACCTGTTTTTATTCTGGCAGTGCCCACTCTTAAATCATTGGACTCGCGTGTGCCCACCCATTGCGAATTTTCTGGCGCCGCCGCTGGTGTCAAAGCATTAAAAATGGACATGACGCTTGCGATATCCATTAATTCAGTCACTTCCATTGCATGGAAGTAAATATTTTATATGCTTTCCATATACAACCTAGACATTCCAAAAATCAAGCAAAACGAGTCGAGTATTACATCGCTGGAAATACTAAAGAATTGATGCAATATGTCTTATTGTACAGTTCTAGTAATAAAATAAAAAATTAAATTGCATCACGTATTATTTCAGACAGTTTGACTTGGATAAAAATTTATCACGGAAAGAGAAATAGCTTAAGCTGCCAGCTTTTTCCAATTTTATAGTCGTTATTATGATTCCTTTAAACGAAAGATTTCATTTTCCCATACCAAAATTTTATTTTAATTTGTTTGTGCCCGAATTGGATCTAAAAACCTTACAATCGACCATTTTTTTCTGTAATACGTACCAGAACAATCATACTAACGGACTGATGAATGGATGTGGATGGAAACAAGTGTTTTTTTCACCGAGAAGATTATTTAAAAAAGCAAAATTGATGATGGATTTGAAAAAACGAAACGTTGGATCAAAAATCTAATTACACCAACTTGTAAAGTACAAAAAATGATATCGAGAATGTAAACTTTATATTAACCTTTTTTTCTTAAATAGAATCAGAGAAAAATAAAAACGAAATCACGATAATTCGATTTTGCCCAAATATTTTCGAAGTTTTCTAAATTTGAAAACTCATTGTTGCAGAGTCTAGTGGGGCGCAACTTTTTTCTAACTTAACCATTTCTGTAAATTATATGGTTTATGAGATCCCTGTAGAGTGCATCCTTATCTGGGACACCCTGTATATGGTTAAGTTAACAATACTGAGTGATTAGTATACGCACAGCCAAATATATTGTTATCAGAACTACACAGGTTTTGTTAAAAACTTTTTGTTACTATAACAATACCTTTTTGCAGATTTTTCCTAATCAGGCCATCCCAGATTCCGTTAGAACGATGTAACTCAATAACTAATAAGCTGTCTGGACATTTGCTGGTCATAGACTCAAGACAGATAATACTACCAAAAATCTGACCATGGGTTAAAAGAAAGTAAGTTAATTTATAAATTTAAATAATAGTTGAGGGAAGTTTTGTCGGAATTTGGATTTAGCCCTAAGAATTTTTCGCCTGCGGCCCATCGCCAAATTGGAAATCAAAACTCTATTTCAATAATTATTGATTTCCCATTTGCTAAGGTACTTTTTAAACTTTTCGAATAAACTAAAGACATACGCCATATAATTACAAAGTGTTATTTGAATCGGAAAATGTTCTAGAAAGTGCTAGAAATAAAATGAGAATCCAATAACGGTAGAACTGCACACGCTGACGTTCTAATGGTACATATTTCATGACTGTAAAGATCCATTAAAGTTTAAAACGACCTAAATACGAATCTGCCACCTTATTGTAACATTGTGACAATGAAAGTATTGCAGTGCTTTACTTTACCACTTTAATATGGGGTGATATAATATATGTTTTGATAACTTATTACCGAATTACCACCCCAATTTAATTATATTTAATCAAAATAAATGAGACCATGCCATTAATAAATAATTAAATAAAGAGTTTCAAACCAGAACTATTAGTTCAATATTTTTTAATTTTATGCAATTACAAGGATTTTAAAGAACAAATGCTTACTTTAAAAAAATCTTATTCCTTCCTATCTTATGTCCTTACGTAAAATTGGAAATAAGTTTTAAAATGATAGAAGAGTTTTGGACTGGCATTACTTTAAGTCTTAATGTTTCAACTGGTAAATAACTTTAGTCGTCTTCAGGTGAACTTCACAGTCTACAGTTTTCATCTGAAGACGACTGCAGATACTTACCAGTGGAAACGTTGTGATTTAAAGAAAATTAAAACAGTAAAGTCCAAAACTCTCTCAAGAAACATTATTGTCTCCAACCTTCAAACAAAGTATTAAAATATTATTTAAAAAAATATGTAGGTAGCTATTGGCTAGGAAACTTAGTTTAAATAAACTACCCACTTACCTTTCCTTCTGATATTAATGGTTGTCCTCTGATAGAAAATACCAAAATCGCCAATATGCTTGATATCCATAATGGAGAACTTTTGTACCTCGTCATCTAAAAAAAATATTAGAAATAAGTTATTTTTAAATTATTCTTTCATTCGAATTAGGCTTTTTTCCTCTTCGTTCGCTGCCAGGGCCATTCCCGAGGGGACCTACAGTTTAACGTGGGTTTCGAACCACGATCCTCGGTCATGCGACACCCCCCAAGGGCTATCAACCCTTGGTTTATTGCCATTGCATGACCTACCGATTGGGGAGCGTGTACCTTCTTCCGCACCCCACGAGATGTCCGATCTCATCCGGCCTGGTTACCGGCGTAAATGGGGTGGGTTGGGAGATGATACCTTTTACACTCTTCCCTGCATTCTTAAATCCGCTGAATTTCGGACATACTTTTTTTATTGTACGTATGCCCATTTCGGGAATGGAACCCGGGTCGCCATGGTCGAATGCCAGTACCTCTACCTCTGAGCCACAGCCGCGGTATTTTTAAATTATAATATAAATTACTAAATTATAAAAATGATGTAGGATTATCAAGACCGTTATTCATTTTATTAAACAAAAAACTACCAACTGTAAAAAATACTGATTTTTCTGACTTCCTAAATATCCATCTCAATAAACTTTTGAATCTGCAAGTACTGTTTTCAAACGATTAAACTTTAAGGCGTTAATTCGGTTAAAAATCGTGACCGTTTAACCGTTCTTTACAGTTCATTTATTCTTTAATCTGTGAAATATTTCTTGGCAACGGGGTTTAGGAAATTTATTTTTCTCAATATTGTATGCGTATAGGTACTATTTATCTAGGTAATAACAGAAAACTCCCCATCTAAGATCTACGTTAATGATAATAATTGAAGGGGTAAATGGGGAAAGTTGTTAACTGACTAATTTTTAACAATTTATATTGTTACTTTATAAATGTGCTAGAAATGGTTTCCGATTTCTGACCTCTATTCACTACGATTCTGTGAATAATAATTATTCTATGAAGTGAATAAAGGTCAGAAGTTAAAATCTAATTCTAGTATTTTATCCACTAAAAATATGTATTGAAATTGAATCTATCGAATTCGTCAGTTAACACCCTTATCCACTTACCCCTGTTATTATTATAACTTGAGAAAATTAGAGGTTATCAACAGAGATACTGGGATTAAAAAGTTAATATTTCACTTTTGTTATATTATTTTTGTAAAGTAAACACTTTTTTACTAAACTTTTCCACTTTATTTGACAATACTACGACATGTTTCATTGCAACTTCGTCAGGTAATGTATGTCGTAGTATTGTCAAATAAACTGGAAAAGTTTAGTAAAAAAGTGTTTACTTTACAAATATAATATAACAAAAGTATTATGGATTTCCACCAAGTAACGACCAATAATATTAAAGTGTTAATATTTCACGGTTGTGAATATTGAGTTGGTAAGTATGGTATTATGCTATAAACAATTGGTTTTTCGCTCAATTTCTCTTTTGACTCTTTTTTTTATATATGATAAAACACCTGCACTGTAGGAAAAATCCTTTAAGGCGCTCTGGGAGCGGTGCGAGTGCGAAAAAAGCGATTAACGTTTTTTTTTTTTTTTTTTTATGATAAAACACCTGCACTGTAGGAAAAATCCTTTAAGGCGCTCTGGGAGCGGTGCGAGTGCGAAAAAAGCGATTAACGTTGGTCTTGAAACGTTGAAGATTGTATTCATTGGGAAACACGACCTCAGGAAGATCATTCCACAAAGATTACGTTCTCCAGATGAAAGAATTCTTGAACAATGAAGTTCGAGGAGTACTAAGCTGAACAACATATGGATGAGCGGCAGTGGTTTGCCGTGTATTTCTGTTTTGCATTGCTCTAGGTGGAATCAAGTGGGCAATGTCAGTCGAACACTTGCCATGGAAATATCTGTAAAAGAGAGCCAAATCACCAACCTGTCTTCGATGCTCCAGGCTATCGAGGGTCTTGGTCAGCTCGGGGTCGCCGATCAGACGAATGGCTCTCCTTTGAATGGAATGCAGTAGCCGAAGGGTGTGCTTGGGTGCAGAACTCCAGACATGAGAGCAATATTCTAATGATGGTCGAATCTGGGCTTTGTAGAGTGTCAAAAGTTGATGAGGTGTGTACAGCCTTTTGGTGCGGAAAAGTACACCAAGTTTCTGTGCAGCTGCCTTGGCAATTGCGGCAACGTGATCATGCCAAGACATATTACCTCCCAGATTGACCCCCAGCAAATTAATAGACGGTGCCAGGGGAATTGCTTGTCCTGCCATGACTATATCCGGTTCTGCAATGTTAACCTTTTTGGAGAAGACTGCTGCCTGGGTTTTCTTAGCATTAAATTCGACTTGGTTACTGTCACCCCAAGCCAAATTTTCTTCCAGGTCTTTGTTGAGGCGCAATACTTCATGCTGCCTGCGAAGATGTGCGTCGGCAGCGGATGTTTGGTGAGTCAAGGTAAAAGATGAGACAAGTGTGCTGTCATCAGCAAAGCTATAAATTGGATTTTGGGTTTTCACTAGAAGGTCGTTAATATACAGTAAAAAGAGGGTAGGCGACAATATGGACCCTTGAGGAACACCGGCATTGATGGTGAAGGTGTCTGAGAGAAACCCGTCAATCGCCACTTGCAGAGAACGGTTCTTAAGGAAGCTGGTTAACCATAAACAAAATCCATTAGGCATACCGTAGGATCGCAATTTACTTAGAAGCCCATCGTCCCAAACACGATCAAAAGCCCTAGAGATGTCCAGTGCAACAGCCCGGGATTCTCCATGATGTTCGATGGTGTTGCTCCAAAGATGGGTGACATATGCCAGAAGGTCACCTGTTGATCTGGACTTACGAAAACCGTATTGATGGTCGCTGATAATGTTAAGCCCTTCCAGATACTTTAGGAGGTGTTGGTTAATAGCTTTCTCCATTACTTTTGAAATTACTGAAAGCAATGCGACGGGTCGGTAGTTGCTTGGCAGAGTCTTTTTACCTTTCTTTGGAATGGGCTGGACACGCGCCGACTTCCAGCAGGATGGAAATATTCCTTTTTTGTAGGATAAGTTGAAAAGTCTACAAAATACTGGTGTAAGTTCATCGGCGCATGTCTTAAGAACAATGATAGGAATTTCGTCTGGACCAGAAGCTTTATTGACGTCGAGTCCTTTAAGGATCCGTTTAACAAGACGCTGACGGAACAGTGGAATACGAGGAAAACAGTTCAGCAAGTAGGTTTGCTTTATCCCCGGCTGTGGTTGCTATTGTGCCGTCTGAACGTGTTAGAGGTGGAATAGTTGACTTTGTAAAGTTTTGGCTGACGGCCTTAGCGACTGACCAAAAGGACCTTGATCCGTTAGGACTGGCAAGAAGTTTGTTTTTGATTCTTTCGTTATGAGCTTCTTTGGTTTGGTCTATCATTTGCTTACATTGGTTTCGGGTGGTAACAAAGATGGCGCAATTTTCAGGAGTAGGGTTTTTACGCCACTGTCGGTAAGCCAGGTTTTTAGATGTGACAGCACGCTCGCAATTCTTGCTAAACCAGGGCTTGCCGTTAGAAGGCGCTTTTTGGAGAAAGGAATAAAGGCCTCCATGCTAGTTAGAATGACGTCGGAGACCTCCTTTGCACAGACAGATGGATCATCCGAAGAAAAGCATACGCTTAGCCAGGGAAAGTTGCGAAAATGGCCCTTTAGGTCTTCCCACTTAGCTGATGTATAGTGCCAAATCTTACGGGGTTTAGGAGGTTGTTCAGAACTAATTGGCAGCTCGCTTAGGGTTGAAATAAGTTTGTGATCCGAAGAGCCCAATGGTGGTTGTACGGTGACCGTATATAGGTCTGGATTTGAAGTTAAAAAGAGATCTAAAAGACTAGCAAAATCCCCAGCTCGGTCTGGAACCCGCGTTGGTTCTTCTACGAGTTGAGTTAGACCAGAACTGATCGCAAAAGATTCGGCCTCGCGGCCTTGCTCATCGTTGGTGTTTGAGTATTTAAGCCAGTTGACATTGTGGACGTTAAAGTCGCTAAAGATAGCAACTTTGGCATTCAGATGGTTGGTTTGCAAGAAGTCGATTGTGTTAGCTAGTGATGAGAAGAGGGCCCTGTAATGCATGGAGCTTGGAGGGCGGTAAAGGCAGCATATAAACTTAGTGATTTTTTGTGAAGATATTTTAAACCACATTACATCAAAGTCTTTCGGTTCCAGTATTTCCTCCCGTTGGCAGCAAAGATCATCTCGAATGAACAGACAGACCCCAAAGTTGCGTCTAAAACGGAAGTGAAAATCATATCCAGGATATAAATAGCTGACGGTGTTCGTTGACGCTCTGACTTTTGTCTCGGTCAGCGCAAGCACATGAGGCTTGGAAGATTGTAAGTGCTGGTGGACTGAATTGATGTTAGTGTTAAGCCCTCTAATATTGCAGAAATCAATTTTGAAGTTGTTACTTTTGGGTCTGTTAGCAACTGCAGGCGCCACACCATTTCCTCGTTGAGTGTTGTTGGAGGAACCCAGTAAATTGTCGGAAATGGTGGATAATTCATTAATTTCGCTTGATGAAGCCACAGGACCAGCCCCCACCCGGAGATCCGATCGGGGGGCGAGTTTACCTCCGGAATATTTTGATCTTGGAGCTTCCATCATGCTTCTTTTATACGGCCCCATCCTGGAAACCGGAAACAACAGCACAGCGACGAAACGTTAACTCAAAGAGCAACTTCACGCCGCGTAAACTGATGCAATGGTATCTTACCGGGCGATGCCGGGTGGGCCAGCATCTTCCATGTTGTTGGTCTTGAAACGTTGAAGATTGTATTCATTGGGAAACACGACCTCAGGAAGATCATTCCACAAAGATGACGTTCTCCAGATGAAAGAATTCTTGAACAATGAAGTTCGAGGAGTACTAAGCTGAACAACATATGGATGAGCGGCAGCGTTTCGCCGTGTATTTCTGTTTTGCATTGTGTTGCTATTGTATAAATCAAGAAAAATGAAATTTTCTACGGCTTCAGTATTTAATTTCTTCAAGAGATAATAATTAAACAAACACACGAAAAAACCCACCGACGTCACAATAATTCCAAGCAAAAGTAGTAGCCGATCGCTTTGTAAATGACGCACTCCTACATGATTCAGGTCACGATTCTGATTTCTTATTTCTAAACTGTTTTTGCCTATTTAAGTTATTGAAAAAAGATAACAATATAATTGATCGCCCGAATTGCGCGGTTAATAGGATGACGTTTTTCTTTTCTTATTTTATATTTTTAAACTTCCTGCTTTCCCGCCGTGTTTTTAATTGTTCCTATAAAAGGCTTGAGGAAGATATTTATTATTGAGATATATTTTCAATTTATTTTAATTCAGGAAGTTAGTGTTGAAGATGATAAATTCAATTGCAATGAAAAAGCTCATTCCTAGAAACGTTGACGTTAATATGTGTGTTGTATTTATTATTAGGTTTTTACCTTCAATATTATACATTATATGGCCCTTAGCCCTAGGTCTATTACGCCTTTTTCCCTTCGTTTAACCTCGACTTGACATTTCATTAATCTTTGTTCCTTGGCAAGTTTTTCTTTACATTTACGACCGTTTTATTGTTCTTTAAATAATGGCGGTCACGTTTTCGTTATTGCTTGAAAACTCTAATACTTGAAGACCAATGTTCAGGAGTGATGTTTCATTAAACATTTTGTAGCCGTTTTACGAGATGAGTTCTTAACAAGTTTTCGGCATGTACTGTACGAAAAAAAACGCCTGAGCGAGGGTTGGTGAAATTATAGATGTTTTACCTTTATTTTTTTTATTAAGTCCTGTATTCGTGAAAAAAAATTGAGAAATTATCAGATCTGGACGTTATAGGGTCCTTATATCTTAAAAAACATATTTCTCATTTCCGTCGGTCTCTCTGTTGGTTCGAAAACTTAAAAACTACTTGACGATGAATAACGAAATTCTGTATATGGATTAGACATTAGCTCTCATCAAATCCGAGTATAAAAAGAAAAAATATTATATTCCAGTTATCGCTTTTACTTAAATTTAAGTATTATATATAAAGAATACAAAATGGTATTCTAACAATCTGCATTATTGATAAAACTATTACAGATGCATATACAGGGTGTTCTTAAAGTTGAGTCATTTATTTGAACAGGTTGTAGAACTCGTAAAAATAAGTAATTGTACCAAAAATCATTTATATAAAAGTTGCAGAGTAAAAAGTTAACAATTGAAAAAATGTAAAATTTAAATCTGTAAGACCTGACTTTTTGATATTCTCGACCACTGCGTTTAATTGTTATGCAACTCACAATAAATCCATGCTTACCGGTAAAATGCATCCCGATGTTACAACAACAGTTGTTCAAAATGGTCACTATTTGTTCGGTTTGCGCAAAGTCACTACACGCTCCAAAAATTAAATCGGGGTGTCCACGAACAACATCACAACCATCATTTTCGATGCGCTGTTGTAGTTTTTGTACAGTATTTACTAACATGCTGTGGCTACATTTTGTTGGCACTCCCCGTAAATTAATATTATGTCCACTAGTTAGTTCATTGTTTTCATAAACATGTGCCATTTTTATCGCACAAAATACCCAAAAATCAAAAATATCACGCACTTTAGCGAATTATTTACCACTGGTCAAACCGAAATACGCCCTAAAACCCGTACAATGAATGAATGATAAGAATGTGTCCAGCCCATTCCAAAGAAAGGTAAAAAGACCCTGCCAAGCAACTACCGACCCGTCGCATTGCTTTCAGTAATATCAAAAGTAATGGAGAAAGCTATTAACCAACAACTCCTAAAGTATCTGGAAGGGCTTAACATTATCAGCGACCATCAATACGGTTTTCGAAAGTCCAGATCAACAGGTGACCTTCTGGCATATGTCACCCATCTTTGGAGCAACACCATCGAACATCATGGAGAATCCCGGGCTGTTGCACTGGACATCTCTAGGGCTTTTGATCGTGTTTGGCACGATGGGCTTCTAAGTAAATTGCGATCCTACGGTATGCCTAATGGATTTTGTTTATGGTTAACCAGCTTCCTTAAGAACCGTTCTCTGCAAGTGGCAATTGACGGGTTTCTCTCAGACACCTTCACCATCAATGCCGGTGTTCCTCAAGGGTCCATATTGTCGCCTACCCTCTTTTTACTGTATATTAACGACCTTCTAGTGAAAACCCAAAATCCAATTTATAGCTTTGCTGATGACAGCACACTTGTCTCATCTTTTACCTTGACTCCCCAAACATCCGCTGCCGACGCACATCTTCGCAGGCAGCATGAAGTATTGCGCCTCAACAATGACCTGGAAGAAATTTTGGCTTGGGGTGACAGTAACCAAGTCGAATTTAATGCTAAGAAAACACAGGCAGCAGTCTTCTCCAAAAAGGTTAACATTGCAGAACCGGATATAGTCATGGCAGGACACGCAATTTCTCTGGCACCGTCTATTAATTTGGTCAATCTGGGAGGTAATATGTCTTGGCATGATCACGTTGCCGCAATTGCCAGGGCAGCTGCACAGAAACTTGGTGTACTTTTCCGCACCAAAAGGTTGTACACACCTCATCAACTTTTAACACTCTACAAAGCCCAGATTCGACCATCATTAGAGAGCCGTTCGTCTGATCGGCGACCCCGAGCTGACCAAGACCCTCGATAGCCTGGAGCATCGAAGACAGGTTGGTGATTTGGCTCTCTTTTACAGATATTTCCATGGCAGGTGTTCGACTGACATTGCCGACTTGATTCCACCTAGAGCAATGCAAAACAGAAATACACGGCGAACCGCTGCCGCTCATCCATATGTTGTTCAGCTTAGTACTAATCGAACTTCATTGTTCAAGAATTCTTTCATCTGGAGAACGTCATCTTTGTGGAATGATCTTCCTGAGGTCGTGTTTCCCAATGAATACAATCTTCAACGTTTCAAGACCAACGTTAATCGCTTTTTTCGCACTCGCACCGCTCCCAGAGCGCCTTAAAGGATTTTTCCTACAGTGCAGGTGTTTTATCATAAAAAAAAAAAATGTGTAACTTGTATTTTACAAAAAAATGAGCCTACCAGTAAACAAAACATTGCAAACGCAGTGGTCGAGAATATCAAAAAGTCAGGTCTTAATTTTACATTTTTTTAAATGTTAATAACTTTTTTACTCTGCAACTTTTATAAAAATCATTTTTGGTACAATTACCTATTTTTAGGAGTTCTACAACCTGTTCAAATAAATGTATCAACTTTGAGGACACCCTGTATATTTAGTTATATTGAACAAATTAATAAAATAGGTCGGTGCTGTCTCCAAAGTGAATTTTTTACGCACAGTGTTATATTCGTAGGATATTCTTTGGGATCACTTGTGGTTGTAATCTACTAAAAGAGATTTTTTAGCATTGTGTAAATTCCTGGAATTTTTTTTTAAATGTGAAATTTTATTTTTAAAAGTTGCAACACTGACAGTAATGAATATAAAATTTTGGGAATGCCTACTTTTATCGTCACTTAAATGTCAAGAAAACAACAAATATTCATGTGGGAGTAGAAAAATAATAATAATTGTACAGCTGAGCGAGCTGTAGATAAATAAGTAAATCTGCCGTATGACATATTTTTTATGGTTCCCTTTTATTATTGCTATGCAGGAATGTTTCATATTATTCCCAGAGTACAAAGAAATTTATTTTCTCGTTTAGTATTTTAAAGTAAAACATAGCGAGCAGCTTTTATTTACCATATAAATGAAAACGACTTTATACATTTTTATATATTTTTGGCAATAATTCCACCAGGGAGACATTATGGGTTCGGGCATGGCCGTCGCAAACTTTATTGCCAGGTTTTCAGTCGTGCTAGGTTGCCAACAGTTCTGCTATTCAAAATGTAAACAATTATGATGTTTTTTTTTAATTCTTTACTTCTTACTGAGTGTTATCTGAAAAGTAGACTTTGTACAATCGCGTGTTCCCCCCTATTACCAGTGGCGGCTCGTCAGGTGAAGTAGGTGAAGGCTTCACCAAAAAAAATAAATAAAACCAGGAGGAAAGTTTTTGGACATTATTAAATATTAATGTACCAACACATTTTAGCGCTTAAAAAATAATTATGTTCGAATTAATAATATTAATTTAATCCGAATGCAGCTATGCATAATAGGGCCACGTTAACTCCGATGAAGGATAATTATAAACACTCCTGCATTTTGGCGCGCCCCAGTCAACCATGTCCGTTAGCTCAAAGCATGTGAAGACCCCAACGCCCAACATGGCTTTGATATTTACCGTTGCTGTGGTTACGTGACTTCAGTCACACAAACAGCATGTAACAATTTGCATTAGGATGAAGGGCAATTTAAAAATAGATCAGTCGTATGCACCATTGTTTTAGCGTTGGTTCGTCTAACCTTAAGATATTCATTATGAGGCTTCGCAAAATATACGGTTATAGATATAGTTGTTACGTGATTTACTGTGTAATTAAGAAGTTTTGTTTTATTTATCAGTTAATTCAGTAGTGTATGTACCTACTTAGTTGTGTGTTTTAAAAATGAACCCTAAAATGTTTGTAATTTGTTGGAAACTCCATTCAGTCGTTGGACAGATGAGGATAAGAGAGACGTTTTGTTACACGGGTTTTTAGTCAATGTTTGTTTAAGTACCCGCACTATACCTAGCTCTTTCCCATTTTTTAAGACCGCGAGCCGCCACTGTCTATTCCCTGGAATGTAGAAGAGAGATATCTTCCAGGTTCCACGCTTTTATACTGAATGGTTAATTAAAATTTAAAGACTTTTTGAAGATTATGTCATCGAGTAAGTACCATCATTGCGTTTAAATCAATTTCTTGGGTAATTAATTGAATGTAAAAAAGCGGCCATAAGGTAAGCGATTCTATGGCTTGCTGCAGATTACTAAGCCGGTCCTGTATTGTCAGCGGGAAACACCAAATCTACGTGTCTTCTAGCTGGCAGATTCAACCCTATAATTTATGTAAGTTTTTTTTTAAATAAAGCAGTTCTATTGTGACTATTTTTTATTCGTACATGTCAATTATTGTAAATTCGGATTTTTTGAACAGACTTGGCAACGTGAAAAATTGTGCCGGTCACAAAGCAGACGCTTGTCATGGTTTTATATTTTATGATATGAAAACCGTCGGCGCGAAAAATAAAACTTGAAGCGGGTTAAAGTTTAAAACCTGAAACGTGGCCAACATTTAAACTAAGCAAGTAGGAGGAATGGGAAACGAAAAATTGCTTCTTGACAGAGCGTGAAATGACATTTTAAATCTTCAGTTGAAGGTGTAAATGATACTTTTAGGTCCTAGAGAGTAGTGATTCTTATATATTTTATTTAAAAAAAAAAACAGCAAATTTACTTTTAAATGTCCACGTAAGTGGATCCGACCGAGTGAAAATTTGCAGGGTTGAATTGCGGTTCTCCTTGTCCCGAATTATAAAAAGAGCTAAGCAAATTATTGGTTTTTTTTTCACGAATGGCAAGGTGGTATCTATGTGGGTGTGGAAAAGTTATTTTTATGCAGAAAAAAATATAAGCCAATCAAAATAAATACATTGTATGGTAAACATTAATTTAACATTTTTAAATAAAAATAACTTTTTCACACTTTTAAATATCTCTAGAGTCCAAATTTAGAAAGTTTTTAAAAATTCGTTAATTAACATGGCCATGATGCGGGCCAAGAGAACGCAATGTTTTAAGTCTAATTTAATATAATAAAATAAACATATTTAATATATCTATCTATAAACTTATTATTATACAGGGTAATTCCTAAGTTGATACTTCTTTTTAGAAGGCATTAAAATAAACAACTTTTTCAAATACCTTTTTTCAAAAAACTTAAAAATAGCCGAGTTACAGAAGTAAAAAATCTAAGTGAGGGCCTGGTCATCAAAACGTAGCCCATTACTTTATATTGTTTTTTTCCTTTTTTTTGTATTGTTAGTCATGCATTTTACGGATCGGTCGTCAGTTATTTATTTGGGCAATTCGCTGCGGTGTGACATTCTTTTGAAGCAAGTTAATTTTAAGTTTAAAATTAAAACCAACACATTGAAAATTTGTTTTAAAATTTTCTTTTCAATTTGAAAATGTTTCTTGTTTCCTGGGCAAGATATGACGAAACCTAAGCCCTGAAGATGGCCTTCCAGTAGGCCGAAAGCGCTAGGCAATTGAAAAATAAACTACGCTGAATACAAAAATTCCTTTCATTTCAAGTTCATTTTAAATTGGTGAAAATGGTAAAATTTAGAAACAATGAACTAATAAATATGATGCTAATTTAGAATGAGTGTCGTAAAAGTGCGGCTGCTGCTTCGAGATTATACGCAGAACGCTTTCCCTTGCGGGCTCATCCTACACCCAGAAGTTTTCTTAATGTTATTCAATGGGCAAGTTAGACACAGGACCGTATCCGATCCATAGTGTAATAAATGAATGTAAGTACCTTATTTCTGAGTTTTTTAAAAAAAGGTATTTGAAAATGTTGTTTATTTTAATGCCTTCTATACACAGCGAAAAAAGAAGTATCAATATCAATCACCCTGTATATAGAAATTTTAAATACTTTTATAAATGTTGCTCTTTATCAAAATTCATTTGTCTTTTAGGTCATATCGGAAAGTTTTTAGTTTGCTCGTCGCGTATATGGCAAGTCAAAATTTTGATAGATTAAATAAGTTTCGACGCCAAATTCTAAAATAAGAGAAAGTAAAGTGGGAAATAACTTTTAGTAACCGAGACACGTATACTTTCTCCCCTTGCGCGAAGGGAAAATCTTCTAAGAATTATTTGAAAAGTATGAAAATAATTTTTGTCGGATAACTATATTTTCAAATGTAGCTGATGGATTAGTCTCCTTAGTATAATATGGTAAACTAAGAAAAACTATATTATTTCTTTAAAATGTTAATCACTGGTCAACAAAATTTAAGATTTTTTTTGTCCCACGAGCTGAAGTGGGTGTACTTGGTAGTACTTTTTAAACATATTTCATATATGTTTTCAGAATTTTTCCATCACGCAGGGTTTTAAAGTGACAAAGCAATGAATTTTTGTGAACGTATATATTATAATATGGGTATAAGTTATGAAAAAATAAAGTACAAAGTGATATATTTACTTAGAAAATGTGGTCATATATGACTTTCGACTGTACTTTGCATCAGAAACATCTCTCTTCAGCGTCCAGCAATAGTCTGCCAACAAAGCGGGGCTCCATTTGCCTTGGTATCTCTTCTCCATGTCCAGAATGTCCTGGTGAAATCGCTCGCCATGTTCGTCACTTACTGCTCCAAGGTTTTTCGGAAAAAAGTCCAAGTGTGAATGAAGAAAGTGTATTTTTAGACTCATGTTGCAACCCATGGCTTTATATGAGACCAATAAATTGTTAACATTCTCTACGTAATTTTCGGATTTACGATTTCCCAAGACGCCGTTGCAAATGTCCTTGAAAGAAAACCATGCTGCTTTTTCGGACAAGGTCGTTAAGTTCTTCTTGACTTAGAAGATGCGGCGCACAAGAAGACGAATCTGGTGTAAATGTTGGATCCAGATCAATATTTTCGGCTGAAAAACTTTCGTTGTTTACTTCGTCATCGGCAGTTTCATCGTCGCTCGGTGTCATATTTTGTGGGGGGTCAGGCACAGGTAATTCCGGACTGTGCGGCACTGGTCTCAGTGCAGATGGAATATGAGGATATTTAACAGTATGTTTGGATTTAGAAGTTATACCACTGATATTTGTAAGACAAAAATAGCAATCGGTAATATGGTCTGATGGTTCCCTCCAAATCATGGGAATAGCAAAAGGCATATGTCGTTTACCTTTTGCCCACGCTGTAAGAAGTCTGACACACGTAACACAGCAAATATGGGGAGCCCAGCTTTTGTCTTGATTGCCGACTTTACACTTGAAATACTGTTCATAGCATTTATTAACGAGAGGCGTGAAAGACCGTTTTTGAGATTTAAATGTCAATTCACCGCAGATGTAGCAAAAAGAGTTCGGGTGGTTTACACAATTTCTTGGCATTTTTACAGGTGAGTTACACTACAATAGCTTAAAATGCACCACAGCACATTCTTCAAAACGTTAAAAAAGTCTGCGTATATGTTCATTCATTGAGCTCTAGCCGATAACTAAAACAACAATAAATGTTATGTAGGACTCGGAACTGCTTGCAGGTCTCAACAAGCCAAGACATGTTCCGCGTGACACACAGAGCACACTTTGTTATTTCTAGTCACATTATTGTTACAATACACAAATAATAAAATGGCAATGCCTGACACAAGTTTTTTGTTAGATGACTCTTATAGTACAGACCTATGCGTGCATTTTATAGGTAAATAATCACATATACTGGAACATAAAAACTAAGGGTGATGGAGAAATTCTGAAAACATGATTGATTTCAGAATGCAAAATTATATTGAAATCAGACATTTTTGCGCTTGGGACAAAAACCTTGTTAACCAGTGTAATCTACTATTATTTTATTGAAATACCTAATTGTTGCTTAATAAGTAAATACATTTGGCCAGCAAAGTCGCGTTGAATGAACTAACTTTTAATAATTTAGTTCCTTGCAAAGTTTATAGTTAAAGTGCTATTTTACCTACTATTTTAAGTAGATTAAAGACAACTTTAACATTAGCTATGGAAAAAAGTGATATATTATTATTTAAACTGTAAAAAAAATGTCAAGCGATAGCAGCAAATTTGTTTTTTATCCGAATTAGAATTATCATTATGGCAGTGACGCTTCTTAATAAAATCTACTTTCAAAAGATTTTCTTTTTCTTTGAAGAAAATTGCGTTCCAAAATCAGCATAATTAATTCCGCTCGAGTTTTAGGTCTTCTATAACGGTCTTCCAATTAAATTTTTCCGTCTCGACCTTATTTTTATGTTCGAATAAGAGCTTAAATCACGCATAATATTTAAAATTAAATGACTTAAACTAATAAGAGTAATTATTGAATATCTAAATAATGGAATTTACATAATTTTATTTAGAAAAGAGGATTCTTTATTCATATTTAACGAAAAAACGCATGTATTTTGTAAAAACAGAGAATTTCTTATTAGTGAGGTGGTAGCGAACATTTAAGAAATGCATGAAAAAAATATTTATTTTTGATGTTTTCTACCAATATTGGGAAAACAAAACAACTTTTATATTTCAAATAAAAAAAATATATATACTTGGAAATTACCATTACCTATAGTTTTTTTTATTCAATTTTCCCTAAAAAATTGTTGGTTTTTGCTACTGAAAATATCGTTATGTTTAAAGAATCGACGTCATTAAAAAATGATCACAATTAATTCGCCATAGAATTTCTAATCTTCAAAATTGGTCTAAACCAAGAAAAACTATATACGACAGATTGGGTTTCTTTGTGCTTCACTTTATCGAATTATTATTTCCTTAAATGATTGCGCCCAACTAATCTCTATAATTAATTCCCGTCGAGACCCGAACCCTTAAAAATAGTCCCGCAATTTAAATTTTCCGCACGGCTTAGCCTTATTTTCACGTTCGGGAAAACAATGTCCGCATACACTTCGCGCCGTTGATTTATTGCGTTAAGGATGCATACGTAAACTTTCATTTACTAAATCTAGACAGGGGTAATTAAGGTATACTACTGGTTAAAGTGAAATTTTAAATATATAATAGAAAAGTGGACATTCTTTTAGTGCATTTTTTTTTTTATGATAAAACACCTGCACTGTAGGAAAAATCCTTTAAGGCGCTCTGGGAGCGGTGCGAGTGCGAAAAAAGCGATTAACGTTGGTCTTGAAACGTTGAAGATTGTATTCATTGGGAAACACGACCTCAGGAAGATCATTCCACAAAGATGACGTTCTCCAGATGAAAGAATTCTTAAACAATGAAGTTCGAGGAGTACTAAGCTGAACAACATATGGATGAGCGGCAGTGGTTCGCCGTGTATTTCTGTTTTGCATTGCTCTAGGTGGAATCAAGTGGGCAATGTCAGTCGAACACCTGCCATGGAAATATCTGTAAAAGAGAGCCAAATCACCAACGTGTCTTCGATGCTCCAGGCTATCGAGGGTCTTGGTCAGCTCGGGGTCGCCGATCAGACGAATGGCTCTCCTTTGAATGGAATCCAGTAGCCGAAGGGTGTGCTTGGGAGCAGAGCTCCAGAGATGAGAGCAATATTCTAATGATGGTCGAATCTGGGCTTTGTAGAGTGTCAAAAGTTGATGAGGTGTGTACAACCTTTTGGTGCGGAAAAGTACACCAAGTTTCTGTGCAGCTACCTTGGCAATTGCGGCAACGTGATCATGCCAAGACATATTACCTCCCAGATTGACCCCCAGCAAATTAATAGACGGTGCCAGGGGAATTGCGTGTCCTGCCATGACTATATCCGGTTCTGCAATGTTAACCTTTTTGGAGAAGACTGCTGCCTGGGTTTTCTTAGCATTAAATTCGACTTGGTTACTGTCACCCCAAGCCAAAATTTCGTCCAGGTCTTTGTTGAAATATATGAAATATGAATATGAAAATATTTAGTCACATGAAAAAATAACATAAATGCAAAATATTTCTACTGAATGTTACTCCTTAATTTTTAATTAATGATTAAATTTCGCTGTGTCCACAGCGTTCTCTCGCAACATGTTCGTGGTACGGCTTGAAATCACAACTGCAAACTTTAATATTATAAATTTTGGGTTATATATTATTGTTCTTTCCTTAAAGAAAATATTTCAAGAATAGTTTAAAGGGTTGAGACAATGATGTCTTCAGTCGACTGTATACAGTGTACATTACATAAATAAAATAACATAAATGTGTAATTTCAATTTTTTTCTCAGGTGCCTTTTTAATTCCATCCACAATAATGCTTATTTTCGGCGGTCTTCCTTTATTTAAAATGGAGATGTCTTTGGGACTGTTTCACACAAGTGACGATACGAGAACGAATATGTCCTGGATTAATTAAAAAAATTATCGATTTCCACTAATTTTGAAACTAAGAATGTCCACTATTAATAGCGTGTTTTGACGTATGCGCCATCTTTTTTTAATCCCTGCAAATTTAAAAATTACGTGTGATTGGTAATTAAAAGTTCCTATTTTTGTTACCCCCCGTATAAATGACTTAAATTATTTCTCCAACACTAGCTGACTTCACGTTGAAACTTTTTTGTCTTTTGTAAAAATTTAGCCAGATATGCAGTTTCTCTAGAAAAAAATTATTTACCATACCGTGTAATTCATCATTGCTGTATATTCAGAACGAAAAACATGAAAAAATTTTTAAATTCTAAATAACTACTAACTAGTTTGATTTTTATAACAATAATTGTTCGAAACTTTTTTATATTTTGCATCATAAATAATTTTTTTGTAGAGAAACCGCATGTATGGCTAAATTTTTATAGGAGACAAAAAAGTTTCAACGTGAAGTCAGCTAGTGTTGGAGAAATAATTTAAGTCATTTATACGGGGGGTAACAAAAAGAGGAGCTTTTTATTACTAATAACAGGCCATTTTTAAATTTGCAGGTATTAGAAAAAGATGGCGCATAAGTCAAAACACGCTATTAATATCTTAGTGGTTATTCTTAGTTCCAAAATTAGTGGAAATCGATAAAGGCATTTCGAAATTATTCCGAAAAACAATATTAATTTGAAAATTTTAGCGCCCTCTAGCGGCAAAACGAAACAACATTGCATATAGGTAAGTTTATCTAGAACGCCTTATTTTTGGTTAAGGAATTTGTGGTGAAACGTTGTACAGTCATTTCATGGACCTCCTGTATTGTGACCAAAGTATAAATGTGGGTCATATACGAACATATTGTTCCTCCATTTATGAAAGGTAAATTATACAAAATTGTATGGTTAACATTAATGTAAAAAAAGGGTACGCCTTAAAAATACATTGTATATCGCAACAAAGAACTTAAATATAGACAAGCAAGAATGTTTTACATTTCCACTGTAGACTTTCAGGGAAAACCACCACCCAACATTCCCTCAGTTCAATCGCAAATGTCTGAAATCGTGTTCCGTCAGCGTCTTGTTAAACGGATCCTTAAAGGACTCGACGTCAATAAAGCTTCTGGTCCAGACGAAATTCCTATCATTGTTCTTAAGACATGCGCCGATGAACTTACACCAGTATTTTGTAGACTTTTCAACTTATCCTACAAAAAAGGAATATTTCCATCCTGCTGGAAGTCGGCGCGTGTCCAGCCCATTCCAAAGAAAGGTAAAAAGACTCTGCCAAGCAACTACCGACCCGTCGCATTGCTTTCAGTAATTTCAAAAGTAATGGAGAAAGCTATTAACCAACAACTCCTAAAGTATCTGGAAGGGCTTAACATTATCAGCGACCATCAATACGGTTTTCGTAAGTCCAGATCAACAGGTGACCTTCTGGCATATGTCACCCATCTTTGGAGCAACACCATCGAACATCATGGAGAATCCCGGGCTGTTGCACTGGACATCTCTAGGGCTTTTGATCGTGTTTGGCACGATGGGCTTCTAAGTAAATTGCGATCCTACGGTATGCCTAATGGATTCTGTTTATAGTTAACCAGCTTCCTTAAGAACCGTTCTCTGCAAGTGGCGATTGACGGGTTTCTCTCAGACACCTTCACCATCAATGCCGGTGTTCCTCAAGGGTCCATATTGTCGCCTACCCTCTTTTTACTGTATATTAACGACCTTCTAGTGAAAACCCAAAATCCAATTTGTAGCTTTGCTGATGACAGCACACTTGTCTCATCTTTTACCTTGACTCCCCAAACATCCGCTGCCGACGCACATCTTCGCAGGCAGCATGAAGTATTGCGCCTCAACAAAGACCTGGAAGAAATTTTGGCTTGGGGTGACAGTAACCAAGTCGAATTTAATGCTAAGAAAACCCAGGCAGCAGTCTTCTCCAAAAAGGTTAACATTGCAGAACCGGATATGGTCATGGCAGGACAAGCAATTCCCCTGGCACCGTCTATTAATTTGCTGGGGGTCAATCTGGGAGGTAATATGTCTTGGCATGATCACGTTGCCGCAATTGCCAAGGCAGCTGCACAGAAACTTGGTGTACTTCTCCGCACCAAAAGGTTGTACACACCTCATCAACTTTTGACACTCTACAAAGCCCAGATTCGACCATCATTAGAATATTGCTCTCATGTCTGGAGCTCTGCACCCAAGCACACCCTTCGGCTACTGGATTCCATTCAAAGGAGAGCCATTCGTCTGATCGGCGACCCCGAGCTGACCAAGACCCTCGATAGCCTGGAGCATCGAAGACAGGTTGGTGATTTGGCTCTCTTTTACAGATATTTCCATGGCAGGTGTTCGACTGACATTGCCCACTTGATTCCACCTAGAGCAATTCAAAACAGAAATACACGGCAAACCACTGCCGCTCATCCATATGTTGTTCAGCTTAGTACTCCTCGAACTTCATTGTTCAAGAATTCTTTCATCTGGAGAACGTCATCTTTGTGGAATGATCTTCCTGAGGTCGTGTTTCCCAATGAATACAATCTTCAACGTTTCAAGACCAACGTTAATCGCTTTTTTCGCACTCGCACCGCTCCCAGAGCGCCTTAAAGGATTTTTCCTACAGTGCAGGTGTTTTATCATAAAAAAAAAAAATAAAAAAAAAAAATAAAAAAAAAACTCAGCAGCTGTCGGTATGAGTGGGAAAACAGTCTTGAAATAATATGTTTAAAATAGACATAGTTTATTTGCAATATAAAACAACAAATTTTTAAATTCTCAACATTAATCGCTATTTTCAAATTTAATAGCCATTTTTCCACAATTTTAAGACCTATTTTTACGTTTGAAACAACAAATTTGCGAAGACTTCACGCTCATAATTTATTACGTTAAACGTGTACACACAGAATACTTAATTTGGGAAATCCAGTCTGAAGTAATTAAAATACAAAGTAAAATGGTGTAAAATTCAATTAGTTACAGGGATTTTTAAATTGTGTTTTTACTTTCCTTGAAAGGTATGGTATTGTGATTGTAAATTTTTTATTGAGATATTATTAGACGTTTTAGCGTCTCTACATCGTAAAAACATGTTTCTTATTTTCGTCGGTCTGTTCGTCCTTGTGTCAGTTTAAAATTTATTTGACGAGAATGACTAAATTTTTTATAAGGACGAGACATTAGTTCTGCACAAGGTCGGGTATAGTTTCGGTTTGTTATATACAGGGTGACAGTAGAGTTTTGGACTTGCATTGTCTTTACTACGTTTCAACTGGTAAGCATCTCCATCTCTGCTTACCAGTTGAAACGTAGTAAAGACAATGCAAGTCCAAAACTCTACTGCCGTTCAAGAAACGTCATTGCATCCAACCTTTAAACAGACATATACAGAGAGAGTCTCGGAAAAAAATTAAATCTCATTTGTTTCTAGTTTATTTTCAGGTCAACTATTATGTACCCTAAGTTTATTACTTTTATCGAAACCATATATACGGGGTGATTATTTAGAGTTAAATGCCAAAAAATATTACAGTTGTATTGTAAATACTCACAAACTGTTAGTACCAAAGTTTAAGAAGATCAAATGAACTCCAACTTAAAAATATTTTTGAGTTTACAGGATGGCACAAAAGTTCGGAACGAACAATGTATTAGTTTTTTAACTCACACACTGTATACATTTTTAAATTTTGTCTAAATTGTTGTATAAAAAATCCTGATTAGATTTTAGAATTTCTTGGTAAAAAAATAATTGGAAAGAAATCTATTTTATTTTGTGGGGTATATACAGGGTGGAATTTTTAACTGGAATAAATTCAGTATTAGAAAGCATCTTTATTTACGGGAGAAAATACGGAAATACGGGTGCATTTATTTTTAGTTTGGTAAATTTTTTTCGTCCCGTCATGAAATTTACCCCTCTTTTGGGGGTAGAAACCGCTTCCAACTTTTTTTTCTCAAATGTAAAGGGATTTATTGCGATAGCTCGTTGGAAAGGGTATACAAAAAGGAATACGACTCACTATTTACTTTCGCATTTTGGTAATGTAGAAAGCTAAAAAAAAAAGTTTACGTAACAAAACCAGAAAATGCAAAGGAATTTAGGCAACGACTTATACACGAAATTCGCCAAATAACCCCGGAAATGGTACGTAATGTCAAGAATGAATTTTACTTTAGATTAGGGTTTTGTCAAGAAAGAAATGGGCAACATTTCCAACAATTTTTACAATAAAAAAAAATGCGTCTAAATTACCGAAAGGCAAAAGTAAATAGTGGGTTGTATTCTTTTTTTTATGCCCTTTCCAACGAGCTATCGCAATACATGCCTTTACATTTGAGAAAAAAAAGCTGAGGGCGGTTTCTACCCCCAAAAGAGGGGTAAATTTCATGACGGAACGAAAAAAGTGTACCAAACTAAAAATAAAGGCACCCGTATATTCTCCGAAAATAAAGAGGCTTTCTAAGACCGAATTTATTCCAGTTAAAAATTTTACACTCTATATTAGTCAACCTACTGAACCTATTAATTGGAATTTCAATATTTGCCCCATAAAAAAACCTCTAACCAAAGCGCGTTCTTAAGATGCCTTCTATTAAAGTTCCAATATCATAATAAAGTACATAGTTGTTGACATTTCGGGTTAAACCTTCTAAATCCTCGGGCACCATTGTTTCCGCACAAAACAGGGGAGATTTTGCTGATAGCCCAGCCACACACACAAATATAAATCCCTGTTTCGTCGCTTTCTTGTTAACCCACCACGTGAAGCTTTAATTAAGAAGGAATAACTTCGGAGAACTTATACGTTCGCTAGAAACGTTTTTCTTATTAAGAAAAGAAACCGAAATTACCAATGGGCATGAATAAATCTAATTTTATTACGTTTGCTGAATAGGAACAATTTTTGTTGTAACCTTTTAATACAAAATTGTATAAGTCTCTTTACGAATGTAAATTCTAGTTAGATATTAAAAAAATGATAAAGTTAAACAGCGCTATTCGAAAATTATTATTAAATTTAACTAAAACAAATTATTACCCTAAATAAATAACTGAAATATCTGTTCTTTCTCTAATTTCCGAAGAAACAACTGAGCAAAAGGAACATTTAAATAAGGTGGCCAAGAGAACAGTCGAGAGGAAACAAAAGCCTGCGGCGGATCTGTTATTTTAGAGCACGGAGGTCTGATAGCAATCTTTCGGCCAAGAGTCAAATACCACAAAGACTCAGTCTTATTTTTATAACATTAGAACAGTTGACATTGTCTTCTACTAAATGCAGTGGATGCTAATTAAAATTCGTAACTTTGAAAAAACTACACAACAATATGCTCTTTAAGATACTCTGGGCTAAAATTTCACAATTTTGCCTAGAAGTTGTTTATCTTGATCCACCGTATAGAGCAACCAATATCAAGTTGCCTTTGTTTTTGTTCTCCACCGTAGATTTTGGATAGTAGTTTGCAAATTATTGTTTTAAGTATTCGAGCTATTGTTATACAGAAACAACAGACAGTATTGTTGAACGGCAGTAGAGTTTTGGACTTGCATTGTCTTTATTTGTTTAGAATCACTACGTTTCAACTGGTAAGCATCTCCAGTCGTCTTCAGGTGAATACTGAATAAGTACGGTAACTACAGCTCCATTTATACGAGGCAGGTGCTGTGACGCATGATTAGTGGGTGGAGTCATGCGTGTTGCTAGGTGATGACGCATAACTGGATGAGTCATGCTTGATGAGTCATGCTCGATGACGTCATGCGTCTAACTCTTGGGTGGTCTTATTCTAAGATTACATTTACTTAACAAGGGTTTCCAGACGTTTCTCATATCTAATGAAGGCTTACTAAAGCAACCTGGATTTTGGTGTATGGTCGCAGCTTTCTTAAACTTCCTCTTCCTCCAGTGCGGTTTTTTTTGCAGAATTTCCGCACTGGAGGAAGAGAAAGTTTAAGGAAGCTGCGACCATACACCAAAATCCAGGTTGCTTTAGTAAGCCTTCATTAGATATGAGAAACGTCTGGAAACCCTTGTTAAGTAAATGTAATCTTAGAATAAGACCACCCAAGAGTTAGACGCATGACGTCATCGAGCATGACTCATCAAGCATGACTCATCCAGTTATGCGTCATCACCTAGCAACACGCATGACTCCACCCACTAATCATGCGTCACAGCACCTGCCTAGTATAAATGGAGCTGTAGTTACCGTACTTATTCAGTATTCACCTGAAGACGACTGGAGATGCTTACCAGTTGAAACGTAGTGATTCTAAACAAATAAAGACAATGCAAGTCCAAAACTCTACTGCCGTTCAAGAAACGTCATTGTCTCCAACCTTTAAACAGACAGTATTGTATTGTATATGCATTTAAATTAAGCGTTTTATTTTAAGATATACAAAGAACTCCCGTTTTTTACTTAAAAAATGTGTAAATCAAACTTTTTAGAAAAGGTTAGCTAGATCATGTCTTTAACTCGCATTCACATGGCTACCAAAGCTCAGTGGCGGCTCGTTAGGTGAAGTAGGTGGAGGGGCTCTTCACCAAAAAAAAAAATGAAACTAGGTGGAAAGTTTTTCGACAATATTAAATATTAATACAGCTACCATTTTAGCCCTTAAAAATAATTATGTTCGAATTAATAATATTAATTTAATTCGAATGTAGCTATGCATAATAGGGCCACGGTTAACTCCGATGGACAATAATAATAAACACTCGTCGTATGCACCATTGTTTTAGCATTGGTTTGCCTAACCTTAAGGTATTTATTTTGAGACTTCGCCAAACTTACGGTTATAGATATCGTTTTACGTGATTTACTGTGTGATTAAAAAGTTTTGTTTCTATTTTTCAGTTAATGCAGTAGTGTACGTACCTACTTAACTGTGTGTTTTAAAAATGAACCCTATTAATGTTTGTAATTTGTTGGAAACTCTATTCAGTCGTTGGACAGATGAGGATAAGAGAGACGTTTTGTTACACGGGTTTTTAGTCAATTTTTGTTTAAGTGCCCGTACTATACCTAGCTCTTCACAATTTTTTAAAACCGCGAGCCGCCACTGCAAAGCTACGAGCTTATGGATTTAAATTACCCTTTCACGAATCAGTTGGTTTTTTGCAAAACCGTAACACCTAATCACATATAACAAATAATATTTCTCGCAGTTCGTAATTTCAAATATTGCCTTGTAATCAAAAATATTTGCTCCATATTTCAGTAAAATCCCACTTCTGAAGAGAGCGGAATATTTTGGGAAGTCTCAATTTAAATTAACGACACACTTTATAAGATAACAACAGCCACCGAAATAGGGGAGTCTGGCTTATGAATTCTTATCAGCGGGATCTTGAGGTTGGAAACCGCGAGATTGTACTAAAAGATAGGGGTTTATGTTACCGTTTTAAATTATTATTTTTAAGTGGGTATGGCCTTTCACGTTGAAAAGATAGAAAGTGGAAAGCCAGAGTAAGGCTCGATTTCGAAATGCGATATTACACCACGTTGAAAAATTATATGGTCATCGTAAATATACATATTTACAGGGTGGAATTTTTAACTGGAATAAATTCAGTATTAGAAAGCCTCTTTATTTGCGGAGAAAATACGGAAATACGGGTGCCTCTATTTTTAGTTTGGTACACTTTTTTCGTTCCGTCATGAAATTTACTCCTCTTTTGGGGGTAGAAACCGCCTCCAACTTTTTTTTCTCAGATGTAAAGGTATGTATGGCGATAGCTGCTGGAAAAGGCATAACAAAAGGAATACGACCCACTATTTACTTTGCATTTTGGTAATGTAGAAAGCCAGAAAAAATAAGAACTAGCCATTTTAGCAACAATTCATACTACAATTTTGGTACATTACGCCATAAATGTTCGAGAATATTTAAGTGAAGTTTTTCCAAACCGCTGGATTGGAAGAAGGGGTACCATTGAATAGCCGCCACGATCGCCGGACCTTCATCCTCTGAATTATTTCCTTTGGGGTCACCTAAAAACCAAAGTTTATAAATAAAAGTAAATAGTGGGTCGTATTCCTTTTTTTATGCCTTTTCCAACGAGCTATCGCAACACATACCTTTACATTTGAGAAAAAAAAGTTGGGGGCGATTTGCCCCCAAAAGAGGGGTAAATTTCATGATGGAACGAAAAAAGTGTACCAAACTAAAAATAAAGGCACCCGTATTTTCGTATTTTCTCCGCAAATAAAGAGTCTTTGTATTACTGAATTTATTCCAGTTAAAAATTCCACCCTGAATATCGCCTGATTAAACATTCATATATTGTGGTCAGAACTACACAGCTTTTGTTATCATAACAATATTCTTTCACTATTTTTTACAAAAACAGCTAAGCCAATGGAAACCGTAAAGAAAATTACTAAAGTTTATTATTTTTTTTTTTTTTTTTTTATGATAAAACACCTGCACTGTAGGAAAAATCCTTTAAGGCGCTCTGGGAGCGGTGCGAGTGCGAAAAAAGCGATTAACGTTGGTCTTGAAACGTTGAAGATTGTATTCATTGGGAAACACGACCTCAGGAAGATCATTCCACAAAGATGACGTTCTCCAGATGAAAGAATTCTTGAACAATGAAGTTCGAGGAGTACTAAGCTGAACAACATATGGATGAGCGGCAGTGGTTTGCCGTGTATTTCTGTTTTGCATTGCTCTAGGTGGAATCAAGTGGGCAATGTCAGTCGAACACCTGCCATGGAAATATCTGTAAAAGAGAGCCAAATCACCAACCTGTCTTCGATGCTCCAGGCTATCGAGGGTCTTGGTCAGCTCGGGGTCGCCGATCAGACGAACGGCTCTCCTTTGAATGGAATCCAGTAGCCGAAGGGTGTGCTTGGGTGCAGAGCTCCAGACCTGAGAGCAATATTCTAATGATGGTCGAATCTGGGCTTTGTAGAGTGTCAAAAGTTGATGAGGTGTGTACAACTTTTTGGTGCGGAAAAGTACACCAAGTTTCTGTTCAGCTGTCTTGGCAATTGCGGCAACGTGATCATGCCAAGACATATTACCTCCCAGATTGACCCCCAGCAAATTAATAGACGGTGCCAGGGGAATTGCGTGTCCTGCCATGAATATATCCGGTTCTGCAATGTTAACCTTTTTGGAGAAGACTGCTGCCTGGGTTTTCTTAGCATTAAATTTGACTTGGTTACTGTCACCCCAAGCCAAAATTTCTTCCAGGTCATTGTTAAGGCGAAATACTTCATGCTGCCTGCGAAGATGTGCGTCGGCAGCGGATGTTTGGGGAGTCAAGGTAAAAGATGAGACAAGTGTGCTGTCATCAGCAAAGCTATAATTTGGATTTTGGGTTTTCACTAGAAGGTCGTTAATATACAGTAAAAAGAGGGTAGGCGACAATATGGACCCTTGAGGAACACCGGCATTGATGGTGAAGGTGTCTGAGAGAAACCCGTCAATCGCCACCTGCAGAGAACGGTTCTTAAGGAAGCTGGTTAACCATAAACAAATTCCATTAGGCATACCGTAGGATCGCAATTTACTTAGAAGCCCATCGTGCCAAACACGATCAAAAGCCCTAGAGATGTCCAGTGCAACAGCCCGGGATTCTCCATGATGTTCGATGGTGTTGCTCCAAAGATGGGTGACATATGCCAGAAGGTCACCTGTTGATCTGAACTTACGAAAACCGTATTGATGGTCGCTGATAATGTTAAGCCCTTCCAGATACTTTAGAAGTTGTTGGTTAATAGCTTTCTCCATTACTTTTGAAATTACTGAAAGCAATGCGACGGGTCGGTAATTGCTTGGCAAGGTCTTTTTACCTTTCTTTGGAATGGGCTGGACACGCGCCGACTTCCAGCAGGATGGAAATATTCCTTTTTTGTAGGATAAGTTGAAAAGTCTACAAAATACTGGTGTAAGTTCATCGGCGCATGTCTTGAGAACAATGATAGGAATTTCGTCTGGACCAGAAGCTTTATTGACGTCGAGTCCTTTAAGAATCCGTTTAACAAGACGCTGACGGAACACGATTTCAGACATTTGCGATTGAACTGAGGGAATGTTGGGTGGTTGTTTTCCCTGAAAGTCTACAGTGGAATGTGAGGAAAACAGTTCAGCAAGTAGGTTTGCTTTATCCCCGGCTGTGGTTGCTATTGTGCCGTCGGAACGTGTTAGAGGTGGAATAGTTGACTTTGTAAAGTTTTGGCTGACGGCCTTAACGACTGACCAAAATGACCTTGATCCGTTAGGACTAGCAAGAAGTTTGTTTTTGATTCTCTCGTTATGAGCTTCTTTGCTTTGGTCTATCATTTGCTTACATTGGTTTCGGGTGGTAACAAAGATGGCGCGATTTTCAGGAGTAGGGTTTTTACTCCACTGTCGGTAAGCCAGGTTTTTAGATCTGACAGCACGCTCGCAATTCTTGCTAAACCAGGGCTTGCCGTTAGAAGGGCGCTTTTTGGAGAAAGGAATAAAGGCCTCCATGCTAGTTAGAATGACGTCGGAGACCTCCTTTGCACAGACAGATGGATCATCCGAAGAAAAGCATACGCTTAGCCAGGGAAAGTTGCGAAAATGGTCCTTCAGGTCTTCCCACTTAGCTGATGTATAGTGCCAAATCTTACGGGGTTTAGGAGGTTGTTCAGAACTAATTGGCAGCTCGCTAAGGGTTGAAATAAGTTTGTGATCGGAAGAGCCCAATGGTGGTTGTACGGTGACCGTATATAGGTCTGGATTTGAAGTTAAAAAGAGATCTAAAAGACTAACAAAATCCCCAGCTCGGTCTGGAACCCGCGTTGGTTCTTCTACGAGTTGAGTTAGACCAGAACTGATCGCAAAAGATTCGGCCTCGCGGCCTTGCTCATCGTTGGTGTTTGAGTATTTAAGCCAGTTGACATTGTGGACGTTAAAGTCGCCAAAGATAGCAATTTCGGCATTCGGATGATTGGTTTGCAAGAAGTCGATTGTGTTGGCTAGTGATGAGAAGAGGGCCCTGTAATGCATGTCGCTTGGAGGACGGTAAAGGCAGCATATAAACTTAGTGATTTTTTGTGAAGATATTTTAAACCACATTACATCAAAGTCTTTCGGTTCCAGTATCTCCTCCCGTTGGCAGCAAAGATCATCTCGAATGAACAGACAGACCCCAAAGTTGCGTCTAAAACGAAAGTGAAAATCATAACCAGGATATAAATAGCTGACGGTAGTAGATACTGTGTGACAGTTCTAGCTCAATAAGGGCTGTTTTCCCATGTTAATCGCCATAAGAAAAGTTAAGCTTCGTTCTGCATTTTTATATGGTTTCTAGGGCGTGGTCACTTATTCCCAGGCGACAGCTACAGAGCCTCTACTACAGGCGCCGAAGGTACACGGTGATAGAAGCCGCTGTCGCGGGACCCTTCACATATTTCGCGAGGTTAGCTCAGACAGGGCAGCGACCTAGAGCGCTACCCGCGACGCTCGACCATTTGAGATGTAAGTTGAACAAGGATAGCGATAATTAAGAACCCGGGACTTCATTCATGTTACAGCACGCCAAGCCGCAGCTCATTAGCGATGATGTCACAAACGATTAAAAATGAAATTATTATTATTACGAATATTAAAATCCCATTATTTATTTAACAGAAAAAAAAGTCCATGTTTTCACCAAGACTCGAACCACCGACCTATGGATTAGAAGCCAACGCCTTAGTCCACCACACCGGCGAGCTATTGTAGAAAATTCCGCTTTTAACTTGAAGGTTATCTAGGTATACGGTTGTCCCGCCTACGAGAGTCATGCATCATGACGCACCAAATTATGGAGAAATATGTTCTATTAATTTAAAAACCGCAAAGACATTATAGATACTATTTTTAATTTCATTTAAATTTATTTTCTAGGAAGGCATTTATTACGCAAAGTAATATTATATAAATAAAATAGTAGCAGATGTTTAAAAGGTTAATTATAATGAAGTATTTGCTAAACTGGAAAAAGTTTTAAGTGCATAAAGAGGACGAGACAAGCTGATGGATGATGGTGATAATAAAAGCGCATAATGATTCTATTAATTAAATCATTAAAACGTAAAATAAATATTGCAATTAGTATGTAAAATTATTGGAAGCGGTACTTAAACCGCACATATTTAGATATAATTATAATGAGAAGGGCATAACACAGTAATTATTTTCAGATATATACATAAAATTAGGTCAAATAAATTAATAAAAATAACTTCCAAAATATAGATTTTTTAAAAATAGTGTGATAAAAACTTACAAAATGGAGTTTCTTATCCAGAGCAGTCAAGGGGACATCGAGCTGAAATAGGACATGTGAAACAGGATAGAAATCAAGCAGTTCCAGGTAGATTAGAGAGCATCCTGTAAATTATTATAGTTTTACTTATAGGTACTTTTTATTATTTCAAGAAAGTGCATATGGGTACTTATGAAGTTATTACATGTTAAATAATGATATTACACAAACCTTCCAAAGTGTACTAGCATTTTCAATGTCTTTAGGTATGCTCTAGATGTTCTTTGTAGTAGAGGCGGTTTCAAAAACAAGAGCATAGAATCATATAGGATTGAAAATGTACTATAATAATTCGATGATCTGAGTTCAAAAGCACCTTAAACGGAGGTTCCAGAAGAAAATCCAAGCTGGGTAAGTCATAGATTAGAATAAAAACATATAAAATACAGGGTAGAACATTAATAAAATTACAAGATTACATCCCCAGTACATTTTCAGAGCATATTATTGAAAAATAATATAATTGACTAGAAAAACAATAAAAATTTGTACAATAAACTTTAAAATAGTGGATTGTTTTACCCCTATAATTATGTAGTAATATTAAATAAAAATGGTAAAACGAGTATTGTTATTACAACAGATAATTACTAATATATGCAAAAGCCCTAGAAAAACAAAAATTAAGAGGTATTTATAGCATAAACTTTTCAGCTATTCAATTTTAACAATGAATAATATACAGAGCATCGATACAAAAAAAACACGAAGAAAATATGGTTTTAATTACAGAATTATGCAGAGACATTTGTTAATATATACAAGGGCCCCATAGAATTCTATATTTAACCCCATAGAAGGTGTACATTTTCCTCTCCTACTTTATCCAGACTGGAGACTGGCAAAACAACATTAAACGGGGGATATTTCATCCCCATAAAGTCATTTTGGTGTAGTTAAAAAATGTTAAGGACGTTCGGTTGACCCTACCTATATAATAATAACGTAAAACTAAATAAGCGTCGTCTAGAAATAATAGGAACTAAATCTTTGGCAGGACCATTATTAAGTAGGCATAGGTATTAACAGGATGCCAGATCGTGAACTGAGTCCTTAATAGCATCCCATTCGTTTTTTTAAATGGAAAACGAAATTTCAAAGCAAAAACCATATGCAGGTACACACACGGAGAATAGGGTAAGTTCTATTATATTTCTCTTCTAATGCTATATTTTGTGAGATTAGACGATGAAAATTCAGAAATTTAAAAAGGGGCATCATGATCGATATTGAATTTAAAATATACAATAGCAGACAACAAAACCCCAATGTTAATAACTGAAATGCTACTACTATGTTATACAGGGTAAATCAAAAGTTTACAACAGTTACAGTACTAAACAATACATTAATGCATATTTGATTAAGCCAAAAACACAAAATGCAAGCTAAAAACGTTAATAAAAACTATTTGTTTTAGACTTACGAGAGTATTTATTAATAAAAACCAAAGTATAAGGTTTGATTTAAAATAACCATTATGCAGTGGATTTTATTACTAAAATACTCCTCAAAGTGGATCCGGGATCTTGCAGGCTGTAAGAAAAAAAATTAGCATAAAATATAAGCAACATTCATAAAAACCAGTATATTACATCCCCGTCTACCAAGTTTTATTATAATAACATACATTTTTACTAAAATATCAAATATTATAAATGTTTTAATTATATTTTTAATATTCGCCATTTTGTACTGAAACCAAAATAAAATAAACAGGTAAGATTTTGGCTACAGAAATAATTATACTTATTTAAGTAATGTTTAAAACCGTTATAATAGGACATCATGTACCCATTATTCCTTCACACTTAAGAATATTTTTTAGCAAATAACCTAAAAAATATGCCAACGGGCTTAGGACCGTCTAGTAAAAAACAACTTGATATTTTTCAAAGATTGTTTTTTTCCCAGGCGTGTTTAAAAATTGGAGACATTCGGTTGACCCTGTCTATCTATTAAATATATAATTAAAGCGTTGACTAATCCGTATCCCTGAGGTAGATTATACTAGGCACGATCAATGGTTGGGTACACTGATACTACCTACCTAATAACTAATAAATAAATAACCAATTAAAATAATGACTAGAAATTAATAGGAACTATTATCTTTAGTATACTCTAGACAGGGCCATAACAGGGTACCAGTCGTGAACTGAGTCCCCAGTCGCACCCCATTCGGTTTTTAGGGGGAACGAAGTTTCAAAGCAAACCCCAAGCCTTCTTTTAACTGCATAACTAATATGGGCTACTTTTTAAAGTTATACAGGGTGGATTATAATATATGAGTTAATATTTTTGATCCTCTTTTTAGCTGTATAACTACTATGGATTATTTTTACCGTTATACAGGTTAGATGATATGAGTTAGTATTTTTGGCCTTCTTTTACTGTATAACCAGGATGGACTCTTTTTAGGGTTATACAGGGTGAGTTTTATGAATATGATAGTAGTTTGGCCTCTTTTTACTCATATAACATATATGGCTCTTTTAAGTTATATTACAAGCATATGTGTACATAAGCTAATTAAACACTAGTGTTGGGACGTTTTATTAGTGCCCTATAGTCGTTGTGTTATCGTTGCGTAGTCGTTGTGATAGTGCTGCGTTATCGTTTTGCAGTCGTTGCGTAATCGTTTTGTAGTCGTTGTGTTAATGTTACCCAAGTGTATTGCAGTGCAATATATACAGTTGAAAGATACTAATATTAAAAGTAATAATAAATAATTATAATAGCGCCTTATAACTACTAATCCATCACCGAAATATAAAATAATAATAATAATAATAATAATAATAGTAAAATTATTGTAACGCTTTATAACTAGTAACCAGCCGCCATAATATATAACAATAATACTACTACCAATAACTAATGTAGGCTACCTAATTCTTTTCCATTATACTATAATGCCCCCACGGTAGCGTATCGGGGGATGTTTTAAATATTTTACGCTTATCATCATAAGGGCTGAGACCGATTTTGGTCTGTCGAATTGTGTGGAGATCATGATGTTTAGACCTAATTAATTTCTGTGATATAGACTTTTCTGAAAACGTTTCCAGACACGCTACATAGTCTTCAAAGGTAATTTTATTCTTAATTACAGACTTTTTAACCCCCTTGATTTTTTTAGTAACACCCAAGTTCGCTAACGCTCGCTCTATTTCTTCACGCTCCCTACTAGCTTTCTCTAATTTTAATTTCTCCTCTGCGATTTCTTCGGACGAGTAAAGAAGTTTGGTTGCATACATTTTCGATCTTAGACCAACAAAATGTGTCATGATGCGGCCATTATTCTCATCCTTCATCATTCCTACAACCTTTTTGTTGACTCTCGGAATACCATAAACATTATTTTCAGGATAGTCGGATGTATCAAAAAACGCACGACAATCTTTTTTTATTATCTCATATATATTGTGATGTTTAATCCCGTAAATCAGAGAATCCGTGTCAGTGTATAAAATTTTACAGCGATCTCCAAACGTTTTGCGCATGTAATTGTAGTGAAAATCATAAATTGTTGTTTTTGCCAAGTCCAAAATACACATACCCGCATATATCGGCTTATTAAAAAATACCCGTGTTTTAGCCAATTCAATGATTACCATGTTTTCATTTATTATGGTGCTGCTTTCAAATTCGGGTCGTGATATGAGAGCTTCTGCACCGTATCGCCCATCCCAAATCACAGTCTCTAGGCATGTCTGCGCTGTTTGATGTATATACTTAAAGACTAAAGCAACTTAAAGATCTAGGGACACTATATACAAAAAAGTGATTTTCATGAAGGATGAACGTAATCGAACAAATTACGTTAAACATTAAACGCCATATCAAGCAAACGGGAACTGCTTAGACCCCAAAAATAAACCAGATCTACAGGGACAACTATTATGAGTTCATCTAAAGATGTGTCATTAAGGTTCTAATGATTCACAGAACCACACTATTGCTATTTGCTTACTCTACAATAAATATGTATTATTAAGGAAAAATTGAAATAATTAAATTAAATTTATACTACATAAAATATCTATTCACTCTGTATATACGTAATACACATAAATGCTCGTCGCCAATGGTGGTAAATCGAAAGTAAATTTCTGATAAAATAATCTCTTATTAGTACATTGGAGGTATATATGTGTTTATAGGACAATAAGTAAGATTTGGGTAAGTGCAGAATTGATTTTTACTGTGAATAACTGTCGCAGAAAAGTATTGTTTAAACCCCTCCTTTTGGTTTTACCTATTTTTAGTAATGAAAACAAGTGAAAGATTTTGCGAATGTATACGCGACCTAATTTATGTCAGCGCTTTTAAGTTATCTAGCAGTGCAGCGATTGTTGTATATTTTCGGTAAATACTTATACTTAAAAGTCTATGCAGCACATTGAAAATTATAGCTTAATTGCCTCAAGAGTTTTTAATTGGTTTTAGAATCAAGTATAGAAACACAATAGGGTCATGGTGTTAGTAAATATTTTTAGTTAAAATAATAGACATTGGGTTTTATTTAAAGAGAGGGATCCTTATAAAAATTAATTCGTGTATCAGATAATATAAAGTAGAAAAACTGCTTATCAGGGCTACGTCGTACACCAGAGGCGTACAGATCACCACTGTTTTAGGGAGTTAAAGCAAGTCTGCTGATACTTTTATTTTATTGCTTTACCTATATTTCCACTACTGCTGCCTGTCTATATGCGACGACCTATTTATTATAATAGCTGATTTCTAGGGTGTTTTCCCTATATTAACACATTAATTATCAGTTCATACTGTGTTATACCCATGTAGAATGCAGTAGATGTTTCGAGTGTTTTAATTAGCAACTGGAATCAACAACAAATATGATGATTTTGTATGCTATTTATATATATAAAACTGTGTTTGCAATATGATAAATTATGATAATAATTATTTAGTAGCAAATAAAACACAGTTATTTTATAATATATTTATTTATAAAATTCTATTACACCTATTCTTTCAAGTTCTCTAAGAATTGACATTATTTCACCACTATAGCAGTTATTTCTATCACGTTCCTCTAAATATCCAAGTCTTTCAACCAGCTTATTTACATCTCCATACTCCATTATTAGTTTAGCGGAACCATCTAACTCAGCTTTTTTACACCCATCATCTTCTTCGTCTGAACTATGGTATGGAAATTCATTGGTATCAATTCTAAGCGTATTGTTCTTTACCTTAACAGACTTACTACCAATGAACATATTAGAATCCTCTTTTCGAATACCATATTTAACATTGGGCGTTTCCAGGAGAAGATACTTTATCTTGCGTGCATACATCCTATTGCAATGATGTTAAAAACTAAACTAACTTTATTAACAAGTGCAATTATTTTTATAGAGCAGCAATAGAGCAGCTATAGAACAGCTATAGAGCGTTCATAGAGCAGCTATAGAGCGTTCATAGAGCGTTTATAGAGCAGCTATAGAGCGTTCATAGAGCAGGCATAGAACACTTATAGAGCATGCATAGAAGTTATTAGAACTGTAACTAATATCAAATAAAGCATTCAATGTTGTATAGTATTTTTCAAAAGAACCATATAAAATAGTTACCTTATACCCTATGTTCCACTATTATTTAAAGTAGATAATTATATATTTCCGTTTAACCTGATGCATTACAGTTTAATTATAGAAGCCTGTTATTACATTATTTAATGTTGTTTATTAATCTTTTAGAAATAATCAATTAGTACATTATGGTTATTAATTATTTTTATCTTGGTAAATGAAAATGTTATCTATTCAAACTAGATGGCATTGGGAACGGAAACAGTTTTGAAATTATGTTTGTATACTTCCAGCCAGAACTTGATTTAATATGTGCATTTTTTCTGAACTTTGGTTTATGTAAATTTGTAAGTAATATTAATTCTTTGTACAACTTTAAGTCTTTCTGGGAATATGCTTTAGGATACATACTCGTTAATAAATCCAACAAACCGTCAGATAGTGTGTATGTTTCATTATCAAACACCAATTGGTCATTTTGAAAGTCAACAGGCGCATTTCCCAGTGTAATAAAACGTAGAAAAACTATTTACATCAATGCCACACGACCAAAGGCTCACGAAATTTTGTAAAAATTTTGGGAGAAGGTCGTGTGGCATTGATGTAAATAGTTTTTCTACGTTTTATTACACTGGGAAATGTGCCTGTTGACTTTCAAAATGACCAATTGGTGTTTGATAATGAAACATACACACTATCTGACGGTTTGTTGGATTTATTAACGAGTATGTATCCTAAAGCATATTCCCAGAAAGACTTAAAGTTGTACAAAGAATTAATATTACTTACAAATTTACATAAACCAAAGTTCAGAAAAAATGCACATATTAAATCAAGTTCTGGCTGGAAGTATACAAACATAATTTCAAAACTGTTTCCGTTCCCAATGCCATCTAGTTTGAATAGATAACATTTTCATTTACCAAGATAAAAATAATTAATAACCATAATGTACTAATTGATTATTTCTAAAAGATTAATAAACAACATTAAATAATGTAATAACAGGCTTCTATAATTAAACTGTAATGCATCAGGTTAAACGGAAATATATAATTATCTACTTTAAATAATAGTGGAACATAGGGTATAAGGTAACTATTTTATATGGTTCTTTTGAAAAATACTATACAACATTGAATGCTTTATTTGATATTAGTTACAGTTCTAATAACTTCTATGCATGCTCTATAAGTGTTCTATGCCTGCTCTATGAACGCTCTATAGCTGCTCTATAAACGCTCTATGAACGCTCTATAGCTGCTCTATGAACGCTCTATAGCTGTTCTATAGCTGCTCTATTGCTGCTCTATAAAAATAATTGCACTTGTTAATAAAGTTAGTTTAGTTTTTAACATCATTGCAATAGGATGTATGCACGCAAGATAAAGTATCTTCTCCTGGAAACGCCCAATGTTAAATATGGTATTCGAAAAGAGGATTCTAATATGTTCATTGGTAGTAAGTCTGTTAAGGTAAAGAACAATACGCTTAGAATTGATACCAATGAATTTCCATACCATAGTTCAGACGAAGAAGATGATGGGTGTAAAAAAGCTGAGTTAGATGGTTCCGCTAAACTAATAATGGAGTATGGAGATGTAAATAAGCTGGTTGAAAGACTTGGATATTTAGAGGAACGTGATAGAAATAACTGCTATAGTGGTGAAATAATGTCAATTCTTAGAGAACTTGAAAGAATAGGTGTAATAGAATTTTATAAATAAATATATTATAAAATAACTGTGTTTTATTTGCTACTAAATAATTATTATCATAATTTATCATATTGCAAACACAGTTTTATATATATAAATAGCATACAAAATCATCATATTTGTTGTTGATTCCAGTTGCTAATTAAAACACTCGAAACATCTACTGCATTCTACATGGGTATAACACAGTATGAACTGATAATTAATGTGTTAATATAGGGAAAACACCCTAGAAATCAGCTATTATAATAAATAGGTCGTCGCATATAGACAGGCAGCAGTAGTGGAAATATAGGTAAAGCAATAAAATAAAAGTATCAGCAGACTTGCTTTAACTCCCTAAAACAGTGGTGATCTGTACGCCTCTGGTGTACGACGTAGCCCTGATAAGCAGTTTTTCTACTTTATATTATCTGATACACGAATTAATTTTTATAAGGATCCCTCTCTTTAAATAAAACCCAATGTCTATTATTTTAACTAAAAATATTTACTAACACCATGACCCTATTGTGTTTCTATACTTGATTCTAAAACCAATTAAAAACTCTTGAGGCAATTAAGCTATAATTTTCAATGTGCTGCATAGACTTTTAAGTATAAGTATTTACCGAAAATATACAACAATCGCTGCACTGCTAGATAACTTAAAAGCGCTGACATAAATTAGGTCGCGTATACATTCGCAAAATCTTTCACTTGTTTTCATTACTAAAAATAGGTAAAACCAAAAGGAGGGGTTTAAACAATACTTTTCTGCGACAGTTATTCACAGTAAAAATCAATTCTGCACTTACCCAAATCTTACTTATTGTCCTATAAACACATATATACCTCCAATGTACTAATAAGAGATTATTTTATCAGAAATTTACTTTCGATTTACCACCATTGGCGACGAGCATTTATGTGTATTACGTATATACAGAGTGAATAGATATTTTATGTAGTATAAATTTAATTTAATTATTTCAATTTTTCCTTAATAATACATATTTATTGTAGAGTAAGCAAATAGCAATAGTGTGGTTCTGTGAATCATTAGAACCTTAATGACACATCTTTAGATGAACTCATAATAGTTGTCCCTGTAGATCTGGTTTATTTTTGGGGTCTAAGCAGTTCCCGTTTGCTTGATATGGCGTTTAATGTTTAACGTAATTTGTTCGATTACGTTCATCCTTCATGAAAATCACTTTTTTGTATATAGTGTCCCTAGATCTTTAAGTTGCTTTAGTCTTTAAGTATATACATCAAACAGCGCAGACATGCCTAGAGACTGTGATTTGGGATGGGCGATACGGTGCAGAAGCTCTCATATCACGACCCGAATTTGAAAGCAGCACCATAATAAATGAAAACATGGTAATCATTGAATTGGCTAAAACACGGGTATTTTTTAATAAGCCGATATATGCGGGTATGTGTATTTTGGACTTGGCAAAAACAACAATTTATGATTTTCACTACAATTACATGCGCAAAACGTTTGGAGATCGCTGTAAAATTTTATACACTGACACGGATTCTCTGATTTACGGGATTAAACATCACAATATATATGAGATAATAAAAAAAGATTGTCGTGCGTTTTTTGATACATCCGACTATCCTGAAAATAATGTTTATGGTATTCCGAGAGTCAACAAAAAGGTTGTAGGAATGATGAAGGATGAGAATAATGGCCGCATCATGACACATTTTGTTGGTCTAAGATCGAAAATGTATGCAACCAAACTTCTTTACTCGTCCGAAGAAATCGCAGAGGAGAAATTAAAATTAGAGAAAGCTAGTAGGGAGCGTGAAGAAATAGAGCGAGCGTTAGCGAACTTGGGTGTTACTAAAAAAATCAAGGGGGTTAAAAAGTCTGTAATTAAGAATAAAATTACCTTTGAAGACTATGTAGCGTGTCTGGAAACGTTTTCAGAAAAGTCTATATCACAGAAATTAATTAGGTCTAAACATCATGATCTCCACACAATTCGACAGACCAAAATCGGTCTCAGCCCTTATGATGATAAGCGTAAAATATTTAAAACATCCCCCGATACGCTACCGTGGGGGCATTATAGTATAATGGAAAAGAATTAGGTAGCCTACATTAGTTATTGGTAGTAGTATTATTGTTATATATTATGGCGGCTGGTTACTAGTTATAAAGCGTTACAATAATTTTACTATTATTATTATTATTATTATTATTATTTTATATTTCGGTGATGGATTAGTAGTTATAAGGCGCTATTATAATTATTTATTATTACTTTTAATATTAGTATCTTTCAACTGTATATATTGCACTGCAATACACTTGGGTAACATTAACACAACGACTACAAAACGATTACGCAACGACTGCAAAACGATAACGCAGCACTATCACAACGACTACGCAACGATAACACAACGACTATAGGGCACTAATAAAACGTCCCAACACTAGTGTTTAATTAGCTTATGTACACATATGCTTGTAATATAACTTAAAAGAGCCATATATGTTATATGAGTAAAAAGAGGCCAAACTACTATCATATTCATAAAACTCACCCTGTATAACCCTAAAAAGAGTCCATCCTGGTTATACAGTAAAAGAAGGCCAAAAATACTAACTCATATCATCTAACCTGTATAACGGTAAAAATAATCCATAGTAGTTATACAGCTAAAAAGAGGATCAAAAATATTAACTCATATATTATAATCCACCCTGTATAACTTTAAAAAGTAGCCCATATTAGTTATGCAGTTAAAAGAAGGCTTGGGGTTTGCTTTGAAACTTCGTTCCCCCTAAAAACCGAATGGGGTGCGACTGGGGACTCAGTTCACGACTGGTACCCTGTTATGGCCCTGTCTAGAGTATACTAAAGATAATAGTTCCTATTAATTTCTAGTCATTATTTTAATTGGTTATTTATTTATTAGTTATTAGGTAGGTAGTATCAGTGTACCCAACCATTGATCGTGCCTAGTATAATCTACCTCAGGGATACGGATTAGTCAACGCTTTAATTATATATTTAATAGATAGACAGGGTCAACCGAATGTCTCCAATTTTTAAACACGCCTGGGAAAAAAACAATCTTTGAAAAATATCAAGTTGTTTTTTACTAGACGGTCCTAAGCCCGTTGGCATATTTTTTAGGTTATTTGCTAAAAAATATTCTTAAGTGTGAAGGAATAATGGGTACATGATGTCCTATTATAACGGTTTTAAACATTACTTAAATAAGTATAATTATTTCTGTAGCCAAAATCTTACCTGTTTATTTTATTTTGGTTTCAGTACAAAATGGCGAATATTAAAAATATAATTAAAACATTTATAATATTTGATATTTTAGTAAAAATGTATGTTATTATAATAAAACTTGGTAGACGGGGATGTAATATACTGGTTTTTATGAATGTTGCTTATATTTTATGCTAATTTTTTTTCTTACAGCCTGCAAGATCCCGGATCCACTTTGAGGAGTATTTTAGTAATAAAATCCACTGCATAATGGTTATTTTAAATCAAACCTTATACTTTGGTTTTTATTAATAAATACTCTCGTAAGTCTAAAACAAATAGTTTTTATTAACGTTTTTAGCTTGCATTTTGTGTTTTTGGCTTAATCAAATATGCATTAATGTATTGTTTAGTACTGTAACTGTTGTAAACTTTTGATTTACCCTGTATAACATAGTAGTAGCATTTCAGTTATTAACATTGGGGTTTTGTTGTCTGCTATTGTATATTTTAAATTCAATATCGATCATGATGCCCCTTTTTAAATTTCTGAATTTTCATCGTCTAATCTCACAAAATATAGCATTAGAAGAGAAATATAATAGAACTTACCCTATTCTCCGTGTGTGTACCTGCATATGGTTTTTGCTTTGAAATTTCGTTTTCCATTTAAAAAAACGAATGGGATGCTATTAAGGACTCAGTTCACGATCTGGCATCCTGTTAATACCTATGCCTACTTAATAATGGTCCTGCCAAAGATTTAGTTCCTATTATTTCTAGACGACGCTTATTTAGTTTTACGTTATTATTATATAGGTAGGGTCAACCGAACGTCCTTAACATTTTTTAACTACACCAAAATGACTTTATGGGGATGAAATATCCCCCGTTTAATGTTGTTTTGCCAGTCTCCAGTCTGGATAAAGTAGGAGAGGAAAATGTACACCTTCTATGGGGTTAAATATAGAATTCTATGGGGCCCTTGTATATATTAACAAATGTCTCTGCATAATTCTGTAATTAAAACCATATTTTCTTCGTGTTTTTTTTGTATCGATGCTCTGTATATTATTCATTGTTAAAATTGAATAGCTGAAAAGTTTATGCTATAAATACCTCTTAATTTTTGTTTTTCTAGGGCTTTTGCATATATTAGTAATTATCTGTTGTAATAACAATACTCGTTTTACCATTTTTATTTAATATTACTACATAATTATAGGGGTAAAACAATCCACTATTTTAAAGTTTATTGTACAAATTTTTATTGTTTTTCTAGTCAATTATATTATTTTTCAATAATATGCTCTGAAAATGTACTGGGGATGTAATCTTGTAATTTTATTAATGTTCTACCCTGTATTTTATATGTTTTTATTCTAATCTATGACTTACCCAGCTTGGATTTTCTTCTGGAACCTCCGTTTAAGGTGCTTTTGAACTCAGATCATCGAATTATTATAGTACATTTTCAATCCTATATGATTCTATGCTCTTGTTTTTGAAACCGCCTCTACTACAAAGAACATCTAGAGCATACCTAAAGACATTGAAAATGCTAGTACACTTTGGAAGGTTTGTGTAATATCATTATTTAACATGTAATAACTTCATAAGTACCCATATGCACTTTCTTGAAATAATAAAAAGTACCTATAAGTAAAACTATAATAATTTACAGGATGCTCTCTAATCTACCTGGAACTGCTTGATTTCTATCCTGTTTCACATGTCCTATTTCAGCTCGATGTCCCCTTGACTGCTCTGGATAAGAAACTCCATTTTGTAAGTTTTTATCACACTATTTTTAAAAAATCTATATTTTGGAAGTTATTTTTATTAATTTATTTGACCTAATTTTATGTATATATCTGAAAATAATTACTGTGTTATGCCCTTCTCATTATAATTATATCTAAATATGTGCGGTTTAAGTACCGCTTCCAATAATTTTACATACTAATTGCAATATTTATTTTACGTTTTAATGATTTAATTAATAGAATCATTATGCGCTTTTATTATCACCATCATCCATCAGCTTGTCTCGTCCTCTTTATGCACTTAAAACTTTTTCCAGTTTAGCAAATACTTCATTATAATTAACCTTTTAAACATCTGCTACTATTTTATTTATATAATATTACTTTGCGTAATAAATGCCTTCCTAGAAAATAAATTTAAATGAAATTAAAAATAGTATCTATAATGTCTTTGCGGTTTTTAAATTAATAGAACATATTTCTCCATAATTTGGTGCGTCATGATGCATGACTCTCGTAGGCGGGACAACCGTATACCTAGATAACCTTCAAGTTAAAAGCGGAATTTTCTACAATAGCTCGCCGGTGTGGTGGACTAAGGCGTTGGCTTCTAATCCATAGGTCGGTGGTTCGAGTCTTGGTGAAAACATGGACTTTTTTTTCTGTTAAATAAATAATGGGATTTTAATATTCGTAATAATAATAATTTCATTTTTAATCGTTTGTGACATCATCGCTAATGAGCTGCGGCTTGGCGTGCTGTAACATGAATGAAGTCCCGGGTTCTTAATTATCGCTATCCTTGTTCAACTTACATCTCAAATGGTCGAGCGTCGCGGGTAGCGCTCTAGGTCGCTGCCCTGTCTGAGCTAACCTCGCGAAATATGTGAAGGGTCCCGCGACAGCGGCTTCTATCACCGTGTACCTTCGGCGCCTGTAGTAGAGGCTCTGTAGCTGTCGCCTGGGAATAAGTGACCACGCCCTAGAAACCATATAAAAATGCAGAACGAAGCTTAACTTTTCTTATGGCGATTAACATGGGAAAACAGCCCTTATTGAGCTAGAACTGTCACACAGTATCTACTGACGGTGTTCGTTGACGCTCTGACTTTTGTCTCGGTCAGTGCAAGCGTGTAAAGAATATTTCAAAATTTTGTTAATAAACTCCAAATGTAAATAGTTTTTAAAAATCCTGGAAAGGAATAGAGTAATATTGGTGGATGCTCTTCAGAATGTAGGTTAAAATATCTAAATAACGCGGGTCCCTTTTCAGGCACAGGGCACAGATTTCATACTTATCCATTTTTTTTTGAAGTTTTGATTTATGACATTTAAAGAAACAATTAGGGAACAACAAAACTAAAGTTTGCCAGTTAGGGTTACAAATTTATTACCTGAAATTCAGCTATTTTGCTTTGCCTAAACACAAATTTCCGCTAAGCACTTATCTCTAAAAATTATGACGCCATATTAATTAGGAACAATATTCATTGTGAAAACAGGGGAGATTTTAAGTATTTCTTGCCTTTTGTGTAGAATATACTTTACCCGGGTTACAAGATATTCCCTTTGGAAACGAGGGAGGATAATGTTTTCTTATCAGAAATCTCCAGTGTTTTGTTTCGACGATATTCGCACGAAAGATGTAAAATTTAATCAAAAGAGCAACAAAATTGCTAGTTTAGCCATAAAATTTAAATTTTTTAATAAGTATAATTTTCTCTTCTGTTTAAGGGGTATGGCTAAGAGAGTTTCCAACTGTTCAGCAGGATTTTTGAAAGTTTTGCCTGTATTTTATCTGTAATAATAATATAGTTTTAGCAAATCAATAGTAATATCCAATTAAATACAATACTTTTACAAATAAAACTCTTACAATAATTGTAAGCTCTATTTTTTGACTTAGCACGCATTAAACTTCATCTTTGGCGCGTTTAAACTTATTATTCGGGTCAGTTTGATCCCTAGACGTGGTTCTAAAACTGTTTGAAAAGAAGTTAGATCATATTTTATTGGGTTGTATGTTTCAAAACATTGTATATTATATCATCCTGTTTAATTTAAAAAATAATTATTTTGCGCTGTGGTTGTGAAACTGTATTAAATAATTTTTAATAAATATTGTAATTTCATCCATTATACCAATTCAGGCAATTGACTCGATTATATTATTAAATTATAACTCCTATAATTCAGCAGAAACACCGTTCATTGCTCTCAAACAAATATTTTATAAACGGAAAATCAATATACTATTTTTAATAAACCTAATGAACTCATCACCCCTTACCGTACAGTTACTTAGGATTAGATAGTAATGCCATGGCGTAACTTGGGCATGGGCGGCGTAGTTAGGTTGGGGGGGGGGGGGGGGGTGAATATTTTGAGCATATTATATAAAAATATTTTCAATAATACACTTACCAGCTGCGAAATAACAATACTATAATTTTCTGAATTTATTGCCAACCCTACACGCTCATTCTTGACAAGGAAATTACATTAATTCTGATCTTCCGTTTTTAATAAAAGCCTCCAGAACCTTATTAAATTTTGAATTAATTTAAAATCAATATTTTATTGTTGGCCTTATTGCAGGATGGCGCTTGACTTATGGTAATGCTGTGTGTGAAAAACCCAGGGGCCCTGAACCCGCCCTTGGCTTTTAAATTAAAACAGGCAACCAAAGCAACATCAGACAGATGGGCGCAACAACAACACCTATCCCGATGGAACAGGATACCTGGTCAAACCCAAGCGAGGGCTACAATTGGGATGTCCTCCAAAAAGCTATCAACTGGAATGTTGCTTCTAATGTGCACCCAGCTAAAACAAGTGGTCGGCCTACTAACAGGCCACTGTCACTTAAGGCAACACCTACGTCGAATACAAATTTACAATGGTCCCATTGAATGCAGACTTTGCGGCGAAGAGGACGAAACCGCCTTATATATAACTGCAAAGCACTGACCCGAAGAAGATTCAAAATCTTCGGAGCTTGGGCCGAACGCCTGACCCCCGCCTTAATCCAACCAATCAACCAAGTGCTGTTCAGTGATATATTACAGAATATACCAGCAGGGCTTAGGGGAGCTAATTTCATCCTAGGAGGAGCTAAGCCCTCTTACTACTCCCTTGATCTGGGTAGAAGGAGCTAATTTCATCCTAGGAGGAGCTAAGTCCTCTTACTACTCCCATGATCCGGATAGAAGCGAATGTTAGCATCTATACTGAAGGTATAGATAGGAATATTAAAAACAAATTAGAGTTTAATATTATGTTTTATAGAATATTTGTGGAATCTTATTTTTTATGAATAGAGTTAACTAATTCTCCCAAGAAAATTTTATTGGACCGTCAAATCGAAAATCTACAGTGTAAATCTTAAAATAACAGAACCAGACCAAGACGTAATAAATCCGAAATTAAGCAGTAACTTGAAAATACTCTTGGGTTTCAAACTCCACTATTTAATAGCCAATCAGACTCTGACTGCTTCGAAAGAGATAAGTCTCTACTTCATTTGAACAGAAAGTTCTCTGGGTTTATAGAAGGAATTAGCCCAGAACTGTTTTTGTTTAATTAAGTTAATTCCACGTAATTGCTTTGTTTCGTAAAAGGTATTAAGGAATTTTATTAAATTTTAATTAATGAAATAAAAAATTCTTTTTAAATTTTAATTTTTTTTTAAACTGTTTAAAATAGTATATTATGTTAGAAGGACGAAAAATGCAGTATTTCGGACGTATTGCGGGAGATTACTGGACGAGGCAAAGCCGAGGCCAGTAACCCGCATAGTCTGAAATACATTTTTCGTCCGTATAACATACGTTATTTTTTATCCGATTGTGTTTTTGCTCGGATTATAAAATAATGTAAAAATTAAGAAAACCAATATATTTCATCTTGCATTGTAATTTTTTGTCCCTTGAATGTTTGAACAATGAAACCTGTAATATGCGTATCCATGGATCTAACAAATAATTAAATTAATATTATCAACTGACGTTTTATCAATCAGGCGATAGTTTTAACTAATCTTTCGTGTTCTGCTAGTTTTAAAACCTGAAAAACACAATTAAAAATGGAAATAGACGATGATCTTATAGAAGGTACACCACCTGACATTTAAGAAACTGCCAAGGAAGTAATGTTACATTTGTTGCCACAAAAATCTAAGGAAATATATGAAAGAGCTTATAAAAAATTTATGGATTACCGGCAAGAAAAAAATATACAGTCGTTCTCCGAAAACGTCTTCTTGGTCTATATGGCGGAATTATCGAAAACTATGAAGTCATCTACTCTGTGGTCGCAGTATTCTATGCTACGTGCAGTGGTAAATGTAAAACAGAATATTAATATATCTAAATACATGAGATTACGAGCATTGTTGAAACAAAAAAGTGTTGGATATTGTCCAAAGAAATCAAGGATCCTAACTAGAGAAGAGGTTCACAAATAATAACACATCCTCAAAATCAAATTTACATCACTCCGTTGTAGTTCAAAATTGTTCTAATTGTACATTTAATATAAATATTGTAAATAAATGAATAAAATAAACTGTTGAAAATATTTTAGTGGCCGACAAAATGTTTTTCGGACTAGGACGACAAAGGTTGCCTAGCTACCAGCGCAATAATCAATACCTTATTAAAAAGGTTACCTTTTCGTCCAAATATCTGATCTATAAAACGTAATTTTTTGACACAATCGGATAAAAACGATATTGTTTGTTCGTAATTTTTTAATAAATAAAAAAATTAAAACCGATTTTACCACTTAGAAAAATTGACGCATAGTCAGAACCTTGAGGTATTCTACAATTAATTATATTATTTTTCGATTTCCTACTATTTAACAATACAACTTAATAAACAACTAATTAAAAATTAGGCAAAATTATAAGTTATTTTATTTACTTAGGTTAATATGACTTTATTCTTTATTTAAGAAACCTGCCAGGCTTACAAAGGAAATGTGACTTTAGTATAAAATGCCTGCCTTAATTGCCAAAAAGGTACAAAATTAGTTCGCTTTAATTGACCCTAATTTTTATTAAAAATAGAAGGTATAAGACGTTTCTAAACAAAAGAAGTGCCAACTTAACAATGAGCTAAAATTAAATTTTAAAAATAACAAATACTGTTTAAAAGAGATAACACTATAACCGCTGTGTTAAATTGAGTTTTTCTCACCAATAGAAAGGTGGTATCTGTGTCGGTGTTAGAAAGTCCAAATTTAAATATTTGAAAATATCCATTATTAAGGTCAGGGTTCGGGCCAAGAGAACGCGATGCTTTTGATCTAATTTAATATAATATCTAATAATCTTGAAAAATAATTTAGAAATATCGGTTGGATGGTCTTAACCACAGTTGACGTTCTTACCCAATAATATTGTTGAGTCATTTGGTATAACACAAAATAGGGCTACAAAAAACTTTCATTTTATTAAAGAACATAAAATCAGGAATTATATTATACAGATACTTTTTACAAATGTCAGCTTAACTTTGATATATAGCGGTATTAACTTAAGCCTTCATTGGGCAAATATCCGGTTTATTACTCTACAAAAAATGTGTTTACCAAACAGACTCTGCAGCGTCTACAGCTTTGTTTAATTGGGTATGGAGACGAACTGCACAAATCCAGGATTATGCCAATTAAATAGGAACAGATTTCCATACAATTTTTGTCACATAAGTCGTGTATTTATTTTTATAATTTTATCAAGGCTTTCGCGAGGCTTATTGGATTTAGTTTTAAACAATTTATGTATGAGCTAATTAACACAGTCTTTGTCAAGTTATTATTTATTGATATTGAAACATTTTGGGAAACAAATAATCGTTTATATTTTTTTAATGGTATCTAATTCTGATCTTTATTTAAAGTACAGTTAGTAGTAGTTATGTTGATCTAATTAAAATATTTTTAAAAGTTGTAATTTACATATTAAAACATCTGCCACTGTTAATCAAACTTTAGCTTATATCTCTTTGCATCTCCTTTCCCAGATGCTTTTAAATAACCGAGTTTAAATCTTCAAAGTAGTTTTAAGGATAAAACTAAGTTTTTAATTAAGTAATTTTTAATTTTAAGTACTCATCTTGTGGGAAACAATTTTTTTTTAACCATTATAGAAACAATGATACACCACCTTTAGTTTTTAAATGAATCAATCCTTCCACCCACAGGTATAAATTGTAAACTATTTTTGAATAAAATAAAAACGTAGTCAGCTAAAAAAAATACAAAATGTATATAGTTTTGAGACCAGCCCGGTATATAAAAGTTGTGGCAACCAACTTGACTGTTCCATTGTTGTGTTGTCAGCATCAGAATATCAGTAAATTACATTTGCTCGAATATACACCCGGGAATCGTACGTCATCCACTACATTGTCATGCCTGATTGACCAATTGAATAAGGCTGATTAAATTTTGATTGAAATATACAAGTGGACAAATTCAGAATTAAAAATCCCAATAGTGAGTGTCTGTTGTTGAAGTCAACATACAAATTACGCAGAAGTATTGGGAGCTCTTCTGTTCACCTCAATAAACACCAATCATTGTTTAAATTAATGTGCTAATCACTTAATATGGAATATTTATGAAGTAGGTATATAATAATTAGACCTCGCACAATCGCGTATGTCCACAGGGTCGGCTTTAAACTTTATATTTAAAGAGGTTACATTTTACGGGTTAAGCTCATTCTCTAAACTAAAAGGTAAGCTGGGCAAAACATTGAATCTACTATAAAACAGTTTTTGACTATACAATTAGTTATTTTTCAGTTAGAGGAGCCTAATTAGCCCAGCATAATTAATTGTCAAACTTAAACAAGCAAATAGGGTCTTACTATAATCTTGTTCAGTACATTATCGAATAATATCGTCAGTGAGGAATATCAGTAGTATAACTAGTGAGATTCTATAACACCCAAGCAAACATACGTCCTGACAGATTTTGGAAAAAATTTCCATAAATTCAAAATATATTTTCTGTGTGTAACAGTTACTTTTTCTAAACCCGTGTCTGTAATTCAACCCTTTAAATTGTTTATACTTCATTCATAAATAAAGCTAGGGCACACTATCCCTTGACTGACATAAAACCCATTTGAACTGTTCTGTGTTCTTTCCCTCAAGGGTTTGCCTGTAAATAAATACAAATATGCGGGGCTATTTACAAGTGGACAAAACGCGGGGATACGACAGTCATAAATAAATGGGTAAGTTCTAAAAGCTTGAAACAGAAGGTTTAAATGTGAAAAAAAACGTTTAAATGGAATGAATGGGGTGAAAGTTGCTATTGCTCGACTTTTATTTTAGGAAAAATTGTGACAGGTTTTACATCATATACAGGGTGTTTTTTAATAACGTGTTAATATTTTAGGGTGTGATTCCTTAAGTCATTTTATGAAGAGAAGTTCATATGTCCTAAACGGCTTAAATTTTTTGCTACAGGGTGTTCAATTTTGTTTCTTTCATTCGTTTTTTATAATATCTTTTATAACAGACCCGAAATTACTTTAGATACTACTTTCAATTTTGGCATGTCCTAATAGGATATAAAACCACATGTTTTAGTTATAAAAGTTTTTTTGTCCCACCAGTGGCATCCCTGCAAACATGTCCTCTTATATTTAAAAAAAGTGGTACGCCACTGACATTTTTCTATGTGGATATTATTTCTGATTGGCCTGGTCAATTCTGCATAAAAATGGTCTCTTACGCTTTTCTCCTTAGGCACACCGTTCTTAATTAAAATAATTAGGGGAAAATTAATTACAAGATTAATTGAAAAAAAAAACTATTGTTTGTGCTGTAATAGATGGTTATATAATAACGGTATTGGAATAAAAAATTATCTTTCACACCGGAACCATAATTTCTGACAATTACTCAGTGGTGATTTATTAAAAATTCAGCAAAACCTTTTATTTTACTTAAACGATATTCATTTCAAGGCTCTCAGAACCTTCGTAACTGTCAGTTACAGATGTACGTAACCTTAATCGTCCCATCAAAATTAATCAAAAAAGGGTCTGGCAAGAAATAATGAAAGGGAATAATTTACTTTCATAAAAATGAAGTTTTTATTAGCTGGTGATTAGTAGAGTAATTATTTTATATAAAAAACATCTTTAAAAATATTATAAGATATGAGATGATGTTATTTTAAGATTATTAGAACAACAATAATGATTTTTTAGTTTTGTCAGTTTTTTTTTATATCTGGCTATTAAAGTACAATATTTAAAGCAACATAGTTATTTAAACAAATTGAAATTCGCATGATTAAAAAAATATCTTTAAGTACCTAGTTTTGATTGAAAAATAATTATTAAATGAAGAAAATCTAAATGAAAACACCAAAATGACCAAGTAAAGGCAATAAGAACCTTTACTTTTACCACGAGTTTGTTTAAAAATTCCAATATTAATTTTAAAAGAAAGTTTTTAAAAACTCTTTAAGTCTTATAAAGGCCATATTTTAAATAGAATTTACATATAAATTTAGATTCCTGAGAAAATGTTTAGTCTATTATGTAAATCTACTGATGTAATTTTATACAAGAATCAAAAGGGATTTCTTCCAAGCATTCTTTCGCAATCTTACGGGTGACCGAAAATTGATTTCCGTTCAGACGCAGTCTTAAACCTATTTATTTTCAGATAGCAGTCTTTTGTTTTAGTATAACTGTTTTTACTTACAAAAAAACTTTTCCGGCGATCGTATAGAAATAGATGGTTTTCACTTGTTAAATTTGGTGGCAAAATTTATCTTCCCCGAAAATTCGAAGCGAAATCATGGGGTGGTATGGATTTTTTCTCGATTTGGCCAGAAGCATTTAAACGGACCTAAATTTTTTAAATTAAGGAATGCTATTGAATTAGAGTAGTAGTAGTGCGAAAGAACCGCTTTTTCGCATGGTAGGTACTGCTGTATGTAGATCATAACGAAAGAAAACGGCACTTTTTTCGAAAGTGCAAAAACATTTCTAGGTACTTCTTTAGCTTAGCTTTTTACCGTTATTTAAAGACCACCAGGTAACTTTTTTGTCATCCTGTGACCACGTCCCCCGCTGTTAACCCCCTAGAGACAGCACTGGAAAGACGCAAGGTATATTTATCTTTTTATAAAAAAAGGCATGTGTATCAGTGAATAATTTAAAATATATTCTGAAACGTTTCAAAAGGTAAAAATACTTTATTTACCATACATTTTCAGTTTTCTTTGATACCAAATTGAAAATCCATCTTAGACCTCAATCTCGATTTCATTATGTAAATGATTTGATGGGATATAGTAAGAAAAAAACAGTTTCCATTTCCCGTGTCAATCAACCTTCCTTTTCCAATTTTTCCAGATGGTTGGCAATCGATTCCTATCCAGACGTGGAGCCAAACACATTTATTTCCGCATTGCCCTCTTTTGTTTAAGTGTGACTTTTTTCCCACTTCCTGGAAATACGCTCTTTCGAAAATGCCGTTTCAGCAAAAGAACATATTCTTTGAAATAAAAAAAATCTTTTTAGGAAAAGAAAGTGGGTGAAAGGTAGTGAAAGGAAAGACAACTATTTGTCTAACATTTAACGTCTGAAAATCTACTACCTTATATCAAAAATTATATTAAAATATATGAGCAGCCCATAGCAGAAAGAGTTAGCACCTATAAGTTAAAATTTTTCTTTTAAAAATGCATTTTTAATGCTCTAAAAAAGTCTTTCACGTCTTCGGTTTCAATATAAAATTTAAAAAGTGGATTTCTTGCTCCATTATGCAAATGCTCTAATGCGGTTTTTTCAAAGAGCGGGCTCCTATTTCCCATGTCACTCAAGCGTGCCTTTTAAATTTTTCCAGATGGTCGGAAATCGATCCGCATCATGACCGGAAGCAAAACACATTTATTTCTGATGCGCCTTCATTTGTTTAAGTGAGATATTTTTCCACTTGAGATGCTCTCTAGAGAAATCCGTGTCTTTATGGAGCATTTTGTTTATTATTTAGATTTTTCCGAACACTTATATACCGGGTGTCCCATTATGGATGGCCACCGGATAGACGTCTGTTCATCTGTTACACCTTTCTTAGGGAATTTGTACCAAAATCTGTTTCATATCAACAATATTTTCCTACCTTTTCTCTGGGCATTAAGCCGCCAACATGAGAACTTAAAAAATATTTAGTTAATTAAGGAATGGTTAATAAAATAAAATTTTAAAATCTCGCTAAATATTATTAAAAAAAACAAAAAAGTTTAAAATAAATTCATCATCGTTGAAAAAAACGAAACTACTACCTAATTATTTATATAATTGCCACGCCTTTACCTAAACTCGCATTTACCCTTTCATATTATTGACATAATATACATTTCTTTTTAAAAATTTAAACCTCTCCCACTATTTAATTTTTTTTTAGTTCGTTGGCAAATTATTTATTTTTTAGAACATCAGATTACTTTTTACAAGAGCGTTAAGATAAAATCAATATTTATTTTAGCGTAGATAAAAGGACAAATAATTTTACAATCCATAAACCGTGTTGAATGTTTGTCCATTTGGTAATAGAAAAATTATTTATCATTTTTGTCAGCAAAATATTTTTTAACAGGGTATTTGAATAAGTTGATGATTGTCTGATTGACAAGGTGCATAAACAACGCGGAAAGTTTACAGGTATAGGTTATAGTTTTGAATGGTTCTTTAAATTTCAACAAAATTAAATTATATAAAATAATAAAAATACTATCACCAACTCAATCAACAATTCAATATATATATATACTTAGTATACATTTTTTATATTCATTCTAATAAAACTCCAAATATATATTAATAAATATTACAAAAACCAAATGCACCAGAAAGAAGAAGAGTATATCATAGACATAATCACTATATAGGTATAACAATATAATTATGTTATCACAGAATGGCTTGTAAATAAAAACAATATTCAATTATGTTAATCTGTTTATGTTAAAATATGAAAAACCACAAAACAATACCATAGAACGGTATATAACCTAAAAACTTTAGACTAAATTAGTTTACTCTATAAAAACTAGCTATATTATAGCACGTAAAAGAGTAAATGGGTACTAAACATGTAAATATTAAAAAAACTAATCTAATAAGTATAGTATACCTTAACGCTGCACTCAGCGTAGTTCCACACAAGAATCTTTGGACACCAAGAATAAGAATTATTTATTCAAAAAAACGTCACAAAACCACGTTTTTCTTTATTCACGAGAATCAATGTTCAAAGTGTCCGGAAAACCGAGCTGCTTTCCAGTTGCACTGGATTACCTTTCTTTCGACGTTCCTGAAATAACGTGACTAAATTTCCCCACTCGCTCCTGCTACGTCATGACAGGATAAAACTGAGGAGTTGCCAAATGAAAATATTGAATATCCTTCAAACCGTAGATGTCAAAATTGTGTTATGCGATGTGATGAATTTATGTGATAAATATAGGAAGAATATTTAATGTTATTAATATCAGGGTGTCGAATGATGAAGCTGATTTAAATCAATTTAGACTGTGTAATTTTGTTCCAGGAAATTTCCTTATTAATAACTTTTTGCACATTTATCGAAGGCTGAATTTAGTTCATTATTATTAGTAGATATGTTCGTTAGGCAATAAAAGTACTTTTATTTTAATTTGGTTCATGTAGATAAAAAAAATAGCATGTTAAAATAAATTTACTTAAAGGATATATTTGAAACATGACAACTATGTTTTTTTATAAGGGTGACAGACCTAAGGGAAGGAAAATCGATAGTTTTCAGCGCCCACTAGCGTCTTTTTGCCGATTCATGGTGTTTGTAAGAAAAATAACTGTTTTCATCTATTTATTGATTGCTGTAAAATTTTTGAATGCGATCATTACAGGTTTAGTGTACTTTATTACAGATAAGTATATACACTATGTACATTTAATATCAGTAAGTTTGTACTGGGAGAGCGTATGTAATTGTGTAATTAAGTAAATTATGAACAGCGGCGGTGGCGCAAAATTTAAAAAAAATGTCCGAATTGTAGTAGATTTAAGAATGTAGGGAAGAGTGTGAAATGTATCATCTCCCAATCCACCCCATTTATGCCGGAAACTAGGCCGGATGAGATCGGACATCTCGTGCGGTGCAGACAGTAGCAATAACGCCGCCCTGGGCAAAACAAAAAATTGCCGCCTTTTTCCTAGTCTCGCACATAATTTCGAAAGTGTTTTTTCTAATTTAAAAAAATAAAACACTTGCCAGGTATTTTTAATTAAAAAAAAATATTGAATTTTTTTTTATTGCGTATTTATTGCACATAAATAAATTCTAAATACTAACAAAGTGAAAATTAACAAAAAAACATTAATATTTTTAGGCAATCTAATTGCACATTATAAACATATGTTTAAAAAAATTAAGCCCTTTGCTGCGACGCCGTCATGACCGAAAAAAGCACCGGTGCCGGCGTTGTTCGGCATGCTTTGTCGCGGAATTGCTTGATATTTTAATAATATTAAAAAGAAAAGGGATCGGTTGAAATAGCCACTGTTTAAAAAATAAAACAGCAAATCAAAGGAAATTAATGTTGGTAACTGAGAGTTGGAATGGTTCAAACTTCAAATATACGTAGGAACGTAAGTAGACAAAACGGGGATTTATGATGTTTTTTAGAATTATCATGCCGCTCTTCCAACTTGCCGCCCTGGGCAGGGGCCCAGGTTTTTCCCCCCTAGAGCGGGCCCTGGGTGCAGAAGAAGGTACACACTCCCCAATCGGTAGGTCATGCAATAAGGCAAGAAACCGATGGTTAGCCCTTGGGGGGGGGGGGGGGGGGGAGTGTCGCATGACTTAGGGTCGTGGTTCGGAACCCACGTTAATCTGTAGGTTACCTCGGGAATGGCCCTGGCAGCGAACGAAGAGGTAAAAAGCCGAATTCGAAAGAAGTAACATAAATGTTTTTTTTTTATGATAAAACACCTGCACTGTAGGAAAAATCCTTTAAGGCGCTCTGGGAGCGGTGCGAGTGCGAAAAAAGCGATTAACGTTGGTCTTGAAACGTTGAAGATTGTATTCATTGGGAAACACGACCTCAGGAAGATCATTCCACAAAGATGACGTTCTCCAGATGAAAGAATTCTTGAACAATGAAGTTCGAGGAGTACTAAGCTGAACAACATATGGATGAGCGGCAGTGGTTTGCCGTGTATTTCTGTTTTGAATTGCTCTAGGTGGAATCAAGTGGGCAATGTCAGTCGAACACCTGCCATGGAAATATCTGTAAAAGAGAGCCAAATCACCAACCTGTCTTCGATGCTCCAGGCTATCGAGGGTCTTGGTCAGCTCGGGGTCGCCGATCAGACGAATGGCTCTCCTTTGAATGGAATCCAGTAGCCGAAGGGTGTGCTTGGGTGCAGAGCTCCAGACATGAGAGCAATATTCTAATGATGGTCGAATCTGGGCTTTGTAGAGTGTCAAAAGTTGATGAGGTGTGTACAACCTTTTGGTGCGGAAAAGTACACCAAGTTTCTGTGCAGCTGCCTTGGCAATTGCGGCAACGTGATCATGCCAAGACATATTACCTCCCAGATTCACCCCCAGCAAATTAATAGACGGTGCCAGGGGAATTGCGTGTCCTGCCATGACTATATCCGGTTCTGCAATGTTAACCTTTTTGGAGAAGACTGCTGCCTGGGTTTTCTTAGCATTAAATTCTACTTGGTTACTGTCACCCCAAGCCAAAATTTCTTCCAGGTCCTTGTTGAGGCGCAATACTTCATGCTGCCTGCGAAGATGTGCGTCGGCAGCGGATGTTTGGGGAGTCAAGGTAAAAGATGAGACAAGTGTGCTGTCATCAGCAAAGCTATAAATTGGATTTTGGGTTTTCACTAGAAGGTCGTTAATATACAGTAAAAAGAGGGTAGGCGACAATATGGACCATTGAGGAACACCGGCATTGATGGTGAAGGTGTCTGAGAGAAACCCGTCAATCGCCACTTGCAGAGAACGGTTCTTAAGGAAGCTGGTTAACCATAAACAGAATCCATTAGGCATACCGTAGGATCGCAATTTACTTAGAAGCCCATCGTGCCAAACACGATCAAAAGCCCTAGAGATGTCCAGTGCAACAGCCCGGGATTCTCCATGATGTTCGATGGCGTTGCTCCAAAGATGGGTGACATATGCCAGAAGGTCACCTGTTGATCTGGACTTACGAAAACCGTATTGATGGTCGCTGATAATGTTAAGCCCTTCCAGGTACTTTAGGAGTTGTTGGTTAATAGCTTTCTCCATTACTTTTGAAATTACTGAAAGCAATGCGACGGGTCGGTAGTTGCTTGGCAGGGTCTTTTTACCTTTCTTTGGAATGGGCTGGACACACGCCGACTTCCAGCAGGATGGAAATATTTCTTTTTTGTAGGATAAATTGAAAAGTCTACAAAATACTGGTGTAAGTTCATCGGCGCTCGTCTTGAAAACAATGATAGGAATTTCGTCTGGACCAGAAGCTTTATTGACGTCGAGTCCTTTAAGAATCCGTTTAACAAGACGCTGACGAAACACGATTTCAGACATTTGCGATTGAACTGAGGGAATGTTGGGTGGTGGTTTTCCCTGAAAGTCTACAGTGGAATGCGAGGAAAACAGTTCAGCAAGTAGGTTTGCTTTATCCCCGGCTGTGGTTGCTATTGTGCCGTCGCGTCGGAACGTGTTAGAGGTGGAATAGTTGACTTTGTAAAGTTTTGGCTGACGGCCTTAGCGACTGACCAAAAGGACCTTGATCCGTTAGGACTGGCAAGAAGTTTGTTTTTGATTCTCTCGTTATGAGCTTCTTTGCTTTGGTCTATCATTTGCTTACATTGGTTTCGGGTGGTAACAAAGAAGGCGCGATTTTCAGGAGTAGGGTTTTTACTCCACTGTCGGTAAGCCAGGTTTTTAGATCTGACAGCACGCTCGCAATTCTTGCTAAACCAGGGCTTGCCGTTAGAAGGGCGCTTTTTGGAGAAAGGAATAAAGGCCTCCATGCTAGTTAGAATGACGTCGGAGACCTCCTTTGCACAGACAGATGGATCATCCGAAGAAAAGCATACGCTTAGCCAGGGAAAGTTGCGAAAATGGTCCTTTAGGTCTTCCCACTTAGCTGATGTGTAGTGCCAAATCTTACGGGGTTTAGGAGGTTGTTCAGAACTAATTGGCAGCTCGCTTAGGGTTGAAATAAGTTTGTGATCGGAAGAGCCCAATGGTGGTTGTACGGTGACCGTATATAGGTCTGGATTTGAAGTTAAAAAGAGATCTAAAAGACTAGCAAAATCCCCAGCTCGGTCTGGATTGATATGATTTATTTATTATTTTTTAATTGTTCAGTAAATTATTTTGCTTTAAAACTGTAGGTAGGTACTTTAGTAGGGAATTTAACTGAAACAAATTCGCTAGAAGTTTAGTAAAAAATATTTACGAAAAATGGAAAAACATGTCTTTGAGATTTTCAATGTGCTACATTTTGGCACCAAAAAAAAAATTACCGCCTGTATAAGGTGAAACATACCCCAACCTAATTTTTTTGAATGAGAAGATAGCACTTAATGATTACTTTTTCTAAAGCTTTTTTAAGGAGAAAATTATATATTCCATTTTTTAAATTTTAATTTCATTGTAAAAAATTAAGTTGGATAACTGAAGTACTCACCAAAAGACCACTGGAGATACTTACCAGTTGAAACGTAGTGATTCAAAATAAATAAAGACAATGCAAGTCCAAAACTCTACTGCCGTTCAAGAAACGTCATTGTCTCCAATATTTTTATTATTGAGATATACTTTCAACTTCAACAGGTTTTAGGTAAGGATTTTATTTTTAAATATGATAAATTAAATTATAGTGAAGAAGCTCATTATTATTAATTACTTTGCGTACAAGGTCGCGGGTAGCCTCTACCGATAAAAATAAATAGTAACCTATTTATTTTAAAGTTTCTTTAAAGACAACTACCTACAGAAGGTTTAGCCAAGAGATCACCCATCCATCGTCCCATCCATTATTTCGTTTTAATATTTTTTGCTTTTTTTAATAACATAACGAAGAGTTGGTTATTTTTAATTGTTAAAATGATCGGTTCCATGAGCGCCGCCTTAAGACTGGAAAAATAGAATATTTCCTCGCTTGAAATACCTGCGCTCGACTGCGGTAAGTCGGATTGCATCGAACGCGGGGAAGCAAACAGATAGTCAGATGGTCTTCTCTGGTCAGATTCGTCAGTTGGGGTCGTCTTAGTATCAACATTCCTTGCGAGTCATGGGAAGGGTAAAAATCTTGAAAAAAACGTGATTAACATATCTATATCGTGTTTATTTTTCCCAGTTATATTAATTTGAGAAAAAATAGCGTATTGAAAAACTTTCAATTTTATCCCCGCGATGCGGCAAACAATAGAGGTAACGCCACTGATGGACGTTATTAAAAAGAGCCAACTCTATTTATTGTACTTTCCCATATTGAACATTCTTAAGCTACAACCTACGTGTGAACGTATAAAAAGAATATCAAATAATATTGACTAACGAATAGGAAGTAATAATAATTTTATTGCAAGTGCTATACTTACGTTTATAACTGACATAGTTAACTACAAAACCTTAGGTAAGACTTATTAATTTAAATTTTATTACAGTAATAAACATAATAAAAACTAAAACACTGAATAAAATATAAAGAATTTATAAATACACACTACGAGCGTTCTTTACATGTAATGATTTAATGATTATTACTAAGTGATAAAGGAGTGTTTCTTAAATATACTAGTGGAAATTTCATAATCACTTTATCTTTCATTAAGTGCAAATTATTAATGTATTTTCAAGACATATTATATTTTTATTGTTAATCAATTTTTGCTAAAATACGAACTGGAACGCCGGTGCCACCTCCAATTTTGATTGGAGCAATAATCAGATGAAATCCTTTATCTAAAAAATGAAACAATAAAGTAGATTTATCTACATAAACAAACATTTTTTTAAATTTAATGTCCTAATTCTGCTGTGCATATTCAACTATTAAATTTGTTAATTAGGACCACTAATAATATTTCGATATAAAAAAATTGTAAAACATTTTATTGTTACCTGGTAATTTGGTTAAAAGATTAACATTTTCCAAAATAAATTGATTGTTTCCAGCAAAAATACGGTGTACCATCATATCAGTGCTATTCCCGGGATCAATGCTTGGGGTATCTAGACCGACTCCGTAGAATTTTTTTGAATTCGCGATCCACTGAGCCGCCTCGACTGCGACACCTTAAAAAAAACTGTTTTAATATCTACCTATTTTTTTTTTATGGTGGAGTAAATAATTCCCCTGGGAAACTACGCCACAGTATACCAAGCAGAAATACGTGCTATACAAGCATGTGTACAGAAAAATATCGAAAAGGGCTACCACGACCAAGAGATATACATTCTGTCCGACAGCCAAGCTGCCCTCAAGGCCCTGAACTCCAGTCGACTCAAATCGAGGATCACACTGGAGTGCCTAAACGACCTGAAAAACCTGGCCGCAAGGAATAACAAGGTAGAACTCCTATGGGTTCCTGGCCACTCAGGGATAGCAGGCAACGAAAAGGCCGATGAACTGGCAAGAGCCGGATCATCTCAAAAACTCAGGGGCCCTGAACCCGCCCTTGGCATATCAAAACAGGCAACCAGAACAGCATCAGACAGGTGGGCACAACAACAACACCTGTCCCGATGGAACAGGATACCTGGTCATACCCAAGCGAGGGCCACAATTGGAAAACCCTCCAAAAAGTTATCAACTGGAATGATGCCTTTAACGCGCACCCAGCTAAAACAAGTGGTCGGCCTACTAACAGGCCACTGCTTAAGAAAACACCTACACCGAGTAGGAATTTACAATGGTCCCATTGAATGCAGGCTTTGCGGCGATGAGGACGAAACCGCCTCACATATCATATATAACTGCGAAGCACTGACCCGAGGAAGACTCAGAATCTTCGGAGACATTCAATGTGGGGATAACCTCCCACATGAGAAACTTGGTAGGAATTTGCTGGACCTTATAAAAGGAACAAATCTTTTCTAGCAAGATAGGGGAGCACAATAAGCCACTAGGCTGCAGTGCAAGAAGCTTGGGCCGAACGCCCAACCCCCGCCTTAAACCAACCAACCAACCAACCAAATAATTAAAATATTATTGCTAAAAAGGCAATAAATCCGGAATTCCTGGGGGGAAGGGGGTGTGAAAAATAAATATGTACGTTCGTTAAGTTGCATCTTAGTGTGGCCTCTTATTTATTCAACTACTATTATTTTATTCTAGTTCATGCATTTAGATAACAATATTGCAGGTACCTGGAAAATTCATTTTGTTGTCTAAATCTAACTCCCAGTATTTTGTTTGATTCGAATTCCAATACTTTGATCTTCCGAAATCCACAAGCAAAACTGAACCAATTTCAAAAGGACCATTTTTGTCTTCCCACTTTTGCAAATCTTTTACTATTAGCCGGCGTAAGTCAGGTAGGTCAGGATTGTCTCCTTCATTATCTAATCTTACAACAACTCCTAAAACAATTTTGTATTTGAAGTTAACTTTCTCCCCTACCTCGGTATATTATTATTTAACCTTTAGCAAACAGTCTTGATACTGGCACTTCGGAAACTGTCCAGCCACTACTATTAAAATGATAGGGGGCATCCAAGTGGGTTCCACCGTGTTCTCCTGTGCAAAATTCATTCACTGCAACCCTAAAAACACCACAAAACATTTTTAAAATGTGCGTAATATTCAACCATACCTTAATACAAAAGCTTATTGTCGACAAATTTTGTCTTCAAAAAAGAAATTATATCAGACTATAAATTTGGTTTTAACCCATTAACGCCCAGTGATACCGTTTGGTATCGCTAAATCAGCTATTACTAAGACATCGACCATTTTGTGGGTGGTAGTGGGATAATAATTCTGACGAGTGCGTTAGTTGCAAGAAGCATCTTCAGTTGTGTTTTAAGTCTTTGAGTATAGTTGCCGATATTTGTAAGCAAAAAAACACGTGTTATTTTATCGTCCATTTTACGTCTATAGAAAAATATGGACATTCGCTTTGAGTAAGTATAGTTTTTCAGCGATAGTATAATTTTTCTTGAATACAAGTATTGATATTGACTAAGATATATATTTAAAGCCCTCTATAACGTATATCGTATTTTTTAAAATTCACCTGACATTACAAAATGGGCGCAAAACATACTGATACCATATGGTATCACTGGGCGGTTACGCTATATATATATATTTTTTTGACAGGCATGGATTTTCATTATCTGAAGCTTTAGACATAGCATACGCTAATGACGATGCGGAAAATCAAATAGACGAAATATTTATCGAGCCCCCTGATCCCAATGTCGACACCAATGAATATTCCGCTGACGGAGATGACGGAGGCATGCTAAATAACTTAACAGGTTGACAATTACGTGCACCTGTGGAAATAAAATTGACGAATAATACACGTTTAGGCAATAATTATGACGACTTTTCTACAGAAAGTCCTAACCAATCATCTTCAGCGCCGGCTAATCAATCCGTAACCGAATCATCTTCTGCATCGACCTCAAAAGATGTGTATTGTCCAGAATCAGAGAACAACGACTGGATTTGATACTATCTGGATTAAAGGCGACATTGAACCTGGAGCCCGCTCATTTCCAGTAAAAGATGACAAGCGGTTCGAACAAATGTCTTGTACAGACATTTTTGAGCTATTTTTTGTCAACGATATCATGCGGCAATAAACAATACATGGTTTCTGTATAGGAAGAATCACAACAAAACCTCCAACATAGAGTTTAGATGGGAGTTGGTCCAAGTATACTTAGCACGTTATGGTGTACCGGCAAAATCGGCAGGTCCTGCAAAAACGTCTGTTTCACGCACACTTCTGCCAGGTATTCAATATGACGGTATGCATCACTACGTTGCTTTATGTAATAGACGCCGTTGCGCTGGAAATGAATGCAAGAATTTTGGTAGAACAATGTGTTCTAAGTATGATGTAGGTCTTTGTGTAGTCTGTTTTGCCAATTATCACACAATGTAAAAATTTACTTTTAATAATTCCATAAATAAATATGTATTTTAAAATTTTAAGTATTTGTATTTTACAGTATCATATGCGCCCAGTGATACCATATGGTAGCAGCCATTTTCTTAAAAACTGACGTAAGACATTTTGTAAAATATATTTTTTTTGTGCATTCCTACTCATATTAACTCAGAAAAGTAAAAATATGTAATATAACTTACAAAAAATAATTCTGGGCGTTAATGGGTTAATATATATTATTATAATGATTTATATCTGTTGCTAGGTCTTTCAAGGCTTGAAGACCGCAGATCGTATTTCGACCTTTGTATCTTATATAAAATAATTAATGGTTTGATTAATTCTTCTAGTTTACTGCAACTAATACATTTTCATGTATGTACCAGCAAAGGTAACCAGACAAACTAATCTGTTTGGTATTGGTTATCATAGGGTTAATAATTATACCTATCACAGCCCAATTTCTCGATTTTGTAGAAAAGCAAATGATCTACCTGCAAATATAGATGTTTTCCACGTACCTAACACTAATATGTATGAAGCCAAATTTAAAAAGGGTAGTTCTTTAATGCATGCTCTTGTGGTTGCAATGTTTTGTTACTGCAGCTCTTTCGCTGATTACAGTTTTATTTTTAGTATAAATATTATTTCTGTAAATTTACAAATGGCAAGTCCGTTAATAAACATTTATTTATTTATAGGTATTGTTTTTTTTAACTTTAGAATGTTTTATTGAAAAAAAATACTGCCTGAGTGTAGTTTTATCCAAACGGACGGTTGACAGGTGGTAAATTTTTATTTTGTACATTTCGGGCGAGTTACAATCCCCCTTGCTACGGTCCTTGATTTTTGGCATGAAATCCTAAAAATAGTCAATCTTAACTTTCCTTAAACTCACCATAATCCGCTACTTGAATCCACTGTCTTTTTTGTAAATTCAAACGACCGGTGTCCTGGCCAGTAAACAGTTTCATTGTTCAATTCCCAACTTAAGTCGATAATATCCCCTTCGGCAAACCAAGTTAGAGAGGCAGCAAATATAGCAAGTATATGGACCCACATTTTTGTCTTGTGCATTATATGACAATAATTACTGAAGTTAAAACACAATTCTGTTTTTTACTGTTGCCTGTTTATGTAAAATAATCTAAATGCTTACAAAATTGACCTTTCTTGGTATATTTTAAGTGATAATGTTTGATAAAGAAAAAAAAATCGTTCACATTTTACCACTTTTTACACACGCGGCGATAGCTCAGTGGTGAGTTACCTGCATTTGACTATGGATGGCGGTTCGAGTTCGAGAGGGAAAAAAAGATAATTCGAAAGAAGGGCAAGAAACGACGACCCCTTCCTACCCCATCCCCTTTATTTTTTTCATTTAAAAAAGAAATAAAATTCATATATCGCTAAAAGTTATTTATGGTTCATTTCAATGTTGAAAGCTTTAAAGCAGTGTTACATAAATATTTATTTTCGATACTGGGGCGATCATAAATTACGTAATTATTATATTACGTATTTATATCGTACCCTCTACTTATAAAAATAAATAGTAAGCTAATTATTTTAAAGTGTTGTTAAATACAACTACACAAGGTGTTACCAAGTGATCACCCATCCATCGTCCCATCCAGGTTCCGGTCTTCGACGTTGATGCATTCTATTTCTGCTCGCTTTTTAACACTTCATTTTTATTATTTTATTCATCATTCATTTCGTTTCAACATTTTTTGCTTTTTCTTTAATAACATAACGCAGGAGGTATTTTTTAATTGTTAAAATGATCGGTTCCACGAGCGCCGCCTTAAGACCGGAAAAACAGAATATTTCCTCGCTTGAAATACCTGCGCTCGACTGCGGTAAGTCGGATTGTATCGAAAGCGGGGAAGCAAACAGATAGTCAGATGGTCTTCTCTGGTCAGATTCGTCAGTTGGGGTCGTCTTAGTATCAACATTCCTTGCGAGTCATGGGAAGGGTAAAAATCTTGAAAAAAACGTGATTACCATATCTATATCGTGTTTATGTTTACCAGTTATTTTCCTTTGAGGAAAAATCGCGTGTTGAAGAACTTTGAATTTTATCGCATCGATGCTGCAAACAATAAAGGTAACGCCACTGATGGACGTTATATATTAAACATACTTTGCCATATTGCACATTCTTAAGCTATATATACTGTGACGTGTACTGTACGTGTGAATGTATTAAAATAATATTAAATAATGTGGGCCGGCCCGCTGATTCTTGGGATGGACACTACCCAAGTCAAAATGACTTCAAAATGAAAAATAAAGGGTCGCCGGCTTCCCCACGCTCTATAACACCATAAGCGGGGTAAACAAAACTCCCCTCTTGTCCAAACTGACGTCTAAAAAAGTCTTCATCATTCTCTGTATCTCTCGTTATTAGGTACATCCTTCTATAATACCACTCCTTTCTCATCAAAATTTCCATAGCCAAATCCCCCTTCCTCCATGGAAACTCCATTACAAAACAGAATACCTTAATTTTGGGTGGGCACCCATATGTTTTTAGGGTAGGCCGGTGCCCCCTAACCCCCCCTGATGCGGTCGCTGACGAATATTAAATAATAATAATTTTATGCAGTCGCTATACTTATGTTCATAACTGACAGAGTTAACTAAAAAAACCTTAGGTAAGACTTATTAATTTAAATTTTATTACAGTATTAAACATAATAAAAACTAAAACACTAAATAAAAAATAAGGTATTTGACAAATTCGCACTTCGAGCGTTCTTTACATGTAATGATTATTTATAGTATCTAATTATGACTAAATGATAAAGGAAAGTCTCTTAAATATAGTGAAAATTTTACAATTACTTTATCTTTCATTAAGTGCAAATCAATTACAATTATGATTGTATTTTCAAGATACACATTTTTATTGCTAATCAATTTTTGCTAAAATACGAACTGGAGCGCCGGTGCCACCTCCAATTTTCATTGGAGCTATAATCAGATGAAATCCTTTATCTAAAAAAAGAAACAATAAAGTAAGTTATCTACACTACACAAACAAACATTTTTTTAATTTAATGTCCTAATTCTGTTTTGTATATTCAACTATTAAATTTGTTAATAATTAGGACAACTAATAAGTAATATTTCGAAATAAAAAAATTGTAAAATCATTTTATTATTACCTGGTAATTTGGTTAGAAGATTAACATTTTCCAAATTAAATTGATTGTTTCCAGCAAAAATACGGTGTACCATCATATCAGTGCTATTCCCGGGATCAATGCTCGGGGTATCTAGACCGACTCCGTAGAATTTTTTTGAATTAGCGATCCACTGAGCAGCCTCGACTGAGACACCTTAAAAAAAAGTTGTTTTAATATCTACCTATTTTTTTTATTATGACGGAGTAAATAATTAAAATAATATTTGCTAAAAAGGCAAATCCGGAATTCATGGGGGGAAGGGGGTGTGAAAATTAAAAATAAATATGTACATGCGTTAATAAGTTGCATCTTAGTGTGGCGTCTTATTCAACTAAGTCAGTGGTTCCCAAACTGGGGGGCGCGCCCCCCTGGTGGGGCGCAAAGCAGCATTAGGGGGGGCGCGAGAGCTCTGAAAAACTGCAAAATTAATACAAATTTTTAACTTAACGTATAATACAGAGGAGGGAGGCGCGACCATTTCTTGATTCCCAAAAGGGGGCGCCATAGAAAAAAGTTTGGGAACCCCTGAACTAAGTACCTACTATAATTTTATTCTAGTTCATGCATTTAGATAACTATATAATGCAGGTACCTACCTGGAAAATTCATATTGTTGTCTAAATCTAACTCCAAGTATTTTGTCCTGTTCGAATTCCAATACTTTGATCTTCCGAAATCCACAAGCAAAACTGAACCATTTTCAAAAGGACCATTTTTGTCTTCCCACTTTTGCAAATCTTTTACTGTTAGCCGGCGTAGGTCAGGTAGGTCAGGATTGTCTCCTTCGTTATCTAATCTTACAACAACTCCTAAAATAATTTTGTATTTGTAGTTAACTTTCTCCCCTACCTCGTGATATTATTTAACCTTTAGCAAACAATCTTGATACTGGCAGTTCGGAAACTGTCCAACCACTACGATTAAAATGATAGGGGGCATCCAAGTGGGTTCCACCGTGTTCTGCTGCGCAAAATTCATTCACTGCATACCTAAAAACACAATCAATCAATCACGATAAGATATTATCAAAATTTTCTTTATTAACATAGATGTATTACAATTTAGTCCACTCAATTAGAATACAGATTTTATAAATGCGGTTTTACCACTCCACTGAATTACGAGTACATGAACAGTGACAAAATATTTTGAAAGGAAAGCCGCTGCATATCTGTCCGGATGTAGGCGCTTTAGCAACACGCCCTCATAACCTAACTTTCAACTTCTATGTTTACAATTTCGTTTTCGTAATGATTTTTTTTGTTGATGTTACGAGACGCGAGTATGTCTAAAGATACAGAGTTCCGTATTACAGACAAGACTTGCCATACCTGTTACAAAACTTACGCAGGAAGAAGTCAGCTTTATCGACATCTAAGAGAGGTGCACAACCAAAATGAAAGACCCAACTCCTTTTATGAAAAAGATGAGTTTATGTATAAATGTTTGGAAGGATGCAATGTATCCTTTAGGTTCAATCGTGATTTGAGACATCACTTAAATGATTGCCACAATTTTAATATTTTAGAGATTACCAAACAGTTTTTGAGTTTAGAAGGTAAGTAGGTCCATTAATGTGGTAATGTAGATTACATTCTGGAAGATGGTAGTTATTAGGGCTGCCAGACATCCTGATTTAGGCAGGACCCTCTCGATTTTTCATGAACCCTCCCGCCCTTTTGCTTTCAGCATGTCTTGTATTTTATTGTAGAATTTCATAAATGGCTTATTCAGGAACAAGAGAGTGGAGTCAAGTATATTAAGCTTCGTGGTCCCAATCTCAAACAAAAAGACAAGTTAGTAACATATTATTCCTGTAATCGAACTGGTAAGTAAAATTAATAAAAAATGTAATATTTTGTTAAAAAACTTATTTTTCAATAAGAGCACTGTATTTTTAAAATCTTTGTGCTTCATTTTATTTCCTTTAGGGTTAAGTAAAATCAAAACTACAGACAGACAAAGGCAGCTAAAGAAAAACGGAACAAGAAAAATTAATGCAGGTTGTACAAGTTACTTAAAATTAGAGAAAAACGATTGTAGTTGTGTAGTTACCTATTGTGACTTTCATTATGGCCATAAAATTGAATTGGAACACCTACCTTTACCTGTGGAGTCTCGAGCGGATATTGTAGATAAACTAGCAAATGGAGCTAAACTTGTAAAGTAAGTTCTACAAAAAATTACCCTGTAAAAGATTATTTATTGCTTTGATTTTAAACGACTCTTTTAAAGGGCACAAAAATCCAACTTTGGCCCTTATGATCTGTATATGGAAGCCGATTTTCAAAAAGTTGTAACTACTATTTTGTTTTTAGAGCATACAGATGTTTTCTACCATAATTGAAAGTTTCTCTAACTCGAAAATAACATGTTTCTCATATGGAGCCACATCTCTGTATAAACTTTATTTTTATATTGTAGGATTAATTTAGATAATGGAGGTATTGAGTTTGACACTATACAAAGGTCTGACTTACTGACACCATATGATTTAAAAGGCCTTAAAAATTTTTCAAGGATTCAACAAGGAAAGTTAGCTGCATCTAAAGTATCTGGTGAGGAGATTTCTGGTAAGTGGTTGGATAAAACTTAACTAAAGTTGAATGATATACTGGTTTTGGACTTGCATTGTTTTAAGTCATGTTTCAACTGGTAAAGAAACATCGTTGTCTTCAATAACCTTTAATTAACAAGTTATCAGTGCTTTATTTCAATTTAGTTTAGATATTTAGAATAAATTTATACAAGCCAAATGTGAATTTTAACAATATATAAATTTTAATTGACTTCTAGGTTCCTTACTTACCACAGCAAAAAGTAAAGATATACAAGCTGCGGAAGATGAAGAAGTAGTAGATGCAGAAGAATCAAAGGGTAGCAAAAATGTTAGACTTAAAAAACAACCCAAAATGAAAGAAGACACAGCAATTATTAGTGATTGCGAAAACATTGAAATACAATATGGTAAAGACGAAGATCCAGAGGACCATTCTGACACCGAAGAGGATTTTTTTGGGTGTTATGTTGCTGAAATGTTAAAACAGATTGACCCGAACGACAGGATCACAGCAAGAACTCGGATTAACGAAGTTTTACAAAGTTTCCTTATGAAGTAAGTTTACCAAGGAATTTTTACTATTTTAAATCTCTAAAAGCTTTATAGTAACATTTAAAAAATATAGACTTTTTGTTGTTTTTCAGTATTTTGTTTGTTTTTGATCGATTACTTTGTTTCTTAAATCATATTAGATTATAAATTTGATTATTTATTACAAATAATATATTGTTTTTTTAAGCCCTTACCATAATTTAATTTTAGAATGTTTTATTGAAAAAAAATTCTGCCTAAATGTAGTTTTATCTAAACGGACGGTTGGTAAGGGGTAAATTTTTATTTTGTATATTTCGGAACGAGTTACAATTCCCCTTGAAATCCTAAAAATAGTCAATCTTGACTTTCCTTCAACTCACCAAAATCCGCTACTTGAATCTGCTTCCATTTTTGTAAATTCAAACGACCGTTGTCCGGGCCAGTAGACAGTTTCATTGTTAAATTCCCAACTTAAGTCGATAATATCCCCTTCCGCAAACCAAGTTAGAGAGGCAGCAAATATAGCAAGTATATGGACCAACATTTTTGTCTTGTGCATTGCCTTTTTATGTAAAAATAAAAACAAATTGTAATTATCAACATTTATATAACATTTCTAATACAAACAAGCAGATAAGACAAAATATCACAAAGACCATTAAAACAAGTAACATGATAAAAAAAAGTTTACATAATCTAAAAGCTTACAAAATTGACCTTTATTGGGATATTTTAATGGATGATTGATAAAGAAAAAAAAAATCGTTCACTTTTTACCCGTTCTTACACACGCGGCGGTAACTCAGCGCATTTGACAATGGCGGTTCAAGAAGAAAAAGAAACCCCATCCCCTTAATTTTTTTCATTTAAAAAAGAAATACAATTCATATATCGCTAAAAGTTATTTATGGTTCAGTTCAATGTTGTAAGCTTCAATGCAGTGTTACATAAATATTTTTTTTCGATACCGGGGCGATCATAAATTACGTAACGCAAAATTACTCTATTGTGGGCTTATCTTATAGTCTTTCTTTTTCCCAATTTTCTTAGTTCCCAATAATTTCTTTTTACTATTTCCGGCAGTTCTAAAATCGTAATTGACCCTCCTCCCCCACACAGCAGAACTGTAAGGCCGGGAGGCTCCACCCAAATTGCTGTACGTATTTTGTGGAAGCCCGCTGGTATCAAATTGTATTAGGTAATGTAATAATGTTCACCCTGTTTTATAATTAACTATATTTATATCTCGGAGGTTTTGTTATCCATAGGCCTTTGAAAGGTATTTATCGCTTTGAAATATAAGGAAGCGTAAATCCTCAAAAGTTTGCAGCAAGAAGACAGACGTGGCAATGATGTAATTTAAGACATAATTTTGTTTTATCCAAAATAATACTCTCGAGCTATATTACTGGACTTATGTTGGGTTGCCCTTAGATTTTTAATCAGAATTACATATAACTAGCAAGTTTGACTGTGACATAACTGACATTGACAGGCATTCTGAACTCACAATCAAAGGTGCCTGATCAGTAAATTAAAACTAATATATTATGACAAATAAAAAAAAGAAGAGAATAAGTCAGGTTAAATTTGAAATGAATGAGTGAAAAAATAAAAGTGGACCCTACAAAGTGTATAACAAAAAGAACAGAAACCCTATCTTTAACGTAAAAAAAGTGAAAAAATTAAAATAATAACCGATTATGGTATAGCTCAGCCACTAATTCTAGAAGGTAGGTTAGTATTTTATAATTATAAAAACAAAATGTTTAACTTTGGTAGGTTTCTATTTTTTTAAATTTGTCTGGTGAAAAGTTTCCCTCCTCATGATAATAACCCTTTCATGTTTAAAATACAGTTACATACAGTGGAATATCGCTGTCGAGGTTTATTTTTGGATAAAAAATATAACCAAGCAGTATACAGGGTGTTCCTTATGACCTGCTAGTATTTAAAAAATCAAAAGTCAATACCCTGCAGCGAAAAATTTAAACTGTTAAGGAAATATGTTCATATGAACCATTCTCCATAAGGAATTACGCCCTGAAAGATTAGTACGTCATTAAGGAACACCCTGTATAAGTATTAATTTCATAAAAAATACATAATAATATTAGTAACGCTGCGATAAAATTTTTTGGAACGTTTTTATCAATAATTCTTTTATCTCAATATGATTTCAAAATACTGCTTTTAACCGGTAAGTAAATTCTGGTTCGCGTCTTCACAACTCTTTCTCTGGAATGTCTTCTGAGGTGTCGGAGAGGTAACTATATCAATACAAATATCGTTAATATTCCTACATTCTAATAAAAGGATTCATGTATAATAATTATAAAAATAGAATATATGGGTAAATAAATATCTGCGAGGTAATATAAAAACAGATCTATATTGGAGTTTAGAAAAAGTAATATGGCGATTTAAATTGAACTAGTAAAGGTTTGATATACATCCAGGTGTTTCCCCTGTATATCTATTTTGGCCATTATAAACTCTTTTATTAAGAAAAAAATAAGGCGGTTAATTTAAGTACTTATTGAACAAATTAAGGTAGGACCTACACCCTATAAAAGAATCAATTTACTGACATATGGAGATATTCCGCCACAAATATCCTTAAAATCTTGTTCAGATTTTCCACTGCATTAATATCGATAATATCTCTGTTGTCATTGGGAGTATGCCATTCTCGAGGAAAAGGTATTGGTATCAAGTGTAAAATCGGCACATCTAAAACAAGAATTATTTTTAAAAAACTGGTCAACTGTAAACACTCAACTTACTTTTTTTCAAGAACGGTATGTGATCGTCTTCAATGTTACCATTGAAAAAATCCCTTCTAATAAAATATTGACTAGGTCTAGGATGCAACAATCCTAGGTTCTGCAGTCTATCCTCGGCGTCGGCCATTTGACTAAACCTACAAAAAAAAATTAAGTTGAAACAAGACAACCATTTCAATCAACCACAAGTATCGAATTTTACAGAAATTAAAAAAGATTAAAAAAAATAGTTTACTTTACTATAAAAAATCACCCCAAATCCAAAACTCACCATCTGGAAGTAGCAGGAAAATAATTATAAAAATTGATTTTTTGGTGACCCAGTAAATCCAATAGAACCAACAAATCAATTTTTTGCAGATCGGTAATAGTTTCACCAGTTGTTCTTGCGAGACCCCGACTTTTATGATACTTATTTGCTAAATGCTTCGCTCCATAAATTGAGTCTTGTGGGCCCCAAGTCTCGAAAGCCTCCTCCCCATCGAAAAATATCAATTTTAAGCTAAGGTCTGAACGGTTTTTAATTGAGTCTAGCTCTTTTTTGAGCACTTTGGCTAGGTTGAGCATCATAGCACATGGTACAGCCGAATCTATAGCACCTAAAAAATTATTAGGTTTATTGGTTCAATAAATAAATAAAATGGTAATTTTCTTGTATTGTTGCTTTTCAGGCTTTAACATATTTTTTTATAGGAAGCACTAGGTCTTCATAATAAAATTGGTAATGAAATAAAACTATCAAAATGGATATATATGGCGCCAGAAAAATTGTAATGGGTTTGCCAGATATTTTTAGGGTGGGCATAGAATCAGTTACACACTTCTCTAATCAGAATGATGTCTAAAAAAAAACGTGTCTCTCCTTCCCAAAACTTCTCTCCCGGTCAAAAGTAGCTTCTAAAAAAATACCCAAGCGCTAAACATTATACAGGGTGATTCACGTTGAGTGGCCTATTAGAAGATCTCGGAAACGAGTAAACTTATCTTTCTAAAAATTTGATAGCAGGCATAATTGGCTTCTAGCTTTTAAAACATTATCTTCTGAGGTTTTTGTTACTTCCGGTTATACCGGAAGTTAATGCCAACTTTGCTATTTCAAATGGAACACCCTGTATATTTTAGCCGGAAGTAACAAAAACCTCAAAAGATAATGTTTTAAAAGCTCAAAGCCAATTATGCCTGCTATCAAATTTTTAGAAAGATAAGTTTACTCGTTTCCGAGATCTTCTAATAGGCCACTCAACGTGAATCACCCTGTATATAATAGGTAAATTAATCCCCTAAACACAATTAGGTGGGCCCCTAGCGTCGCTGCTGATTATATGTACATGTACATATTTATAGTGAATAAATTGAAGGAATGCCTTATGAATACAAATATCGCTCTAGTGAATAATGGATTAAAGCAATTTAAATATTTTTATAGCCGAGTCATAAAATAACATAATAAAATTACTCTGTCAATAAAATAATATTAAAAATAAAACAAGAGTTAGTATATTACTAAACACTACTCCTTGACTTAAATTAACAGTTTTTTTTCTGCAAGATATTGAAATTTTAATTGTTTTATAATGTCTCGTTGACCAACATTATAAGCAATAACTATTATACTATTTGGAAATTTTTTAACAATATTTTTGAAGGTTGTAGAGAAATTTTCTGGCTCATTTAATTTTTTATATTATTTTAAATATAGTAGCAGAACTTATTGTAATTCTTAATTTTTATTGTCTAAAATAGGAGGCCTATTTATCTTACAACTGACTAAGGGCCAATTTTATAGTTGACTTAAACTGAGGTCGAGCAATCATAGATTGTCAAAAATGGTCGTTTTATAATGTTGGGATTGAATTGACAGCAATATACAGCGTGATTAGTTAAGGGTACGGAGCGGCCATATCTCGGAAACTACTGGTCATAGACATTCAGGAAAAAAAAATGGTAACTAAAGTGGCCATGAGAAAATCCTGGAAATAATTTTTAAGTTCCGCATTTTGCCGCAAGAGGGCGTAATTGAGAAGTCAATTTTAAAATTTTACATATCTCCGAAAATCCCACATTAAGGTATATCTTTGATAACACCATTAAAAAGCTTGGCCAATTATCCATCATTTTGGTCTTATGCTCATTGGCGTACCGACTTTAAAAAGAGGGGGATATATGATTTATTTTTTCAGAGTAAAATCAAAAAATGTGTTATTACAAATTGCGCCCTCTAGCATTTTTTTTGGAGAACTATTATGGACAACTAAATACGATTGGTGAAAGTGCATACATTTCTCTTCCAACCAGTCTTTAATTTGCTAAAATCGGATAAGTCGTTTATAAGTTACAGCGATGTAAATGATTACACTTTCAACGGCTTACCCCCCTCTTATTAAAGTCGGTACGCCAATGAGCATAAGACCAAAATGATGGATAATTGGCCAAGCTTTTTAATGGTGTTATCAAAGATATACCTTAATGTGGGATTTTCGGAGATATGTAAAATTTTAAAATTGACTTCTCAATTACGCCCTCTTGCGGTAAAATGCTGAACTTAAAAATTATTTCCAGGATTTTCTCATGGCCACTTTAGTTATCATTTTTTTTTCTTGAATTTCTATGACCAGTAGTTTCCGAGATATGGCCGCTCCGTACCCTTAACTGATCACGCTGTATAAGTAATGACTCAGTTGACCACTCTTAAATTGTACTTTGCTGTCAATCCCATATATTATTCAACGGTAATTTTTAACAATCTATGTTTTAAATGATTTTTTTGTTTGTAAAATGGATTTACTTACCTACCTACCGTTAATAAATAAATAAAATTACTTGGTTCAATCATATTTCGGTTAACGTTTTTACCTACCTACAAACACTTGATCTTTAAAATATTTGCTATCATAATGACAGGCTAGCACTAAATATCTCTCGGCATCAGGATTTAAAGCTCCTACAATATTTTTAAATATCAGACGTCCGAAGTTGGGTGTGTCACTTTCAAATTCGTCAACATCAACGGCCCACCCGAGCTTCTCCAACTCTGACTGTAAATAGTTAGCTACAATGTCATGGTTTTTGGTACCTACTACTCTAGGAATAAGTATGTTGTCAAGTACATCATTGAAATATGATGTGCTTGATAGGCTTGTCAAATGTCTCACTTCACCGTTGGTAAGTCGGTGTGGGGTGTGGTTTCTCTAAAAACAAAAAATGTTTACTTATTGTGATGCTATTATACTATTGTTCGTTTTCACTTCGTAAACCATTGTGCCTGACAAGTATTATCGAATAACATTCATTGTTGCCTGGCAACCAGTTGAGTGTTTAGTGCCCATTGTTGCCTGGCAACCAGTGTTAATTGGCCTGGCAATTTGGCTAGCAACCACTCTGAAATAATTATTAATCATGCAAGCGCCAATACATATCAAATCCACATTGAAATCATTCCCATTTTATAATTGAAACAATATATTATTTTTCTTCAAGATTGGTATTAAAAACTTAATTGAAAAGTACCTAATCAAAATAACAGTTAAGTAGGTATGTAGAAAATGTCTATAATTTAATTATCGTTTACCTGTAGTTTTCTTAGTTGATTAGCGTTACTCACGGCAACGGCCGATATCACGAGGAGGGATTTTACTAGAACTGACAACATATTTATTTAAAAAGTAATGAAAAAAAACTAAAAGGCCAATAACTAAACATAACCACACTTATAAGAGCTCATTTCAAGTTTGCTGACGTTCTGTTTACTACTGTTCTCTTTGTCCCTCCCCTCTCGTCCTAGAAAAATTGCAAAACAAACAAAAATATGTGGGCAGGCGTCATCGATGTAGAGGTGCAATAAAGCACAAAATATTCAATTCAATAAAGAAAACCTTCCCACAGACCAGGAACTTGTGATCCAAATCCAACAAAACTGTTCTCGGTACTGTACATTCATAAATTCATTTGATTTCTGGTTGCTATCTTTGTCTGGCATACGAGAGCAGAACGAGAACGAAAAAGAAGCGAAAGGAAATCCATAATATTATGTAAATCTATAGAAACGCTGTTCTGCCACATGCTCTGCAAACCAATTATTGTTTAATTCCCTTTAATGATTATAGATGGCACAACATAGCATTTCTAGACAGAGAAGTTTACAAGTTTGGGTTTTCCCGCCGCGTTTTATTAATGCGACTGACGATGTATAGAGGGAAGCTCTCACATTAGACGTCAGACTATGGGACGTTAAGAAACGTCGGAGAAAAAAAAATTCATTTAATGTTTTCCCGAAAATATTTTCTGCGTGCGCCCCTGTGTCAAATATTTTCTGTTTTCACTAAATACCAAAATATACCTAATACTTGTCAGATTGAATGGATAGAGTAAATTTAGTGGGGAGGTAAAACTTCCAAAAGAAAATATCGCCGCCGTGACGTAGTGGCAAAACTAGGGGGGATGAAGTAAGTAAAAAAGTATACGTCATTGCCCAAGACCCGCTGGATGACACCCCCTCCCCCGTTGGTCGCCCAAGATTAGACATTTATATAGTTTACAAAAAGAATGTGTTTTTTTGGCCAACTTTCGATAGATATATATTATTTATTACAGGAATTTTAAAATTGGCAACAAAAAGAGCTCATTACTTAACAGATTATATACTAGATTGTAAAGTTTGTGTTCCGAAAAATTTTCATTTTACATAAAAATTTACTCTTTACCAAAAAAAAGCAGTAAAACAACCATCAAAAGCTTTATAAAACAACTTCTTATAGTTAAGTTGGCTGGTTCTTCCTGCTACACCAAATCCCTTTAAGGAAGTATAACGTATAAATCATAGGGTCTGCTAAGCACTTCCTAAAGGAATAAAACTGGAATTAACATAAAAAACGAAGGACCGGAAATTTATTTGATTTTTATTAAAATTATTTTTATGAAATACCACACACTGAATACTTACGTATTTCTGTTTGTTGTTGTTGTGCTAAAACTATTTAATTTATTTATTAGATACGTTTTTTGTTAATTCATTTTGTCTACCTTTCGCCACGTAATTTACATGATAATTTTTTAAATGTAATTCTACGCCTACTGTGGAAAAAGGTAAAAGGTCTCCTTTTTATTGGTTTAAGTTGCCTGAACAATAACGAATATCTGAAACACGCGATTTGAAAAAATTATGTGCATACACAGAACATATGCAGCGTCCGAAGTGGGAATAAAGGGGGTGATCACTTGCCTCATCCCCCTGGGTCAAAAAGTATCATTTATTACCAGTGGCTTTATTAGGGAGGGGGGGTCCCAAATCTCTGCCCCCCCCCCGAAAGGTTCTTCTTGTATTAAATATAAACAAATCTTAAAATTTTACCACCAAAAAAATTATAAGAAATATGGGTTTCAATAAAAAAAGACCCTGTTATAATTTTCCATTATTTGAATTAACCGCATAAAATTTGCGACGTGATTGGCGTTTCCAGCATGCGGCAAATAGTCTTCCATCCACAGTAACCATTTTATACAATATTACATTACCTATATATGTTTGAAAAAGTTTAACTATCGTCTAGAATGGGTCTTATAAGGGGTGCAAACCATCCTCGCCGAGCAAAACATTGTTGAAAATTAAAAATAAAACTTTCAGGGAAACCCAAGTGCAACATCTACATCGCGTTACTGCCCCCGCGCCCTTAGCAATCGATTTCCCGACGAAAAAGTGTTTGTCCCCCCTTCTGTAAATGATTCTTCGTACTCCCATGCACATGATACAGGATTGTAGGTAGTTTTTGAGATTTTTACGTTTTAAAATTCATTAGCGTGTCTCGTAAAAAGTCCCTATTGTCTTATGTATTTTACAGCTGGGTTTTAAATTAGCACGATATGAACGGTTGCATGAGGAGGTAGCATTAGTTTACCTTTAAACTGGCCTTTAAACGTTACTGAAAAGGATAAAAAGTCGATATTAATAAAAACCTTAACATGATGTTGAATGCACGAAAATGACATTTAATTACAATATTGTAAAACTCTGTTTATTTTGATATGGTGTAAAACATGCTAGGCATGCATAAAGGGTTTAATAACGTCGACTAAATTTATACGGTTTCAGATAAGATAAAGCATATTTTAGTATATCTGCCGTAATAAAAACTCGAAGACATTTTTAATAAGGGGACTCTGTCATGTTGTTTTATTATAAATGGATCGAGATTAATAAGTACCTTAATGATTTGTTGGCAGGACTAATACACTTGTCAATATAGAACGTGCCCGATATATGTTAAATTACAACATTTGGTTATATTGTTTACAAGTAACTTTCGTTGCATATCTTTATTACATTTTTTGTAATTGATATTATTAAGTTATAGTTCCTCAACATCACAAAATGATAGACCATGAATATAAGTATCCACCTTGACAGTATAGATGTCGCCCCGGCTTGCGTGCTCTCGCTTTACTCCAAGGTTATTTTTTAATATAGTTGAGTACACAATTATCTTTTATCATTTATCAGGACTTGGAATGCAGCTGGGAATTCAGTAAGGACAATATTACATAAAAAATAAACATTAATAAAAATATAGCTTTTTTTTCTGCATGAAAATAACTTTCTCACACCCACATGGATACAACCTTTTTATTAGTCGAAATAGAAATTCAAAATCTTGCTTAGTTTTTTTGTAATTCGGTTAAAAAAACCGAAATTTAACATGGGAAATTTTAGCTCGTTCGTATCCACTTAAAGAAAATGCTGTAAGATTATTGGGGTCGTTTGGAAACTCATCCTTAATGTATCCCAATCTATTAGACGTGATTAGACCTTTACATATTTAATAATGCTAAAAAGGGATCCGTATATATCCTATACTGTGACGTCATATTGGTTTAAAGGTTGTTATATTGAAATGGGATTTTGCTCTTAAGGGCCTAATGTCTTATCAAGTTTAATAAATTAATTAGTGAACCTCATGCGCTATATTACTAACTTCACTCATCAGTTCATTACCGCATTTAGAATAAAATCATTTTGTGCTCGATCTCCACTATCACTGAATTTATCCAGTGACTAGTGTCATCCCAAGGGTGAGGGGGAGGAGAGTGTGAGGGGCCTAGTATTACTATTACAAAAAAAATCACTACATCCTGGACTAATAATATCTATAACTTTTAAATTATTATTTTAGCGTTTAGAAACAAAATGCAGGACACTTTTCCAGTGGCGGCGCCAGAAAAATTGCAATGGGTGGGCACAAGCGGACCCAATATTTTCAGGGGGGCACAGGATCAGCTATACTTCCCCAATCAAAAAGGACTTCTAAAAAAAGTAGGTCTCCCTCCGTCATACTACTCCCTAATCAAAAATAACTTTAAGAAAAACCTATCCTCTGCCGTAAAACTCCTCCCGAATCAAAAGTAACTTAAAAAAAAAATAAAAACGGGCCTCCCTTCGTAAAATTCCTAACCAATCAAAAATGACTTCTACAAAAAGAACGTAAAACTCTGCCCCGCGTATCTCCTTCACAATACCTTCTGCGCTGGACATAAAACGTTGGTGCGTGGTGCTTTGAATCTCAATATTTAAAGAACGACGGATCAGTGCATAAATGTGGCAACCGTTTTTGGAGACGAACTAATGTTTGTCTCCATTCTCGATCGATTTCAGACACAAAACACACACAAAAACACAAAAGGTTGTACACACCTCATCAACTTTTGACACTCTACAAAGCCCAGATTCGACCATCATAAGAATATTGCTCTCATGTCTGGAGCTCTGCACCCAAGCACACCCTTCGGCTACTGGATTCCATTCAAAGGAGAGCCGTTCGTCTGATCGGCGACCCCGAGCTGACCAAGACCCTCGATAGCCTGGAGCATCGAAGACAGGTTGGTGATTTGGCTCTCTTTTACAGATATTTCCATGGCAGGTGTTCGACTGACATTGCCCACTTGATTCCACCTAGAGCAATGCAAACAGTGTTGCCAGAGGGTATCAAGAAATTGTACAAATCACAAATATAAAATGTACCAGATATTGAACTTTTGTACAGTCATCAACAAAAGAAGAATTTTGGGCGACACCAGCAGCGGCGCCAGGATTTTGGGATCAAATTGTAAATGTCCGTACACACGATCAGGCATGCCTTCGCGCCTACCTGAAGAGGCAGGTCTGCGAGTAAGTCTGATACTACACATTCCGTACACACGTCTCAGTTAGACTGAGAGTCATCACTTCATTATCAAACGATCCGCTTTAATATTAATATGTCGTAATGTCGTTAAGCAGTAATAAAGACTTGTGTTTAATTAGCACGGCAATAAAAGAAGTGGGTAAAGTCATGGTTACTTAAGAGGAACAAATATACACACATAAATTTATTAAAAGAGCTACAATTAGAACCAGATGACTACAGAAATTACATGCGAATGACCGAAGAAGTGTATATGGAACTATTAGATTTGGTATCAACATACATTCAATGCGACAATCTATAAGGCCACACGAAAGATTATCATCCACTTTAACATGTATTTTCTCGATATAGTTCTATAAATTCAGTTATTATATTGTTCTCTCTTGTAGTAGCCATAAATATTTATTATACATTATTATTTATTTAGACACAAAACAACAAGTTCAGTGCTAAATAGTTTTTAACTGGTTGAAAATAAAAATTTGGCACGCGCAGTGTATACACGTTAAAACCTGCCTGCGAGCCTGACCAGAAAATCAAGAATCGCCAGATTGCTTCGCTCCGCGCAAAGTGGCCTGAACGCACCATCAGTTCAGCATACACACGATCGCACTTACTCGCGAGCTTGAAGCGTTCAGGTAGGCGCGAAGGTATGCCTGATCGTGTGTACGGACATTAAGGGACTTCTAAAAAAAAAAAAGGTCATCGCTCGAAAATAACATACGTACATCTCATTTAAGCAATCAGATGTATGTTATTTTCGAGCGATGACTTTTTTTTTAGAGGTCACTTTCGATTTGATCCCAAAATCCTGGCGCCGCTGTTGGACGGCACGAGGATGAAAATGTACCAGAAAATAGTGTAAATGTACTTTTGTACAGATGCCTTCGAAATGTACCAGATTCGTACAATTGTACCAGCTCTGGCAATGCTGAATGCAAAACAGAAATACACGGCGAACCACTGCCGCTCATCCATATGTTGTTCAGCTTAGTACTCCTCGAATTTCATTTTTCAAGAATTCTTTCATCTGGAGAACGTCATCTTTGTGGAATGATCTACCTGAGGTCGTGTTTCCCAATGAATACAATCTTCAACGTTTCAAGACCAACGTTAATCGCTTTTTTCGCACTCGCACCGCTCCCAGAGCGCCTTAAAGGATTTTTCCTACAGTGCGGGTGTTTTATCATAAAAAAAACAAGATATTGTATTATTTTATTCAATAAAAGACGGCGCGCTCCGAAGTCACGTCGGTTCTTACGTGCGCCTACCTATTCGGCTTTCTTTAAATGTTGAAATTCAAAGTCTGGGGCAATTTTGGGGGTACACTCTTAGTATCAGGGTGGGCCAGTGCCCACCCATGCACACACTGTGCAGGACGCCTTATCCTGCTAGATAACAGCCCCGAATTCTTGACGGTTCTAGAGGCACTTAAATAAAATGTAACCGACAAAATAGGTCGTTTCAAATAAGCTATTATTTGTTTGTTTCAAAATTAAAACAATAAAAGAAACACAAATGAATTATAGCAAATCTCAGCCACTTTTCTGAACCGCCTACACTTTTACAAAATAAATTCTTTCATGGCGTGATGAAAGGGCGATAAAGTAACAAAAACTTAATAAATGGTCTAGGGAAACGAACGAATACAAAAATCAAATTGGTGTTGGCCAAATAATTTTCATAAAAATCGAATAAATTTCCTTTGTTATTTATTTTTATGTTGGTTTTAGATTTATTTCTACAATGGTGTTTACTATGTTCATTATTTATGACCGTACAATACTTGGTGCTTTTTCAAAGAACGAGTGAAAACCTGGCATTCTGGACAATCTATTGCTGTGTGCTAACTGGGAAAATCAGTGGGTAAGTACCATGCGATACCATATTAAATTAGACCAAAAACATTGCATTCTCTTGGCCCGAATCTTGACCATGTGTATTAATGTATTTTTAAAAGCTCTTTTTGTTTTAATAAAAAAAAAACTTTGAATATTTTCTACAATACAATGATTCAGTGCCGTAGCCAGAAATTTAGTTTGGGGGGGGGGGGGGCTCAAAAGGACCCGAAACCCATCAAGTAGCGAAACATTTTTTGGGTGCCATGCCCACAAACCCTTTTTTGGACCATAAAAAAATTTTAAATTAGAAAAATCATATAATATTTTTATAGAAACTTGTAGGGAGTTATACTAATCCACTAATATAAACGCTAATTAAAACTTATACAAAAAATTTATGAAATAATCATAACAGAGCAAAAAAATATTAAAAATAAGGTAATAGAGTTTAGTGTCCGTATAAGTAAATAGAAAAGAAGGTTTTTTAGCGGCAGGCGGACAAAGAAGTGCATCTATCTTTTGCATTAAGTACACAGGGATGCCAAATCAATGGGTTTCCTCATCAGAAATCTGATGAGTTCTAATAAGAACGAAACAGCCTGTCATTGTCTACCTCTGCCCCAGGGAACCCATTGCATTTGGCGTCCCTGTGTACTTAATGCAAAAGATAGATGCACTACTTTGTCCGTTTGGCCGCTAAAAAACCTTCTTTTCTATTAAAAATAAGGTTTATTTTTTATTTATTGAAAGCCAAAAAAATATATTAACTATAATCGATAATTATTAGAAACCATAGTCATGTAAAGATTATACATGCAAACATCAATAAAACTTTTTAAATTAATAAACAAATTCCGAAGAGAGTGTCGCGCGCCGCGGGTGTATTTAAAAGTTTCAAGATTTGCGTGGATGTCAGTTTGTCTTGCAAGCATTTTGTATAATTATGTGAGATGATGTGTTATTTCATTTGGTGCGTTATTGATAGGGTTGCCGTCATTTTGTTTCCCAATTATATTTTAACTCTTCTGGGTGTTTTGGATTTCGGGGGGGACCCCTGGGCTCCCCGCCCTCTCTGGCTAAGCTACTGCAATGATCTTTGGTAATTATTTTTAGGGTTTTCATTAGTTTATATCTTATTCTCCGAATTTTGTTTCCTGCATTAAAATAACTTTGCCCCATCCACATAGTTACCACCTTTCCATTGTTGAAAAAAAGAATTTGTTTAGTTTTTTTTTTGTATTTCGGGCCAAGAAGAACCAAAATTGGACATAATTTTATAGCCCCCGGATCCATTTAAGTTAAAATAGATGATTTTGACCGGAAAGTGAAGTATTGATTTTTTTTAATGATACACACTTAATTCTTAATAACGTGTTAAGTAACATTAGGCTGCTATTATTGCGTTCCATTGTTTATTAAAATCATCAGAGTCATAAAAATGCTGACACAAAAGCAACAATGACAAATTTATACTAGGCATGGACGAACGCAACAGAATTTTCAGACAATACGACCCTAGTTTATAGAGGTTGTTACTCTTTTTTATGAATACAATGATTAATGTACGTAAAACATGTAGGTACGATGCCTACTTTTGTGTGAAAATGCCGGAAAGTTAATTTAAAAAAAAAACTAATTCAGAGGTGTTAATATATATTTATGCCTTTTTGGAGAGCGAACATGACATTAATATTATTCAACGATATTTTTAAATTTTTCCCCAAAGTAAAACGTGGAGATTCTATAGCGAAATTGACACCGTTACAGTGACAGAAGACTGTACTTAATAATAATTGCTGACATATGTCATATTTACATCCATTCTAATAACCCCCCAGTTACACAATAATAGCACGATATCTTTTTATTAGCATACCATTAGTTCGTATGAAATTCAAATACGCAACGCTTAGTGAACGGAGTTCCTTTAATAAGATATGAAAGGCTGGAAAACAAACTGGATCTGTGGAAATGTTTTACCCCAACGCAACGTAACGAAATGTAAATAAAATTTTATTTTATTTCACATTTCGTATAGTTTGATTTCTACAGGGAATAACTGCCTGTGACAACTCTGACGTTATTGCAGAGGAGAATTTATTTTAGCTAAAGTGAAATAGAAATACACAATGCAAGTAGGTACTGTAACTTTGATTAAACTGTCTAAAGATTTTTTTTTGAAATAACTGATTATTGAAGAAAGCGTATACGGAACTTACCGTTTGCTGAAGGGGTCACTTGAAATGAACTTATTTTCTGTCCAACTGTATAGAAAGCAGTTATTCGTTTTACGGATTTTAATTCCGAAGACTTTACAATCGTTCACTAGGTCTGTTGTGTAAAAATACACAAATTACTCTCATCCTTACATCCAGTACCGTCACTAGGGTAGGTAACGTCCTGGGAAAGAAAGTGACTACTCTTCCCCCACCCCCATTCTGCGCTCTTTCCTTATTTTTTTTTTATAACTTGGTAACGCTATACTCTTATGCAGTTTTTTTTTCAAAGGGAAAAGACATATTGGTGCCTTTTTCAGATCAGGAGGCAAAAAATATTTCAATCAAGAAATTTTTTAGGCAAAAAAATTTGATATTTTTTTAGAACTGATTGTATTAGATGTTCATAGGTATTTGTTTGGTGTCTGTTTAAAGGTTGGAGACAATGACGTTTCTTGAACGGCAGTAGAGCTTTGGACTTGCATTGTCTTTATTTGTTTAGAATCACCACGTTTCAACTGGTAAGCATCTCCAGTCGTCTTCAGGTGAATACAGTATTCACCGTTCTAGGTATTTCTTTATTGAAAAATACCATAAACTAAGTAAACCTAGACATCCGATCTAAATGGGTTAAAGTAAGGCTCAAGGCCGCGACGTAAATGCCGAGAAGCGCAGTGACTTTAGACGGATATTTGCGGCAGCTGAATGTTTATTACAGGCAATGTTTGATGGCGTAACCCGTTACAGATTTGGACGTCGTTCAAAATTATTTTCGTTGGATAGTGTCTTTTGGGTTAGTTTCTTTATGGAAATACTGCAGTAATTTTGTAAAAGTCAAATTTTATATAAATAAGTACACATTTTGTATGTAGATACAAAATACCGTTAAAGACAACCTGTTCAGTAGTTTATAAGAAGTTATCCTTTACATGAACCAAGATTTATTTTTCAAAAAATTCAACTTTAAGAAAAACCATCTGTTTACTGGTTTGTCCCAGCGCAATGTCGAAATACAGAATTAAATAAATTTCTCTTTTTCATTCTCTCTTTTGTTGAGCTTGATTTTGGAGAGAAATTCTGTTTGTGACAAACAAGACATTATTTTATGCTAGAATTTACTTTCCTTTGACATTTTTATACATTTTATATTACAGCTGAGGCAAAATCTTTTTTTGGGATAATTTGATTTCAATGAACTTTTTGTGCGTATAAAACTTGGAAAGGACTTTGTGATTATTTTTTTCCAGTACTAATCTATTAAACGGCCATTATTAAGCTTAGAAATCTGTTTTTTCTACCTTGTCAATTATCATTGTATTGAATAATGAAAAAAATCTGTATGAAAGCAGATAACTTAATTTTTTGCTTCTACAATAATAACATGGAAGTGATGGATTTCTTGTAGGTAGGCAACCACATAAATAACAATAAATATAAGATTTTTAGAGATGTTCCATGTTGTGTAGTATCGATACTGTAAATTACCAATATGAGCTATAAGAAAAAATAATGCGCCATATTCAAAAGAAGTAGTATAGTACTCGGGTCGTAATAAAGCTTCAGGTCATAATAATAGCTATTTATGCCATCAGTTACGAAATGCCTAATTTTGTGTAACGCGTGAGATTTTTGCGGAACGAACGAAGTGAGTTTCGCAAAAACTCACAAGTCACATACTTATTGGCTAAGGTTGCAATAAAAATTGGAATGGCAGGAGCATGCAGAAAAGCAGAATTAACTTTTCTTCCAGTTGAAAATGTTATAGACGAAGGAAGCCATTTTCGTGTTGATATCCCACCTTCAAAAACAAATGTTATACGGCAGTGTGCAATTACCACTGGAGACATTGAAAATACGAATCTTGTTGAAATATTAAGAAAATATATTAAGTTGCGTCCCTTGATTCTTAAACACAACAGATTTTTTGTAAAATATGCGAATGGAAAATGTACCAGAAATCCTGTGGGAATTAACACATTTAGCAGTCTGCCAAAAGTTATTGCACAATTTCTTGGTCTTTCAAATCCTGTTCTATATACTGGCCACTGCTTCAGAAGAAGCTCTGCCACTTTCCTAGCAGACAGTGGCGCTGATCTTTTAAAATTAAAGAGGCACGGAGGTTGGAAATCTAGCTCTGTTGCGGAGGGATATGTTGAAAATTCCATGAATAATAAAAAACTTATAGCGCAAGAAATATTTGGTGAAACATCTAATGCAATGTGCGTCGCTTCCCAAATAACAGCAAGTTCGAGCAATGAAAAAAATATGTCGTCGGGAATTAATTTGAATAATTGTGTTATCAATATTTATAATAATTAATTAATTTATAATTTATGTTTTTAACTTGTATTATAACAGTTTAATAAATAGAATAATTCTTTTTGTCACTAATTTTGAAATACATTTTTCGTCACCAATTGCATAAAATTTTACTTTATGCAACTAGTTACAAAAAGTAAGACGTTTCAATCAGTTTTAAAAAGTGTCACTTTATATGTCAAAATTAGAAAAATTAATTAAAAATGGAATTCGTCACTTCATCAATCAAGAAAAATTAACAGTAACAAACCCAAAAGACAAACGAATTTTCTTGCCAATTCCAAAGCACAGGAAACTTAAAGTAATAGAAGCAATCTTTTAAATATACGGAAATACGGGTGCCTTTATTTTTAGTTTGGTACCATTTTTTCGTTCCGTCATGCAATTTCCCCTTCTTTTGGTGATACAAACCGCCCCCAACTTTTTTGTCAAATGTAAAGGTATGTATTGCGATAGCTCGTTGGAAAGGGCATAAAAAAAAGAATACGACCCACTATTTACTTTTGCATATCGGTAATCTAGACGCAATTTTTTTATTGTAAAATTGTTGGAAATGTTGCCCATTTTTTTCTTGACAAAACCCTAATCTAAAGTAAAATTCATTCTTGACATTATCTACCATTTCCGGGGTTATTTTGCGAATTTCGCGTATATTGTTGCCTAAGTTCCTCTACATTTTCTGGTTTTGTTATGTAAACTTATTTTTTTCTGGCTTTCTACATTACCAAAATGCAAAAGTAAATAGTGGATCGTATTCCTTTTTTATGCCCTTTCCAACGAGCTATCGCAATACATACCATTACATTTAAGAAAAAAAGTTGGGGGCGGTTTCTACCCCCAAAAGAGGGGTACATTTCATGACGAAACGAAAAAAGTGTACCAAACAAAAAATAATAGCACCCGTATTTCCGTAATTCTCCGCAAATAAAGAGGCTTTCTAATACTAAATTTATTCCAGTTAAAAATTCCACCCTGTATACCTAAAATATTTTTTTGTTGTGAAAATAAGTATCTTGTAAATGTATTAGTAAAATATATAGCCCTCGCGTCCTAAATTCCTCGTCGCTTCGCTCTTCGTGATTTAAACTCGACGCTCGGACAGTAATAGTAGTTGTCTAAACTTTGGTTTACAATATACTATTTTTTACTTACTCATGCGGTATGGACATCATATCCACTGTTATTGTACAAGCTACTATTCCTTTCATATTTCTATGACTGTCTCTTATCCGTAGTTATTGTTAAATTTTGCTGTAAATTTGCTAGATGATTTTAGAGTGTACAACACGTCCCTAATTCCAAGGGAAATCGTAAAAATTAATTATTGACCTTTTGAGGCACCTCTAAAGAAGATTTACACTCAAAAGGCCACGCTAAATTCGGTTCTATTCCATTCGCCTACCTTCAATAAAGTGAAAGCTATCGGAGAGACTTTGTATCCCGCAAAAACCATTAAGGTTTCATATGATCCTGAGGGAATAACTGTGGATTTCAGATCCCCAGAGATACTACTGCTGTGCCGAACAGACGTGTTGAAATAGAAATAACAGCAGTATAATCGAGAACCAATCACGCGTCAGTGGAGGCACTTTCAAAAGGTAATTGTTTTTAAGGGGGAAAAGGGGTGATCGAATGCTCCAACGGAAAAAGGGAATTCTGATAGGTATAAGTATATATTAAAAAGAATCGGAGAATATCGAAACTGAAGGAGAATGTGATAATCGCTTTGTACCGCGCTGGTGGGGTTTTAAGATATTTTAAACAATTTTTATTTTTCTATAAATTTTTATTGACCTTATCCTTATGGCTCTGAAAATTAGCATTATTTGATAAATTTGTTTTTAACAGTTATTAATATATCAACAGCGAAAAATTTTTTCACTAAATTTCGATTTTGGTTGTAGTGTAACATAAAATAAAATAAAATAGTGACATTTAGTGTCCGTTAAAATATATAAAGAAAAGAAGCTTAGCGGCAAGCGGACAGAGTAGTGCGTCTATCTTTTGCATTAAAATACACAGAAACGCCAAAGGTAATGGGTTCCCTGGGGCACAGGTAGACAATGACAGGCTGTTTCGTTATTGTTAGAACTCATCAGAAAGTCATAACCTGTAAGCTACTCCCAATACAGCGAGACTGTTCTTTTCAAGGCGATTTTAAGAAATAAAAACGCGATGAAAATTCAGTAACGCCATCAGTAGGAATCAACTCAATGCAAAAGATAGCCATCTAGCCATAAAACGTAGAAATAAATAAATCTACGTTTTCACGTTAGATGCCTATCTTTTGCATTGAGTTGATTCCTACTGATGGCGTTACTGAATTTTCATCGCGTTTTTATTTCTTAAAAACGCCTTGAAAAGAACAGTCTCGCTGTATTGGAAGTTGCTTACAGGTTATGACTTTCTGATGAGTTCTAACAAGAACGAAACAGCCTGTCATTGTCTACCTGTGCCCCAGGGAACCCATTACCTTTGGCGTTCCTGTGTACTTTAATGCAAAAGATAGACGCACTACTCTGTTCGCTTGCCGATAAGCTTCTTTTCTTTATATAAAATAAAATGTTTGTTTTTTTTTACTTTGTGATATTTTTAGTGTTTCGATTGGTTAGAAAACTGTCAGTAACTTGTGACATTTTACCTAATATAAATTTATGTTCGAGTTTTAAATAAAACAAGTAATATATCTTATGCGTTTTTATTAGAATTTATTTCATTTCATTAAGCTACTCAATATAATATTTACAATGGCCAACGTATTATAAAATGTTCAAGAAATTTTAAATTTATTTTATACAACATGAAATAATTGAATAATTTTTTATCACAAGTAGATTCATTAAACATTCATTCATTCACAACGTAATGATACTGACCAATAAGTTTTTAACTTTTTGTATTTGTGAATTCAAAATAGGCAAATTCTGATTTCGTATTTGCTATTGTCCGAGCAAAACTAAGAGAGACGGTAGTCTTGGATCTTAACCGGATGTTGGGAAAACAAGTTTTATGAAATTTGTTGCAAGAAACAGGGCATTCATTATCACGTGACCCCTAGGTAATAAAAAGGAACTTACTGACATGACGTTTCTCCGATTTTAGAAATGGCAATGCTTTCAGTTTTATTTGATTATATGGATTATGTGATAAGAAAACAAATTTCCTGTTCCTTGCAATGAAGTTCATGAACCCTTTTTTTCAGTGTGTCATTCGCATTAGTCTATAATATGTGGTGTCTCGCGGGAACAGCTTTTATCAATATTTGGAAAACTATACATTGACAGTGATACTGTTATTTGGGCGCAACTCGGATACAATATTATTTGCAATATGGTGGCAGTCTCGGTTATACCGGAAGTAGATGTCAACTTGCTTATTTTAAATGAAACGCCACACACATATTATTACATTTTTGGGTTCAAAATGTATGCAGATTTCGTATATCATGTCCTATACCTAAAAATTAAATTGAAATAGCCTCAAAAAATATTTTAGCCTGGTTTCCCCCATCAACATAATACTGTAAAATTTTAAAAATTTTCTTAAATACAGTTTTCCATATATAGATCCATGCGGTTTCCGCGGGAAACTCTGTACTATAATCCTAATAAATACTGTTCGTTTCGGTTCGATGAAGAAAAAAACTTATTACCCAGTTCAATAGTACCCATATTACACTTTGCCAATTTACAATCGCTTTATTCGTGTGTTTATCAGAAAAAATGTTCATCAAGTCGATGTTTGACGAGATTTTGGTTGTAGTAATTACAAAATATCTGTAGTGGCTGTCACTTAAAGATGATTTGATTCGGCTATTCACATAAACATAAGACTACGTTTTAGACATTGCTGAAACTGTATAATTTACTTTTAGTACAAATGGCTGACCTCTATTTATTCACCAATTAACTATTTTGGCAAAAAATAGGTCTGAATATTAACTTGTAAATTGGCAAAGGGTGTGTTTGCATCATCGAACTTAAAACAGTACATTAGAAAAAGCATATATTTATTAAAATAATAATTAGTTAATCGGAAATATAAAATTTTATACCTTTATAATATTTACACATAATTTTTCTCTCAGTTCTGTGCTTAAACGTCATGTAGACTTTTACGTATATTTTGTGATGGAAATAAAAATAATAATGAAAAATATGGAAAACATAGTAACATTTTTGGATTGACTTAGGTTTATATTACAAAGATTTCGATAATGTTTAAGGTATATTAGAAAAAAATCTTATGTACAGTGGTTTTCTTAATTATTATAAAAATTAATTTAAAAGTTTTTTAAGCACTTGGTCATTATTTTCTGCACTAGTGTGGAAACATACGCAAATACTGAAAGTAATGGGATAAAAATAGGTACAAGTTAACAATTAACAAAATTATATTTGAGACATTATTTATTTTAACTACTAATAATTTTAAAACCTTACAAGCACTACTGTAAATTTATCGCGTTTAGAATTATTTTAGATTTTTTTCCAATTCCCTTTAAATAAAAAAAATAATCATGGACCCATTAAAAACACATACTTTACAAGTAGAGTATTACATTTATTAAACATGGATTATTTTTGACGGTAAAACATTTAAGTGGATTTATTAATTTTCTTATGAAGCTACCCTAAAAAAGTTGAAGATGGCAAGCCGAACTTCTGGGGTATTTTTCTTTAATTTCTTCTATTAGCCTAAGTTAATGTACACCTGGAACAACAAAAGAAAATACATAATTAGTGATCTAGTATTTTGAAGTACATGCATTATTGGTAAAAATTACCAATCCAAAATTTATCATATTTTTAGGAATTTACATATTATCTTACTTTTAATAGACTTACTTATATACTTATAGAAAAAATATGTAAAAAATTAACTTGAGGTTTTTGTGCCATAAGAGTACTTTCTCCTAAAGTAGATATTACATTTTTTCGTATTGTTTATTTTTTATATGATGGAATCCTTTTGAAATATGGAAATTTTTTCTTGAAAAATTAATTTCAATATCCTCTTTATGATATTTTTGTTTCGTAAAAATATATACATGTGTTTATCCCACAAAAAAACACTAAATCCAAGTTTTATATTGAAAACAATTTGATTGAAGTATTAAAAAATAAACCTATTTTTAATACAATACAATATTTTTAATATTACAGCAGGTACTGAGTGGGTTATAGAAAATTTAAAGGTGAAAAAGTGTAGCAGATGAAAATTTTTTAGGGCCACGCCAGATTTCAAAAAAAAGTCATCTATTCTATCTAACTTCATAAATTTATGCAGAATTTTGGTAGTGTTATCTGTCTTGACTCTAATGGCAAATGATAGCTTTTTGGATATTAAGTTACATCATTATGGGGCTATAGGGGGGAGAGGGGCCATGCCCCCCCTATATACGCCACTGTTAAGAGCATTTGACCAATATTTCTAAATTCTTCTCCAATGTTACCAGCTTCATGCAAAATTAAATCTATTATACCGGGTCCGCCAACGTGGCGGGGATGGAAGATTAAATCATTATCGAGGAGCTTATCAAAAATACTAAACCAGCATAAGGTATCGACTTAAAAGCGGCATATTTTAAAAATATATTTTACATTATACAGGGTGGCTCAAAAAAGTGTGGCGGACTAAACTTGCATTTTTTAAATGGAACACCCTATATATTATATTATTTTCCGTTAAAACCGTTTTTTTTTTATTTAACATGGTAAATCGGAGGTTGGTTTCCTTGGATAGAGAATGAAAAACTAAGATAGGGAGGTGAAAACCATTTTTCTCTAAGATGAACCGTTCCAATGTTACAGCCTGTCAAAGTCAAAAAATGTCATATTTTAAACGTCAATTACTCAAAAACAATTGAATTTAGACATATGACATTTTATACAAAATATACGTGGAATTGTATAGGGAATTAGAAAATAATATAATATATAGGGTGTTCCATTTAAAAAAATGCAAGTTTAGTCCGCCACACTTTTTTGAGCCACCCTGTATAATGTAAAATATTTTTAAAATATGCCGCTTTTAAGTCGATACCTTATGCTGGTTTAGTATTTTTGATAAGCTCCTCGATAATGATTTAATCTTCCATCCCCGCCACGTTGGCGGACCCGGTATATTAAATTAGACCAAAAACAGGGTGTTCTCTTGGCCCGAATCATGGCCATGTTTGTCAATGAATTTCGGATCCACTAAACTCAAATTTTCCATACGTTAGATATAGTTATGTTTCTTACAATTAAATAACTACCTTCTATATTTCTTTTAGAATAGCATTACAAAGTAGAATGTTGTTTCTCCAAATGGCAACTGTTCCTATACTAAAGTTAACTAATATTTTGTTGTTTAAGAACTCAAGTCAAATTTATAATTAACTTTGCTGTAAATAATTTCAAACAGTTTATGAGGCAGAGGTAAATATACTAAAATTTTAATAACAGCAAGCGTATATTTCTTGAAAATATTGTATAATGGCAAAGTAATCTTGCGTTAACATTCTTTGTTACACAAAGGCCAGTATACGTGCCATGTTATGGTGTAGTTATTTTTTTCATTTTCTCCTTATTAAAAATCCTGGAGGTTAAGTTAATATCTTATTTTTATTTACCGTTGAAAACCTTAAGATGCAGGAATCGTCGGAAAACTGCTTAAAAATAGTATATTTTTACTGCATTACAATATTGGAATGCGTAAAATGGTTTCAAGTGTGTGTGACCACGAAAATCTAGTCACTAATTTTAACCATCGAACACACTTTATATACTATACTTAAGAGCATCCGCTCAATATTTCTAAATTTTTCTAGAAACTTAACAGCTCTATGCCAAATTATAGAGCCATGAAACCTAATTAGACCAAAAACGTTACGTTTTTTGGGCCCGAATCTCGACCATGTTTATTAATGAATTTTTAAAAACTTTTTAAATTTGGACTCTACAGATATTGAAGTGTCAAGAAGTTATTTTTATTAAAAAAAATCATTCTCAATATTTTTTACAATACAATGAACTTTAGTAATTGTTTTTAAGGTTTATTATTGGCTTATATATCTTTTTCTTCCGATTTTTTTCTGCATGAAAATAACTTTCTCACAACCACGTAGCAAAAGACTTAATAATTTGCTTAGTTTTTTTTGTAATTCGGACCAGAAAGGATAGCAACTTCTAATTTTAGCGAGACCGTATCCACTTTCCATTTAATAAAACACGTGAATAGTATCTGTTCCATGAGGGTTTTCAACGACGTAAAAATATAATTAAATATTATAAATTAAACAATTTAATAGGTTTTCCCGGTTTATTACAGGATGTTAATAACCATTTTTAATTAAAGTTTTAAGTGTACAAGACCTTGGCAAATTTTATAAAACTCTAATATAAGCTTAGCATACAACCTGTAGCGATTTGTATAGAACAACTTGATTTTATTAAATTTTCTTTGTTGCGAAATATTCTGGGGGACGCTCTATTGTTTTATTACTAAACTTCGTTTATTTTCAAGAAGGAACAGAGAATAAGGATTACTTTTTAAAAAGAGAAGAAGTATTTCTTAATGGTTCTTCGCGAAAAAGTCAAATATGTATGGCAGGCGCGGATCCGAGGGTGGGGGGGGGGGGAGGCAGTTTCCCCCCCCCCCCCTAAACCTCACCAAATGGCTGTTTTTTTACTGTGAGCCTTGAAAATTGTAGGGGGTGTGAAGGGTCAGCATTTTTTTTAAAGGTTACTTTTGAGAGTAAGAAGAATTTTAGAGACGGGATACGCTCTTTTTTTTAGCCCCCCCTCCTCAGCAAAATCCTGGATCCGCTACTGATGTATGGGTTCACAAATTTAACAGATAAGACGCCATTTTGATTATAAATGGCAACTCTACCTTATTATAATAAGTCTGTAGCATTACGTTTTTCTTTCCAACTTTAAAAATATTTATTTTTCAGTCGTTCCGGAGAAACAAAGCTACAAAGTTCATTTAATTCAGTCAATTTATTAAAAAATAGAAGTTTTAAGAATAAAAACCCATTTTTTTTACAGATATCATTTTTTATTACCGAGCTAAATATACTACTGTCAAATGGGTCAGATGACAAAAAGTGACAAATACGACGTTAGTAACTGACATTCATAACCACACCAGTATATTGAATTTCAAGGTACGATAATAATAAAAATATTTCTAAAGTATCGCCAACTTTTTTTAGATACAATTAAAAACACGGCGCGAAAGCATTCGATGAGCACAATTCTATCATTTAACAATCATGCGACCGATTATATTGTTTTTGTTTCGATAACTTAAATAGACAAAGACAGTTTAGAAACAGGAAACCAGACTCGAAATCTTAGTCAGATAGGAGTTCGTCGCGTACAGAGCGATCAGCTGTGACGTCGGTAAGTAGTTTTGCGTGTTTTTATTAGAGAACGTATTTTGTTTATAATTATTTTTTCAGTAAATTTAAGAAGAATTTAAAAACGGAAACCGTAGAAAATTTTATTTCTTCTTGCTTTATACGATAGGATCAAAATCAAAATTGAGTACGAATAGTATGAATCCTCAAAGCAACAATTTAACTTGCATAGTTAAAGCAAGGGATAAAATAGTGGTAGAAACAGTTCAGTTCATTTATAAAACTAGTGTTATGTTTGAACTTTTTGAGTTTAAGTCATCAAAAATTACACTTTATCTGAACACCGTGTATACAAGCCGTTGCAGATTTAATGATCCAAAATACGGTAATATATTATTAGTCGTAATAATTACAATGAAACTAAGCACAATACGTTATTACGTACGTAATTAACCACTCCTGTTATCATTACTACTGTTGCCAACTTTTCCGGCCCTTTGTTCCATCTAACACCCTCAACGGAACTGCGTGCTGTCAAGGTGTGTATAATGATAATGGTTATGTGGTTTGTTGAATAGTTCGTCTTAGATGTTTACTTAATGCGATACTTATAAAAAATGCTGTTTTTAATAATTAATAATTACCCTCTTTTACCCCACCCGCAATTCTCCCTTAATGGTTTTTTTCTTAATTTCTTCGACCGCGTTAAAATTTGCTGTGTTAAATTGCGGTTCTTGATCTTGCTTGCAGAAGAATTTAAGTAGATTGGTCGAATCAGTGGTGTAGCCAGAAAATATGCTGGGGGGGGGGGGCTCAGTGGGCGTAAATAGGACTTTTTTTTCTAAAGACAGGGCCAGTCGGAACAGTCGGATTTACATGGATTTCATGATATTGTACCTAGTGAAGTAGATGGAAAAGCGCCGAAGGCGAAAAATGTTCGGGGTCACGCCCAAACTTCGTTTAAAGTTCACCTAACTACTAACTATCAAATTTCGAAAGTTAAATTATTACCTCTCCCCTCTGCATGGTTGGATTAAATTTGTTTTTGTAAATATTTTTTTAAATTTTTTTTTGATATTCTTGCTCTTTATTAATGAAAAACAACATATTTTATATTTGTGGCAATCCAAAATTTTAACATAAGACGTATGTATGACTCTAACCAGCGTTTTTCGGACTCGGTTTTTCATGATTAAAAATAAAGTAACTATCGCTCACCACGCCAAAATTTATGATTTTTCAGAAATAATGTATTTTAGAAGCGTAGATCTAAGAGCAGCTTTTGGTGCAAATGCTTACGTTTTGAAATAATCCTTCTTAAGTGCCGTTTTGTATATTCATAATAAGGCATTCTCGTTTCTTCCCGCACTATTTTTTTTATTATAAATTATCACACTTCTTCCATAAAAGATGTTTCAATTAAAATTTTTACTTTAAATTTTCTCTTAAAAAATAAATACCTAATTGTTTTTTTGTTTTTGTTGTAAAGATATTTTATTGCATTAGGTTATATTTTTGTTCATTTAAAATAGCTCTAAAAAAGGGAAAACGGAACAGACAGGTATATAATAGAAAATTACTATAAAATATTATTTTTTTACTCGTTTTCCTTTAAAATTGCATCAAATATCAATAACTAAAACGATATTTGTCTGAAACCCTAATCTCTATATAAAATAGGATTTTTAGAAGGAAAAACTAAATGTTTCCTACAAGACCTTTGTAATCTAAGCCAAGCATACATTATTTAAAGATTTAAGTTAAGAGTCCAAGGGTGAGACGAAAAATTAGGTTGCAATTAGACTTTTCGACCCCGAGCTCCTAGGCTCGGGGGTGCAAAAAAAAAGCTCTAATGTTTATTACAATAAATTTTTTTTATAACCCTCCAATATGAGTAAAATTACAAACATGCATTTGTGGCTTTATAAAATCGGTCCCCTGACTCTGCCTCCATGTACGTGCGTATACATTTTCATTGATCTGTGTAACGGTAAGTGGGCCACTGGGTCCCATTTTTAGGTGCAATCGATTTGCTTTTGACAGATATTGTAACGATATACATTTCCCTCGTTGACGTTTTGGAGAAAGGATAAATAATTTTGTCGAGTTTATAGGTTTTTTCGATACTTTCATAATTACGTTTTAAATCGAAAAAGAATCAGGTAAACAAAACGTTATTTCTTTGCATATGCTGTAAATCGTCAGTTTTCCTTTACCACCTTAAGAAAAAAAGTTGTATTATATGAACTAAATTCGCGGTAAAAATTCCATTTTTTTTATGGCTATAACTTTTTTATTTTTAATCGAAGTAGGACAGCCTGTATTTACCCTAAAAATATAAAACATGTATACTTATAAGAAAAACTCCCGCTTATTAGAAGTCTTAGATTGAGAAAAAAAATTTCCTCCCTTGTTTCCGGGTCAAAAATGACGTTTTCTAGTAAGGTAATAAAAAAAATACATTTTTTTTGTAAAACACTATACTTTGTTATGGTTAAATATTATAGAAATAGCTACCACTGGCAGATTTTTAACTTGAATGGACAAACTTTTTGCCTTTATTTCCCTGTTTTGGGGTTTCGTTATAAAGCCGAACGAAATAGAGGTCTTGTGTGTTTTGGTGATTTATGAGCTCGGTTCTTTGATGAAAATTTACTGGACATTTCCATAACACTGTATCCATTTTAAAATGGGCGTTGAATGCCTGGCTACTTGCGAAGTAAAAATGGGAGAAAGTCGGCTCTGTGTACCAATTTTGACAAGTATATACATTCTTTGAAATAGTAAAAAAAATTAACCTAAATGCATTATTGATTTTATTTTGTATGTAGGTAAGAATTTGTTGTTTGCAAGTTTTTTTTACATATTTTGTACCATAATTAAACAGAGACCGCCAAAAATGTTACCCTCATAAATGGGAAAAAGTTTTATTAGTTTACTGAATTTTTTTTTACATCGAATCGATTCTGCATATTCCATAACCTAAAGATCGTTATTAACCTCTGTCAAGTGACAATTAGGGAATCTAAATCACGTGATTCAATATTGGGGTTGATGACAAAAAGCATTGAGTCACCCGGTAAATGCCACCAGCATAGTCATTCTAATTTGCCCCTATGACAGTAGTCATGTGACGTATGCCAAATTCGATCGATAGCCTATCCCCGGAAATTTTTTCTGATCACTTTGCTTATGAAACTTGTTTCCATATGTTGCAAAGTTTTTAACGGTCGCTGTATACATATAAAACTTAGAGATTATTTACATGTTTTACTGCAAAATAAAGGCCTAATGACATATATTTAGCCCCGCTGTATCAATCTCCCGGTAACTTTACCAGCCAGATAATTTCTATGGAAACAATTGTCTCAACAATGGTAAAGTTACCAGGAGATTGATATAACGGGTCCTAATATTTTATACCTAAGAAACATTCCCTACAAAGATCATAAAACAATCTTCCCTTGTCGCCTATTACTTTTAATTATGACAGTGACATATTAAAATAACGAGCACCAATCCATGGTAATGATAAAGTTTATATTACTTTCTTTGGAGAGGCAATCAAGGCGGAACTCTACATTTTAATTAAGATAATACACTTTTAATTAAATATTAATAGATTCCGGCGAAAGGGTGGATTTAGCTTTTTGTTATAGGAGGCAATACTCTTGGGGGGAATAGTAAAGGTGTCCGGTCTATGATATTAAATCTGAGGTCCAGTCCAATATTAAAATATTATTTTTGTACTATCTCAGATTGTGGTGACGATTTTCGACTGAGAAAATGGTAAAACACGAAAAAGTTCGGCGATGGAAATTCTTTTAACTACCAGTACAATCTATAGTATTGCGATAAAACATTGATTTTCTACTTTAACAGACTTTTTCTATGGTTTAAGATATATCCATATCACATATTTAGTTTATGCTGTTTAGTAAGGAAACAAGCCCACCTAATAACTTTCCATTACCTTGGATATACGTCGAATGCCGAATTACTTCCTCTTAGCCCGGTATAAATTATGTAAATCATTAAATATTTTATCAGGAATCGAGTAGTCGGTTTGTGGTTTCCTGATAGTAACCCTGGATCCAATAAACTAACCTCTTAATTTAATAATTTATAAGTTATCTCGGAACTTACGCATCGACTTTTGGCAGGCAAACTTTTGATTAAAAAGATTTCGCCATATTTTAATATTAATGTTTGGCTTTTAGAATATGCTCGAGAGTTAAGTAAACTTCAAGTTAATTAAGAAGTTATAATAGAAATAACTTTATATAAATTTACTCTACGATTTTATATTGGAATAGTTTAGGCAGAGTATCAGAGTTTTATCAGAAAATATAAAAAGTAATGGAATTTTAACTTGCTAATTAAAGGTTAGAGTTAAATTTCAAAAATATTAAAATTGTTTTATTGTTTTCAAACTTTAATATACCGGGTGTCCTTGAAATGACTGTACAACCCTTCACCATAAATTCTTTAACCAAAAATAAGGCGATCTAGGCAAACTTACCTATATGCAATGTTGCTTCGTTTTGCCGCTACAGGGCGCTAAAGTTTTCAAATTAATATTGTTTTTCGGAATAATTTCTAAATGCCTTTATCGATTTCCACTAATTTTGGAACTAAGAATGACCACTATTAGTAGCGTGTTTTGACGTATATACGCCATCTTTTTCTAATACCTGCAAATTTAAAAATGGCATGTGATACCCCCCGTATAAATGACTTTAGTTATTTCTCCGACACTATCTGACTTCACGTTGAAACTTTTTTGTCTTCTGTAAAAATTTAGCCAGACATGCAGTTTCTCTACAAAAAATTATTTACGATGCAAAACATGAAAAAGTTTCGAACCATTGTTATAAAAATCAATCTAGTTGTTAGTTATTTAGAATTAAAAAATTTTCATGTTTTTCGTTCTGAATAAACAGCAATGAAGAATTACAAGGTACGGTAAATAATTTTTTTGTAGAGAAACTGCATGTCTGGCTAAATTTTTACAAGAGACAAAAAAGTTTCGACATGAAGTCAGCTAGTATCAGAGAAATAATTTAAGTCATTTATACGGGGGTAACAAAAAAAAAACTTTTAATTAACAATCACACGTCATTTTTAAATTTGCAGGGATTAAAAAAAGATGGCGCATACGTCAAAACACGCTATTTAAAGTAGTCATTCTTAGTTCCAAAATTAGTGGAAATCGATAAAGGCGTTTAGAAATTATTCAGAAAAATCAATATTAACTTGAAAACTTTAACGCCCTGTAGCGGCAAAACGAAGCAACATTGCATATTATAGGTAAGTTTGCCTAGATCGCCGTATTTTTTATTAAGGAATTTATGGTGAAGCGTTGTACAGTCATTTCATGGACACCCTGTATAAGAAACATATATTTAAACAATAGTTTCCTTGTAAGAAAAAAACGACTCCTAAATTTTCTCTTTTATCTTAAATAACACCCTAATTGAGGTTATGTTCCGAGTCTAGCAGCCAAAGGCTGCGAAACAACGCGATGGTGAAGCTTCGAACTGGTTAATTAGTAACAAAATATTACAATGTTTAATTCAAGTTACAATGTTAACACGAGAAGATGAAACATAAGTTATCATGTCGGTTATTTCGCCTCCTTTTGCAACACGGCCTTTGTGAACAGACAGTTTTGTTTAGTTGTTGTAAAGGAAACTTTCTGCTGTTTTAAAATTTATTAGTTTTAGCTGGCAAAGTTGCAATCAAATTTTATGTAGACGTAAGAGAGAATCTCACCTAATTTTATTTTTAATGTATGTTAAGTAGGAAACCAAGGCGTAGTTAGGGCCACTTTTAAACCCTTCAGTTTCAGTTATGTAAACATTGTAGAATTTTTAGTTTATTCATTCATTCGTGACACCTAAATGCAATTTTATTAGTTTTATAACAAACTCAGACCAAAACTATAGCCAGTAAGATTAGCGTGGTCGCTCTTGAGTTAGGTTAGTAACAAATTATAAATTATTGCAGAAATTATTAGTATCACAAACATTTTTAAAGTAATATTTTGCTTCTAATTCCTCCATTTACACATGTCATTTACTAAGTAACTAAAATGTCGTATAATAAATATGTCCAACGCTCTGTCTAATGATTACTTAACGTACCAAAATATCGTAGGCCCATAAAACTGCTAGCTAGTGATAGTGATACTGTCAGCAATGAATTAGTTTTCGTACTGCATGCTATCCCTGTAATAAAAAACATTAAATTATTGTTAAATATTTACGAATTCCAATAATAATATTAATGGATATTTTAGGTAAGGTTTTTAAAATACGAGTTTGGAGGAACATTTAGTGTAGTTATTGTTAGTGATAGTGTAACTTTACTCAGATGTAAAATAGGGTTGTCAAAAAGGGTGGCCTGACTTTTATAATATGGTTATACTATATACTGGCAAACTTTAAAAATATTTTTTTACTAGTATCTCATTACATTTTAATGACTGTTACACATAAAGATTTCTTTGTGTCTATATTAGGTATACAAAGAAGTGAAAATATACTATTCAGAGGCTTTGACTCTATGACACCATGTGATGAGTAAGTAACCATAGAAATAGGTGGTAATTTATAATTACAAATATAATTTTCACTCACCACATGGCGTCACAGCATCTGAATGTCATATATTTAGTTCTTTACATCATGTGTTACCACTAAAAAAATATTAAGGACACGTATACAAAAATGGACAATCTGTATATCGTTTTATTCTACCAGTAACAGGATATAATATTAAATGAAATAATGTAAATGTTATTTTACAAAATACATACAAACAATGATTTTAATTCACCGGAATTTAAGGTAATTAAATTTGTGCATATCAATTTGTTCTGTAAATTTGCTTTTCATATGAATACAAAAGCTAACAATTGTGTAAAATAAAAAGGGATATTGTAGAACCAGTGTCTGTTTGAAGGTTGGAGACAATGATGTTTCTTGAATGATAGAATAGTTTTGGACTTGCATTGTCTTTAATTTGTTTTACATCACAACGTTTCAACTGGTAAGTATCTCCAGTCGTCTTCAGGTGAATACTAAATAAGTAAAGTAACTACAGCTCTATTTATACTAGCTAGATGTACTGGAGCATGACTGAGATGGGTGCAGTCATGCGTTTAATTCTTGTGCGGTATTTTAAGTTTACATCTACTTAACAAAGGTTTCCAGATATTTCTTATATCTAGTGAGGGCTTACTAAAACAATCTGGGTTCTGGTATATGATAGCAGCTTCCTTGAACTTCCTCTTCCTCCAATGTGGTTCTTTGTGCAGGATTCGAGCTTCTGTCCACTTAATGTGATGACCGTGTGTCCAGGCATGGTCAGCTGCCCCTGATTTTTCGGTTTCTCCTTTAAGCGTGTTGTTTCTGTGTTCCTTGACCCTAGTTTCAAGTGGCCTTAGAGTCTCACCAATGTAGGATCTGCCACATTCGCAGGGAATCTGATAGACACAGTTTTTCCCATCTTTTTGACTTGTTGGTTTCGTCTTCGTCAGGTGGCTTCTTAAAGTGTCTTTTGAGCTGAATACCGTATTATTGTTGTATCGTTGTCCTAGTCTTCTAATTCTCTCAGATACTCCTTTGACATACGGAATGTTGAGTGTTGATTGTGACTCTACTGGCTTCTTTTGTGTATTTAACCGATTCTTGCGATTTTCCATTAGTTTATCAACTAGATGCCCGGGGTAGCCATTTTTGTTGAGGTCCGTCTTGATGTAGTTAGTTTCCTGTTTGAGGGCTTCATTTGAATTACAGATGGTAATTGCTCTATCCACAAGCGTTCTTACTATGCCATGTTTTGTGCTATTTGAGTGATTTGAGGTGTAATTCAAATATTGACCTGTATGCGTGGGTTTTCTGTACACTGAAGTATGGATGGTGTTGCCATTTTTCTTTACGTTTACATCCAGGAAAGGTAATTGACTGTTTTCTTCTCTCTCCATGGTAAATTTGATTGTCGGCGCCAGGCTGTTAATGTGGTATAGGAATTCCTTGAGTTCGTCATCGTTTCCATTCCAAATAATGAAGGTGTCGTCCACATATCTCAGCCATGTTTTTGGTTTCTTTTTTGCTTGTTTTATTGCTTCGGATTCAAACCATTCCATGTAAATGTTGGCGATTATTGGTGAGAGAGATGAGCCCATCGGTAGTCCGTCCACTTGGCTGAAAAACCTATCTTTTTCCTGAAAGTAAGAATTATTCAGGCAACATTCTAATAGTTCCATGATGGCCTTGATAGGTAGCAGTGTTCTTTCTTGTAGTGTCTGGTCTTCCTCAAATCTGCTTTTAATAACCTTTAGTGCATCTTTTACAGGGACGTTAGTGTAGAGACTTTCGACGTCAAAACTGACAAGTTGATCTTCTGGTTGTACTTTCATCCCGCCAATAAGTTGTACGAAGTGTTGAGAATTTTTCACAAATGATGTGCTATTTCCTTGGAGTGGTTGAAGTAGGGGTAGTAAGAATTTCGCAAGTTCGTAGGTAGGAGAGTTTCGAGAGCTCGTTATGGGTCTGAGAGGCATGTTCTGTTTATGTATCTTCGGCAAGCCATAGAGGTGTGGAGGCTTACTGTGATGTGGTGTCAGGCGTCTTCGTATCTTTTCTGGTATGTATTGGTCAAATTTCTTGAGTGTTCGGTAGACTCTTCCTTCAATGGTGGAAGTAGGATCCTTGGACATGGGGGTGTAGTTTCCTTTCTGCAGAACTTCTTCGATTTTTTGATCGTAGGTCTGAACATCCATAATGACGGTTGCATTTCCTTTATCGGCTGGAAGAATCTTGATATTCGGATCTTAACGTAGTTTTGCAAGCGATATTGTTTCTTCCTTACTAATATTTTGTTTTGGGGGTCTTGATTTTTCTAGAACCTCTCTAACCTTCCCTCTGAATTCTTCCGCTTGTGTTTCTCCTATGTTTGTTGAGTCGACGGCGCTAATGAGGTCCAATATTGGTACCTCTTTTGGAGCAATAGTGAAGTTTAGACCTTTAGCCAATAGGGATTCTTCTATGGTTGTTAATTGTTTGGATGAAATGTTGATAATGGTTCTTTGGTTCCGAGTTTGTGTTGTTGGGCTTTCTTGACTAACCTGTTTTCGCAATTTCTTATCATGAATGTGTTGTTGATTTGTTCTTACTTTTTCACAAGTGGCGTCAATCTTCCGGAAAATTGGTCCGTGATCTTCTTCCAGTGTGTATTCTTTGATTTCCTCAAATCTTTGTTGGAGATCTGTTAGTAGAGAAGCTTTCTTAAAACGGTGGTAGTTGATCTGGGAGCGTATAAGGGCTTTGCTAGCGTTGTTGAGAATCTTCTGAGCTTGTTGTCCTGGGATTGGTGACTTAATCCTAAAGCCATCTGGAATAATTCCTTGGTCTCTTGCTCGTAGTAGAAACTGAATGTGTGTTTCCTCCTTTGTTAATTTTACCTTAGTTTTCTCGTAGTTACGAAACTTATCACTTATACCGGGTCCATAACGGGCTTCTAGTGTCTGTTTGAAGGTTGGAGACAATGATGTTTCTTGAATGATAGAATAGTTTTGGACTTGCATTGTCTTTAATTTGTTTTACATCACAACGTTTCAACTGGTAAGTATCTCCAGTCGTCTTCAGGTGAATACTAAATAAGTAAAGTAACTACAGCTCTATTTATACTAGCTAGATGTACTGGAGCATGACTGAGATGGATGCAGTCATGCGTTTAATTCTTGTGCGGTATTTTAAGTTTACATCTACTTAACAAAGGTTTCCAGATATTTCTTATATCTAGTGAGGGCTTACTAAAACAATCTGGGTTCTGGTATATGATAGCAGCTTCCTTGAACTTCCTCTTTCTCCAATGTGGTTCTTTGTGCAGGATTCGAGCTTCTGTCCACTTAATGTGATGACCGTGTGTCCAGGCATGGTCAGCTGCCCCTGATTTTTCGGTTTCTCCTTTAAGCGTGTTGTTTCTGTGTTCCTTGACCCTAGTTTCAAGTGGCCTTAGAGTCTCACCAATGTAGGATCTGCCACATTCGCAGGGAATCTAATAGACACAGTTTTTCCTATCTTTTTGACTTGTTGGTTTCGTCTTCGTCAGGTGGCTTCTTAAAGTGTCTTTTGAGCTGAATACCGTATTAATGTTGTATCGTTGTCCTAGTCTTCTAATTCTCTCAGATACTCCTTTGACATACGGAATGTTGAGTGTTGATTGTGACTCTACTGGCTTCTTTTGTGTATTTGACCGATTCTTGCGATTTTCCATTAGTTTATCAACTAGATGCCCGGGGTAGCCATTTTTGTTGAGGTCGGTCTTGATGTAGTTAGTTTCCTGTTTGAGGGCTTCATTTGAATTACAGATGGTAATGGCTCTATCCACAAGCGTTCTTACTATGCCATGTTTTGTGCTATTTGAGTGATTTGAGGTGTAATTCAAATATTGACCTGTATGCGTGGGTTTTCTGTACACTGAAGTATGGATGGTGTTGCCATTTTTCTTTACGTTTACATCCAGGAAAGGTAATTGACTGTTTTCTTCTCTCTCCATGGTAAATTTGATTGTCGGCGCCAGGCTGTATACCAGAACCCAGATTGTTTTAGTAAGCCCTCACTAGATATAAGAAATAGCTGGAAACCTTTGTTAAGTAGATGTAAACTTAAAATACCGCACAAGAATTAAACGCATGACTGCACCCATCTCAGTCATGCTCCAGTACATCTAGCTAGTATAAATAGAGCTGTAGTTACTTTACTTATTTAGTATTCACCTGAAGACGACTGGAGATAATTACCAGTTGGAACGTTGTGATGTGTGTGTATCTTCTCTTCGAACCAGGCTGTTCTACGTGCAGTTCTACAAATTTTATAGAAATGTTTCAAAATTTCAGCATTTAGCAGCCTTATATATGCAAGAATTCGCAACGGAAATATTTTGTTAGCAGATGCAGAGTATCGTAAAAACCTTTACGGTGGATGGGTTCTGCAAATCCGATAAGCTAAAAATTGATTTTGACATACGTAGTTACGCAACGTTTGATAGAGGCGTGACATAAGGTAGCCATTAAAAACAATAATTGTAAATTACCAAAAAGTGAAGTTAGCTGTAGAGATATTCAAAAAATGTATTTAAATAGGTTGTTTAGAATTAAACTCTAGGTCCATATGAAAAATTTCAGAATTTTATTATAAATAAATGGATTTTTTTCTTAAATATATTTTTATAAATTTACAAATTTGAAGTTTTTTCTTTTCAGGTAGCTTGACTAAATGAATCGCTTATATTTTAATAACATTTTGAACCTAACCTAATTTAGGTTAGTGGACACTCAGAACCGATTCCAAAAAAAAAATTTCGATACCGTGCTAAAAAAAATTTCCCCATAATTGTATTGCACCGGTCACTGTAAAAATAGATTTAAAAAAATCCTTGTGATTCATGCGAAACTTGAGCTGTGATTATAGCAAACATTAATTTTATTAAAAAAATTGTTTTTGTGGTTAATGCAAAACATAAAATCCACAGTTTATATTTTACCTAAAGTTGAGTCACAATATTGATTTTCACAACATTTCTCTACAAATAGAATTCTTGCCTGAATAAAGAATTTACACCGCGCATTGATAAATACCATTTTAATTATCTTATCCATTTTGTTTAAATTAAAATATGCCTCTGGACGCTTTAGAACTAGCACTTAAATATAATTTGTGTTCTGATCACTTGTTATTTTTTGGGTATGTCATTGATGTTGTTAAAAGTGTAATACACAAAGTTTTATAATTTTAGAAATAATGATTTTAAAATTCAATTTAATAAACTGTGATATACACTATCATATGGTTGGTTCATTACAATTAGGCACTATTTAGGACTGGTACAACCAACAACTTATTAGGTACAACACTTTAGGATACGATGATTATTTTTATAATACAATTCGTAGGACTGTCTTTCAAAATTTATTACCTTGATATATACAAGATTCTGATTGGTAGGCAATTTCAGCCATCCTCTCAAATTACCCTTTTATCTGATTACACAGAGACTTCCAACATTAAAAAAAAAGCGATATATGAGAAATACAAAACATTTATTTCTTATTTAAGCTATTGCTAAAAACATCGGGCACTTTTGGTACCACATTAGTACCCAAACTAATGGAATTTTGACAAAATGGAAGACCGCAATCACATCGAACGCCGTATATCTCTTCTGCTGTCATTGTTGTCGAACATTTTTTTAATCCACACACATTGTACTGGCATAAACTGGCTGGAAGTGGTGGAATATAGCATGTTGGTAACCCTATTACCTTTCTTAAGTCTTTTTCGAATAAGGTAGGAATACATTGACAATCCTCATTTCTAATCATATATTTAAAGTCGCAAAATCTTCGATGCACCCTTGGATGATATTTCCTGTTGTGATTTAGTTTCAATCGACACTTCTTTCTGTTGATGTCCGAAAGTTGAGGAGAACAGAGCCTCCACATTTCCAAAGTGCTCGAGTGGCATATACCCAGAAAGTAACTTTCACTTCCGTAACTTTTTTGAAATTCGACAAAAATTGCGTAATATTTTAGGCCGATACCGACAAAAACGCATATTTCCAGATTTAGAGTTCTTACATAATCAAAAATGTCGTATTGCTTTAATTCTACTATATCTTGAGGCTCTAAAAAAGAATCTTCCAAATTAAAATTTTCTGTAAATATTGACAACGTCAGAACTGTCAAAACTTGAATATACATTGGCATTGACAGATTCAAATAGACAGAGGGTTAATTTCAAGGCTGTTCAAAATATTCAGATATACCAAAAACCATTTATGTATAACCTTCCTAGGTCGGTTATATCCATCTCCGGGTAATTTAAAAAACAAATATTTCCTATTGTCCTTGATTTAGTTATGTTTAATATTTATGTTTCCTAGGAATCAGTTATGTCATTAATTTTATTTGATCTTGGATAATAATTCACATTCAACCACCACTTTCAGCCGCACAGTCCTGGTAGCTTTAGGCCGTTAAATTAAAGAGAAGAAGAAGGCTTCTATTCCACTGTTGTAAGTAAAAATAAATCGATAAACATAAGAATATTTGTAGTTTCAATAACGTAATCCCGTTATAACCATTTTTAAAACAATACCATTCCTATAACTGAAATTGCCAGACGTTAAGCAAACAGAAACCCGGTAAGCTCCAGATCTATGTCTTTATCTTCCAATGAAATGTATTTGTTTAACTAATTGATAAATTGCAAAATTCAATTACCTTTAACGCCAACGAACAGCGGTGCTCCGTTATTATATTCTTATAAAAATTTATAAAATCTCAATACAAGCAACTGATTTGTTCAAATAATCGTTCTACCTCTTTGGACAATCGTTGCTATGGCAACAGTCAACGGTTACTATAGTTATGGTGATTAATTGGCCATGTTAATTTAAAAAAAAACAACAACAATATATTATAATATTATTTACAATTATATATTTAAATATCATAAATTAAGAGTTCATCTTTCTTTAAATGTATATTTTTTTAGGGAAACCCCTTATCTTTTATTGACAGCACCTACGTCTTTGGTTGTGGAAGAAACACTATTGTTTGCACTGATGAAACTTCGCACCATTTAATGCCGAAGTTTAATTACATTTTATGTTTGACTTGGAAAATAATATTTTCTTTTTGTCGTTTTAAGTAATTTTCGTTAAGAAAATATTAAGGGCGTATTTATCCAAGTAAATAATAATATGGCATCTGGATTTTTTCTGTTATCGAAGAAACTACAAACATGTTAACCGGATCATCTGCTACTGCATAATTTTATACATTTTTTTGGCATCGCGTCACATTTTGTAAATTCATATTTTTTATTTGCTGTTACACTAGTAGTCACGTACACAGGGTGGAGTTTTTTAACTGGAATTAATTCAGTATTTGAAAGCCTCTTTATTTGCGGAGAAAATACGGAAATACGGGTGCCTTTATTTTTAGTCTGGTACACTTTTTTCGTTCCATCATGAAATTTCCCCCTCTTTGGGGAGAACAAACCACCCCCAACTTTTTTTTCTCAAATGTTAAGTATGTATTGCCATAGCTCGTTGGAAAGGGAATAAAAAAAGGATTACGACCCACTATTTACTTTTGCATTTTGGTAATGTAGAAAGCCAGAAAAAAATAAGTATACGTAAGAAAATCAGAAAATGTAGAGGAACTTAGGCAACGACTTATATACAAAATTCGCAAAATAACCCCGGAAATGGTACATAATGTCAAGGGCAAATGGGCAACATTTCCAACAATTTTTACAATAAAAAAAATTGCGTCTAGATTACCGAAATGCAAAAGTAAATAGTGGGCCGTATTCCTTTTTTTATGCCCTTTTTAACCAGCTATCGCAATACATACCTTTACATTTTAGAAAAAAAAGTAGGAGCGGTTTGTACCCCCAAAAGAGGGGTACATTTCATGACGGAACGAACAAAGTGTACCAAACTAAAAATAAAGGCTTCCGTATTTTCTTCGCAAATAAAGAGGCTTTCTAATACTGAATTTATTCCAGTTAAAAATTCCACCCTGTATGTTAAAATCGATTTTTAGTTTATCGGATATGTAGAACCGATCATCCCGGAAAAGTTTTCTCGGTTCTCTGCTAATAAAATTGTTTCCCACATAGATATTTTTTCCTGGTCACTGTATAATATAATTAAATCTGGTACTACAGTAAATAAAATAATAAGAAATTTATTCCGCGACCTTTATTGAGTTGACAAGAAAAAATAGTCCGCAATAAACTCAAATTAGACAAATAAAACCTACACCCGTATCATAGCTTTTAATCTGAACGCAGTTCTTTTGCCACTAAAATACCTCTAAATCAAAAAAAGTTACGATTATTTGATTGAGTGCCGTAAATGGCCTCTGACACACTTAAAACTTTTATGTTCAGAAAACGAAGTCGTCTAGCTACACGTTTTAAAAGTCGTAAAAAGGCGTGTAATATCGAAAGAATATTTATATTAATGACGCCATTTTAACTTATAAATACAGCTGGCCACTTTTAGTCTGTTTCCATGGACGCCCTTGACGATTGGGCGAAAGGATACGAACGTCAAGATGCGAAATTCCCCGTGTTTATGCCGCTGTGTTGTTTATTATATTTTATGAAAGTCACCTGATGGGATGGACAGAAGTTTTCCTAGCGTCCGCCGTGCATAAATATGTCAAAGGATCCAAATTTTTAATACTCGCATGGTGAACATTCCATAATATTATTTTTATTAATTTTTAGTATCAGTTATAACTATACGCATTTACTTATTTTTGAAATCTACGCCTCTGGTTATTTACTATAGTGGCCAGCTTAACTTTTAAGCTATATAAGCGATACACCGATTAAGTTCCCGCGAGAGGAAATCAAATTTATTGTTGTTTACATAAAGAAATCTTGAGAGTTCATATTTAGACGACAAACTTTTTAAATCTCTTAAATCCCCCTCATCAAAAGCATGTAATTCCGGATGTCAAAAACTTTGTTTGAAAAGAAAGTTGGCTCTTCTATCTGAAACAAGCAAACCGTTTATTATTTTTATTGTCTCTCTTTCTTAAGTCCTTTTTGAAAATTGCACATTGTCATCAAATTACTTAATTTAATTATAACCTAAACTTTTAAAGCGAACCCTCCGGAGAAAGTATGATTTATCTGAGCTACCGTAATTGCGAAATAACGGGATGGTATTAAAAGTCGAGTCTCGGTAAAAACTTCAAAATTCTTTAAGTAAGTTTTTTCGTGCTTGGAAGAACACGGTGATATGTTTAGGAATTATTTACTGGAAGTATTTAGCTTAAGATGGAGCAGACGGACTGTTCTTTGTCATTTAATATTTTAAGTTACTGCCGTACGTATTTTCTATTGTTTTAATTTAAAGGATTGAGAGAACAAAGAAAGAGGTCCATTCTTGGTCAGAAATATAATCTTGGAGCAAATTAATATAGGAAACTATCCAGAGTTGTGAAGTTTTTGAATTTTCACTTAGATTTTTTGTTGTGTAGTGGCACTGGTAATAATATAATTTTATAACAGTAAATTCTCCAGCATAAAATTTTGGTTAAATCTCCATTTTTTCCACACTTACAACTCAGTAACGTCCTAATAAGATTCCTTAAGCTTTTCTTGCTATCAATTGCCAAGAGTTAATTTAGGTTCCTAATCCCTGCTTTTAAACAATACCTTTATAAAACTTCTCAGGAAAACTTGACTTCTTGTTTTCTACTTTCAAAGACAAGCAACCCATTTTATATTTAATGAGTTTTCAAATCTCTTTTGTTTCTTACATTTTAAACTCTTCCTGGTATAAACTGAAAGGTAGTTTGTAATTCTTTGTTTAAGCGGATACCCGTATTAAAAATTTAAAAAGTTAAATCAATTTGACGTTTTTTTAAAATTTTAATTTGTTGGATACAATGTTTTTTTAAATATGGGAACTTGAAAGATCATTATGTTAAATATTCGGTCATTTAAAGAACTTACAAGAAACATCTTAAGAGTTATTAAGATTAAACATTGTAACTACAAACGTCCCATTAACATTCCAAAAGTTATAACTACGTTTGCGTGTTAGTTGGGACGGTTATAGTAATACATGATTTAATCTGTTTCATCTCAGAGAGATTTCGGTAATAAATCAACGATTTATCATGTAATAACCGCTGATAAATGGTTTCTCAATTTTGTGTGGATGCCTTGTGCCGCATACCGCGGCGTGATGATGGCTTTTTGGCTTTTAATAAAAGCGTAGGAACTTTCGAATTCGGATTTACGAGCTGCAGTTAGCAAATAGTTCGCTTTTAATATATTTGTGGAATACAATAAGTTCACTTGCTTTTGAGGTGGTAATACGACAATTGAGCCCGGTATATGGATAACAAAATTAAAAGTTTGAGTGGAACTATATCAAAAAGCATCCATTTTAGAACCGTAATTAGATGCTGTATTTCGGTTCTTAAAAGCGTTTCGGTGCAATATTAAATATTGTCTACAGTGATCGTGGAGAAGAGTTTCTTAACAATCTATCTAACATTGAAACAGTTATAGAATTTTTAATAAAGTACGATACGATACAAATATACACAGTGTCACGTCCTTTGGATAAAAGTAATCGGAAAGTAAATTTTTGACTTGTTTAAATATAAATTACTCTATTTTTGGACTGATATAATATATAAATTGCCATAGCGATAAACTTGTCAATCATTTAATATTAATAAAAATACAGGAAAAGTTTCAGGGCTTAGTAATAGCAGCATTTGGTGATCAAATTAAATTCAATATTCTAACTTTCTACAGCTGGCAAACAGAGTTCACCCACACTTGGACCAGCAATGACGAAAAGACACGTGGGAGTAGAACTCTACCATTAATTTATAAAACATGATGTGTTAAGCCTTGGCATAATTTTCTGCCTACATTTTTTTTGCAAACACATTTTTTAAGTTCCTGAACCTCTACGTATTATAAGGGCCCAACAAAGTACGAAACTTTTCGTCAAAATGTAAGTCTGTGAAAAATTTACGAAGGTGTTAAATTTATAAAAGTATCTTTTGTAACTTTGAAATTCTCAACTTTGGCAAAAAGCCGAAAAGTTTTAGTGAGTAGCAAAAATTGCGTTACCCACTTGAAAGTTCGAGATTAAAATTGAAGTTCCCTCCACGTCGGGTTTCTATACATTTTTAAAATTGCGACTGGAATACGAAGGCCTATGTTTCTGATTTTACGTATGGATGTATGCGGACCTATACGGATATATTATACGCAATTTTTTAAAGATATTTTTATTGGCTGGTTTTTAAAATTTAAATTAGAAGAATAATACAGGGTAATTCACTTTAAGTAGCATCTTAGAAGATCTCGAGATCTTTTTAAAAATTTGGTAGCAAGCATAATTGGCTTTGAACGTTTAAAATATTATCATCCCTTCCGTTTATACCGAAAGTTATGGCCACCTTTGCTATTTCAAATAGAATAACCTGTATATTTTAGTAATTTTACATATAATTAAACTCCAAGTAACTTTTGTTAATAGTAATCTATACCTATCTCCAACCGTTTTATCAAATTAAGGAGACTAAAGTAAATTCCTGAAAAAATATACATCAAAAATTTCATCTCAGCGTGTGATATAAATACATGTTTTGCCTTCCGCTGTCAATCAATTTCTCCAAATTAAGACATACAAATTACTTAAGTTTAAATATGTGGTTTTCACCATTACCCTTAATATTATATTATGATAGGATTCATCACAAACAAGTTTGTAAACAAAAAATAAATGAAAAGCGTTATATTTATAAAAGTATCGTGATCAAGTTGAAATAGCTTGACTTTGGCATAAAAGCGGAAGCGTTTTGCGAAGTGGCAAAAACCCCGTTGTTCAGTTGAAAGTTCAAGATAGAAATTGAAGGCCATTTCACGTCGCATTTTTGAACGCTCTTTAAGCTGCGATCGGAATACCAAAGCTGCGTCTACTACTACTAATAGACGGTGAGCAAAGTTCTGTTTCTCTTAATAATATACCGAAAAAATATATGGTCATCGTAAACATAGTCAAGTTAACAATACCGCCTGATTCATATAGGCTCAGCCATACATATTGTTAGCAGATCTATATAACTTTTGTTAATTTATTTGTTGCTATAACAAAATTCTTTTGCTAGTTTTTAGTGGTTTAGATTTCATGATAAAATTAAAGTATTAAATTATAAACCAATGTATATTATATTATTTATCTTCACATGTTTATAATCTGTTTTATCTACTTACAAATACTCGCAGACAAAATTTCTCAAAAGCTGTTGCCTTTATAATTCCGTCGCTTAGCTTCGTATTGGTTTCAATTTCATCCCGAGGTACCTGTGCTCCTCGGTGATTGATTATTGCTTAAATTATATAACGAACCACGACGAAGTGGGTAATGTCTTATGTTGCGTGACGGAAGAAGAAATAATACGAATAGAATGTGGTTGTACAGTTTTATTTGTTTTTAAGCCTGCTACGGCCTACAATGTATTTAAATAATGGTGTGTTAATAAAAAAATTTAAGTATTTGATTAAGCAACAAAAATTAAATAGCAAAGTTGCAAAAATTCGTTATAGATGAAACATAATAACAAAATGCACAGGTATACAATTCTAACTAACTAGGTTTGTTACCGTAAACTTAAAATATAGTTATTTCTATTGCCATAAAATATTGTTGTAGTTTGCCACATTATGTTGTAATATTATGACGATATGTATTTGTCTACGATAACAATTTTATTTTATGAAATTTGATAGATACTATAACAATAAAAATGGTCGATATAACCATATTTTGCTTGACAATATTTTATTGTTAACCGATAACAATACAATTTTTAGGGTACGAGTTTATTTTATACGCGGTAAAGAACTATCAAGTTAACTCGACAGTCAAGCCTTTTAAACGACCTAACTTTCGTTAATATCGAGGTGTTTATGTTTCATAATTAAACTGGGTCACATTATAATTTAAAATCTAACTGCAGCTGTGCTTGTCCCCGGCGTAATAATCATTATTATTAAACACAGAAAACAGATCTCGAAAGGCTCTTTAACCCCGATAGAATCCGAAACACGGGTCCATGGGGATCGGGACTTAATGCGATGCGTGGTTTTGAGAAATCGTCGCCCCAGCCGCGCCATTGTTTGTGTGACAATAATAAATGTCTCGAAAGACACGCCGAGTAATAAATTGAAGGCTGGTCTTGATTAAATTTTAGCAAATTGTTTTCTCTTTTTGTCGGGGTCAAACAAATAGTCTCCGTTATATTTCACAAATGGCTCGCTTCCCGTCAATTGATTGTAAACGAAAAATAATACATAACAATAATTGAAATCAGCACTATCATATCCTTCATGACAAGATAACCCTATTAAATTATTTGACTACCTTACTATAACAATATTTTATATATATATATAAGAAAATGTTAATAGAAATTAGTTTATTTCTTTTGTAGTAACTTGGGGCGAGCTTCGCTCGTCTCGAATGATTTATTAAAAAAACACTTGTAACTTATCTCGATACACATTTTAAGCATAAGCCCTTTTTAAGGAAGGTCCTTATCCGGATAAGGGATCGGGAAATATAAATAGCATTTACCTTCTAAATTTCTATTGAAAGCTTATGAAGGATGTTCGGATTATTTAAAATTTCCATTGTATATGTAAAGTGGAAAAATCTGTATGGAAAAGCTTAGCGCTAAGTTATCGTTAATAAAATCCTAACGTATCAGTAAACATTATGCAATATTTGTGTTTATTTTAAGATTTATGCTTCTCTTCTTTCATGCCGATTTATGGGATAATCAAAATATCAATCTATAAACATTTGGTCATCGTAAACATATATGTAAAGTTAAGTTAATATTGTTATCAGAACTACATGGCTTTTGTTAAATTATTCTGGTTACTACAACAATCTCTTTTGTTACTTTTACGAGTCATCAGACATAAAATTCTAACTTCCTAGATTTGTTAAAGTAAATTTAAAATATAGTTACTTCCTTACGTACATATTATATTGATTTAATTTGACAATATGTGTTTGACTGCGATAATAATTTCATTTTCTGAAATAACAATAAAAATTGTAGATATCGCTAGATGTTGCTTCGCCATATTTTATACAATTGGTTGAAGTGTGTAAAAACTAAAATATTTGTAATCTTATGCGCCTAAAATAAGCTTCTTTTTTGTTCTATAAAGCTGATAGAAAAGGGTGGGAGTAATGTGTTCTTCCACATATTAATTTATTTCTTTTTTCAATCTTGCCAATGGATCTATTCTTTTTCTTCGTCCCCACATAACATTTTATAGGCACGCCAAATTTAATCCTATCTATCGGATTGAGAGAAGTTTTTCAATAAATGTTTGTAGCCTTTATATTGCTTATGTGCTGTATCTTTTTTCAGCCCTTTATTAGAAAAAAAGAATTGTTAAAAATTTAACTCGCGAAGCTATTAGAAATGTTGGGAAACGATTCGTGACAGTGAGGATCGACTGGCAAGATATTACAGTAATTTAATTTGATTTACATGGGACGATTATATAAAAATATTATATCAAATTATTTGTTTAGTCCATCCGGATTAAAAATGACACACCTTTGTCTTGAAAGTATAAAAAAATTATTAAAAATCCTTTTTTTCTCAATATTCTTCTGTTGGACCATATTTTCGCATTTGTCCTAATTTGCATTATTAAAGCCGAATTATATTTGGTGAACATAAACTAAAAAATTCAGGGAAAATTCGGGGAAAATGATAATTTAGGTCGACATTTGTTTTTTATTTTTCATTTTGCCTGTCAGTGGAGCTGTTTAAACGAATTTTTGCAATAACGTGGAGAATAAACCAACTGCATTTAAATATAATTCCCCTTTTCTGCTTTGTTGAATTCGAAAAACGGAATTAAAATTGTTTACAAGTGGGACAAACATATGTTTATCCAGTTTATCCTAAAACAGTCTGTTTTATTTGTTTGCTTTGTGTTTTTAATATGAAAGAATAACTAGAAAATTACCTTGAAATTAAAAACAATAACCATCGAATGCATTTTTTTTTAAATTTGAAATAACAAATTCCAGAAAGCCCAAAGGAAAAGATTTTAGCTATTTTTTTATACAAGACGATAAAATATTATTTTTCTACTTCCACATGGAAATTTGCTGTTTCCTTTACACTTAAGTGGCGAGTAAACTACGCTATTCTAGTTAACTGTGCGGGAAAATCTCATATCCATCCTAGATAGGAAATGAAACTGACCAATCACAGTAGTCAATTACAGAGAAGCCATTGTTGTTTTTAGAAGTATTGACCAATCACAGTATATTATTTTTACTGAGGCTCCGCCTTCTTTTTCAAGACACTAAATTATATAATTTAAATGCATATGGTACAATTTGTTATTAATTTGTTCAATATAATAAAATCTAGACGCATTTATAATAGATTTATCAATAATGCAACCTGCTGAATGTGCATAGAAAATTAATTTCATGTAGCATCATTTATCAGTTGGTTTTCCGATAATTAACTAAACGCTTCGATAATCTAGATGTTAGAGCGTTGCATTATGAAACCAATGGTCGTGAGTTCGAGCCCGGCAACCTACAAACTTATTTTTTAGCATAAGGAAACTTCCGCGCACCATACACTCCACCAGACCTTATTTTTCATCATTTGGCGTCGTCAAATTGATACGGACGTAAAATATGATTGTTTGTTTTATAACCTTTGTTATTTTAATCTGTTGTCCGTGTAGGGATGCTTTTCCCTCGGAGTATTGTAATGTACTGCCCCCTGACTAAGGAAGCACTGATGATGGCCCGATAAGCCGAAAGCGCTCTGCATATTTTTTAACTGAATACAAAAGTTTGTTTTCCCTTCCACTTCAAAAAGTGCACACAGCCGCTACAACCATATTTCAAATATTTAATGGTATCCTTTATTTGTGAACCAAGTTAATAATATTTATTTCAAAATTTTAACAAGGGGTCCTTTTAATAATTTTCGATTTACGGAAAAATAGTATGTATACCTCGTAGAAAAAGCCACATTCCCAGACTTCGTATTGTCAGTCTCGGCAATTTTTACGGTCGTCTGGAATTGTTCAGCATTTCCTACAAGGTATTATTTTTCATAGCTCAAATATGGACATAAATGACATTGGCACAAATTATTATATAGAATTTATTCTTACAATCATACTGGCCCGGTTACCATAGTTTTAATTTACTAATCAGGCACCTTTGATTGTGAGTTAGTTATGTCCAACTACATCATTTATGTCACAGTCAAACTTGGTGGTTAATAATCGTTATGCAAACCGACGTATAAGATCTAAATATTGTATTGTAAAATGTTCTTTTTTTGTAATAAATATTTAAATAATTGAAACAATATTTTGCGTTACTCTAAGCGTTACAAGAACCGGTTATAATATATTAAGAGTTGCAGTATCGCTTTTTAGGTAACAAAAGGACCAGTGAACAATGCATTGCAGCAATTATTTTGTCTGCATGCCGTTTAAGGTACGAGATTATATATTATTTCCTGAGACTTAGACGGCTGGAAATTCCAGCTCCGTGAGTAGACTTGCAAATGAATAAATCTAAACCTGAAGCAGGAATATAATTGTTTTGGCTGTCCTATACAGTTGCACCTTTTTAATTAGACTAAACTAAAAAATAATTAGTTTTCTTATATTTTCATTATTATTTTATCTACGTGGAAAAGTTAATCCACGTTGCATATTATTATAGTAAATGGTAGAAAAATTAAGTTTAATCGAATTTATCATATTTAGCACTAATGACGCAAGCGCGGATCTAGGAATGGGGGGCGAAGACAGCTTTGCCCCCCCCCCCTCCCTCCCCCTGAGCCTTATAAAATGGGTGTTTTTTTACTTTGAGCCTTGAAAATTTTAAGGCCTGTGAAGGGTCAGAATTTTTTTTAAAAGTCACTTTTGAGAGTAGGAAGATTTTTAGAGTTTTTTTTAGAAGGCATTTTTTTTAGTCGCCCTTCCCCCGTCAACAAAATCTTGGATTCGCCACTGCAACGACGTGAACTAGGAACTAATGAAAATATACCTCAATAATAAAAATCTTCCTAGAGTATTACAAGCCTTCTCTAGAAATAATTTAAAACACAGCGCGAAAGCAGGAAGCTTAAAAACAGGATTAGAAGAGATGTACGTCATCCTATTTCGCAATTCTTTTGTTTGTCAATCGTGGGACCGATTGCGTGCGATTGTTATTTTTGTTTGGATAACTTTAATAGAGAAAGATAGTTTAGAAACAGGAAACCAGACTCCAGACCTCAGTCAGGTAGGCGATCCGTTGCTACCATTACATGGAATTGTTGTGATGTCGGTAAGTTGTTTCGCGTGTATTTATTTCAGAGCGTATTTTATTAATTTATTTTCTCAGTAATTTTAACCGTTTCTTTGTAACATTTTAAAATTTAAAATTTTTTAAAATAAAATACTAGATGATTAAAAAAAAATAATCACAAACTTTGGATAACCTCTATTAATATCTCGTGTTTGTATTAAAAGTAGGTAAATTAATATTATTTCTATGTTTTTTTTTCTGCATTCAAAAAACTGTTGATGTTTATGTTAAAGTTAACATAAAAACAAATGTTTACAAGGATACTTAAATCTTGCTTCAGAAACATAAGAGCTCTTTTTGCAAAATGAACGAATAAATTTCCCCACATAAAAGTTCCATATCTCAAAAGGATTTCTATCAAATCATAACATTTTTATATTGCCGATACTAATACGTAAATTGCTGGCCTGTCAACTAGTCTTATCTTTTTTAGAAGAAGCAGTTTGTCTTTATTTTATCCAACTTTTCCGCCCTTATCGTTTCAGAGTTAGTAAAACAATTTAATATCAACTAAAACAAACATAATATATTACTTACTAAGTTTTCCCTCGCAACTCAATTTATCCCAGCTACTTTTAAAACGTACCCATCACATATCGGAAAAAAAGTAATGTAATGTACATGTGCATGTACACACGCCAAAATCCCAATATTATTATGGACGGTGCATATTTCTCCATATTGCTTCACATAAGAATGGGAATGCATGTTTTCCAAATTTAGTTGGAATCTACGTTGGATATTGCAAAAATAAAAATTCTGCATGAAACGATTTTCAAATAAATAACCATTGAAGACTTATATTTTAGCTGAATACATAAAGAATACTCATCTTTCTTTGAATATTTTTAGAAGGGAAAACTCAATGATTTCTTGAGTTACATTAAGGGCCCGTACCGTCGCTTTTGGGGTTTTCCTACTTTGTCTTGCATTATTTTATACCATTTACTAACACGAACTAAAGCTATAAACTCTATATATACTTACACAGAAAAAAAAACATTTCCTGTAAAACCAAAAAACAATTGTATCAAGAGCATAACTAATTTATATAATAGTACTGTAATTTTAAATAAATCACATATTGTTTTAAGCAAATGATTATATATTATCCAATCAGTAACTAGGAAATATAATAAATTTAATTTTTCTTATTTCAATGGTACTTATGTTTAATTCAATCACAGAAAAGGTAGGCAACATTTCATCACCTGCGTAGCGGGGATGAAGGACATATTTCTCTTTTGGCTGCCGTCGCGTCGTCGCTTTGCCTCCTATAGTATTTTTCTATGCGTTGTTGCTTTGTTTATTTTGTAAAAATAGGCGAGTTCTATATTAGTGCATTGTGTTATGGAAGATTTAGTTGTCTGATGGGCCTCAATTCTTTAAGCGGTGGAATTTATCCCTTGGGGAAACAATTCGGTCACAATATCCCCACTTGTTACTAGGTTGGTCATGTTGAAATGCAAAAAGTCCAAATTTTGTCGACACATTATTCTTTTAACTTGCTACTTCACATTTTTTTCTCAAACTAAAATTTTGGACTCGCAAGTCAATTTTCCAAAGTTATAATTATTTTATATGTATAGTATTGACATATAAGTATGTTCGGTATATATTTCTGTGCTAAGAGAGCCAATTTTAAGACAGCAATCCGTATTCCGCAATATTGCTTCCCGCAGGAATAAAAATGCCTGAATTTCCAATAAAGAAGCATGACTATATTGAAAATATTTATTGAATAAGGGTAAAAAGCACATTGATGGGTAGAGAGGAAAATTATCGTGAACAGTCGAAAGGGGTAACATTTGAAGAGTTTTTCATATACATGTTTTCCCTAAGAGATAGAAATTGATGTTCATGCAATATCTATATTATATATTTGTACACAACGGACAAAAAACACCTTATCTCGCATTAGTTTAAGATTTTTATAATTGTCACTATCAATGCTTATAATTTTTAAGGGATATAAAAAAAGAATTTTAATAAACTGACCAGGCAATAAAAATATATTATAGCCCTGTAGCAGAGCTGTAAGTAACTCAAGTAACTAGATACTTTTTAGTGTCTAGTTACTTAAAGTAACTAGATACTTAGTAACTTAGTTCTTTTTGGAATCATGCCAAAACTAACTGTAACTTCGTTACTTTTGAAAAGTAACTTGTATCTAGTTACTTTTTAGGAGTAACTATACACTTAAAAAGTAACTAGATACTTTGAAAGTAACTAAGTTCCTTTTAAAGTAACTAAGTTCCTTTTAAAGTAACTAAGTTACTTTTAAAGTAACTAAGTTAGGTACTTTTAAAGTTTCTCTAGGATACCAATAATGCACACGTGCCGTCCGTCCATCAGATGATAACCAATGATCAGCGGCCGTTAATCAGATTTTCACGAAGGGACGAGCGGCGAGTCGCGAGCGGCAAACAGCCAACTGGTTGGAACGCGAAATTTCTTGGAAAGCATTTTATTCTACTTGTTCGTTGTTCGAATTAATACTTCTTAGTTTAGTTTTCTGATGGTAATAGTGGTAGTGTGTACAGGAAAATGAGTTATCACTACCTGGTAAATTTATGGTATATCTAGTTCAAAAGTATCTTAGTTACTTTTAGTAACTAGTTACAATCAATGTAACTAGTTACTTTAAAATAATCTTAGTTACTTTTAAATTATCTTAGTTACAATCAAAGTAACTAGTTACTGTAAAAGTATCTTAGTTACTATAACTAGTTACTTTAATTAAGTAACTAAGAACTAAGTTACTTTTAGGTAAAAGTAACTATTTCTTATAAGTATCTAGATACATTTGTGCAAAAGTATCGAAAAAGTAACTAGTTACTTTTCTGAAGTAACTTTCACAGCTCTGCCCTGTAGTACATGTTTAGACTATTCCTACAACATCGGGTAAATATTTCGCAAGAAACACATTAAAAAAATTGTTTTATATACCTCATGTAATTTTCTAGTTTGTTTTATTCGTTACATAATAATAAAGGTTATTTTACACCAGGTTACACAAAAACCCAAAGTTTCTAAGGCAACCTTGAGTTGTTAGATATCTAATTTGTATCCAAAACGTTGGATCTATCTGGTTTGATTATTCAGGACGGAGTTCTTGTCAGACAAAGCTATGACTATGACAAAGGACGATTTGCAACTCTATAATTAGGCAGGTAAGTTTAGAGACAAGCTTCGGTACATTTCCGATTGGGGTGTCTACCAGAGTTTGGAATGAGAATGAAATAACGACCTTGTTAAGAACAACGTACGTGATTATGAATCTCTAATGATGACAATGTTTAAAAAAAATATTTATAAAAATTTTTCTAAAACATATTTTTCACCTTGTAAAACTGTAATTAATTTACAGCATCTAGCCAATATTTCTAAATTCTGCTCCAATGTTACCAGCTCCATATACAGGGGATTCCTAAGTTGATACTTCTTTTTTCGCTGTGTACAGAAGGCATTAAAATAAACAACATTTTTCAATACCTCTTTTTAATAAACTTAAAAATAGGCGAGATACAGTAAAAAAAAGTAAAAAATCTAAGTGCGGGCTTGGTCATCAAAACGTGGCCTGCTATACTTTATGTTTTTTGTTTTATTAGTCATGCAATTTACGGGTCGGTGTAGTAGTAGTAGTGTAATCAATAAATGTAAGTACCTTATTTTTGAGTTTTTTGAAAAAGGTAGAAATTTATTTTAATGCCTTCTATACACAGCTAAATAAGATAGATCAACTTAGGAATCACCCTGTATATATTAAATTAGACCAGACACATTGGGGTTTCTTGGACCAAATCCTGGCCATGTTTATTAATGTTGGAGAATCTCAAAAAGGTTTTTTATTAAAAAAGTATTTTCAATATTTATTAAAATACAATGTACTTTAGTTATTTTATTTAGAGTTTTTATTGGCTTATATCTGTTTGTTCGATTTTTTCTGAAGAAAAATAACTTTCCCACACCCACATAGATACCACCTTCCCATTGGTAAAAAAAAACTTAATTATGTGCTTAGTTTTTTTGTAACTCGGATCAGGGCCGATTTATCCATTAAGCAAGAAAGGCAGCTGCCTAGGGCGGCAGGTTGATGGAGGGCAGCAAAATTTTTAATGAAAATACGTTAGAAAATGTAAAAAAATAAAAATAAAATACGCCAAAAAAAAAATTTTGACTAATAGAAGAGTTTTGGACTTGCATTGTCTTTATTTGTTTTATATCACAACGTTTCAACTGGTAAGTATCTCCAGCCGTCTGCAGATTCACCTGAAGACGACTGGAGATGCTTACCAGTTGAAACGTAGTGATGTAAAACAAATTAAGACAATGCAAGTCCAAAACTATACAGCCGTTCAAAAAAAATTATGTTATAAAAAATTTACTTGAATTTTTATTAGTGAGAGGGAGGCGGCGAGAAAAAGTGCCTAGGTACAAATTTGCGTTAACGCGGCCCTGACTCTGATTTTATTTCTTGGAATGAGTATTATTTTGGTTTGAATATAACTTAGAATTTTTCGAAATAAAATAAATTTATTAAATTCAAAAATAAAAAAAATCCTCTACACATTTGCGGGCGGTCACTGTAGATGCATTTACCCAAAGGCAAAATTACTAAATTCGGGATGTGGATCATTTTAACTTTGTCTTAAAGCCTAATGGCCGCTAATAAGGAAACAATAAATTCCGCTTTATGTTTACATTTTGTAATGAATACCGTGTCTCATCGCCGTTAAGCTCAGGTTTATCGCTGATCGTCTGATTAGTTTTCGTATAATTCAGCTGCCACTATACCTATTGCTAATAATTTCATAATTATGCAACATTGTTATTGCATAATATGGAGTCTGGTCGTTAAATTATAACCTAATATACATTGGGGGGTGGTTAATAAAGACATCGATCGGTATTATTTGCATGTAATTAAGTACACCGAAAAATATATCGTCACCGTAAACATATAAAGGGTGATTTTTAAGTTCATACTTCTTTTTTAGCTGTATATAGAAGGCATTAAAATAAACAACATTTTCAAATACTTTTTTTCAAAAAACTCAAAAATAAGGTACTTCATTTATTACACTAGGGATCAAATACGCTCCTGCCTAACTTAAACATCTTGAAGCAGTAGCCGCACTTTGACGACACTCACCGTAAATTAGCACCATATCCACTAGTTCATTGTTTAGAAATTTTACTATTTTCACGTGTCACCAATTTAAAATTAACTTGCTTTAGAAAAACACACCGCAGCGTATTGCTCAACACCACCCGTAAATTATATGACTAACAAGAGATAAGAAAAAAACGTAAAGTATAGCGGGCTACGTTTTGATGACCAGGCCCGCACTTAGATTTTTTACTTCTGTATCTTGCCTATTTTTAAGTTTAAAAAAAAAGGTATTTGAGTACCTTCTATACACAGCTAAAAAGAAGTATCAATTTAGGAATCGCCCTGTATATTACCGCCGGATTAGTATTAGGCACAACCATACATACTAACTGTGGTAGAATTAGCAACATCGCCAACACTGTTGCTTCGAAAGTCCACTCGAAAAACAAGCGGTAAGGTACAGTTTCCCGACTATTGATTTAAAGTTTGCGCGCCAAAGTCAGTTAGCTTCTAACCAGAATAAATAAAATTAAAAAAATACTTGTTAAATCTGATAATACAAATTTTAAAATACAAAATAATTAACTCATGTAGATTAAAAAGCACTATTGATGTTTTTTTTTATTATAAAATATCGATAGTGATATTAAAATTGCATTGGTTTTGCTAAAATTTAGCAATCCGTCTGTTTTATTTATTATGTTTTCGTGTCTAGTCACCGTACAACTCTGTCCAAATCGATTTATTTTTAATTCAATTTAATTTAATTTAAATGTAGGGTTTGTTAAATGCATTAACTAGTATTACAAATTTAACTTTTCGCAATTCTTTGTAACATTAAAATTATTTCTGTGTTTTTTAGAAATTTTTTTAAATTTTTTAAAATTATAAGCTGCCGATATATATATATATATATATATTATGTAATGAAAACTGTCACCAATACTTATCAAGTTCATAATATACACCTCTTTAAAAGCAGTACCAGCGGCGGCGCCAGGGGGGGGGGGGGGGGGCAGGATGGGCACCGGGCCACCCTAGAAACACGAGTGGCCACCCAAAATTGACGGACTCGATTTTGTAATGGAATTTCCGGGGGGAAGGAAGATTTGGCTATGAAAGTTTTGATGAGAAAGGAGTGGTATTGTATGTTATTTTCCAGAGAACGATTACCTTTTTTTTGCCCTTGCTTATAGCGGTATAGAGCGTGGGGGAGGCGGCGCCCTTTTTTTAGAAATCATTTTTGATTTGGCTAGTGCCCACTCAAAAATCATCGGGCCCACTTGTACCCACCCATACCAAAAATCCTGGCGCCACCACTGAGCAGTACAGTGTGCGTTTTTCTTATGCCATCTTTGTGTTTAAACTTTTAAAACCTAACGCTTTGATAATGGCCTTCTTAGATCGAAACGCGTAGGCCCAATATAGTATAAATTTAAAAAGGAAGATAGGACTTATTTATTTTTTGCCCTCAATTATTATTAACCATGTCCCTTCTGGATAGAAGTTACAACTTCGTGAAGCAATATAAGTTACGATAGCAGTATTTTGGATAAGTTTTAAAATCTAATTTAAACAAATATATGTTTTATATTATCGATATGTGTCTGATTACTTAGACAACTTTTAGAAGAATCAGGTGTTTTAAAATATTGCCCAAGGTTTGGTCTTGTTCTTGTTGTATTGTCTATCTATACGGTAATATATTATACCGTTTTTACAAGAACGAATATAGAGGTACAGAGCTCTCTATTCTTCGATTTGCTCTAGATCCTCTAAATGCATTGCAGCCCTGAATATAGGATTTGATTACAATCTAATTAATTTAATTATAGCAATAACAACTTACTGTCTAAGCCAACAATTTAATTATAACGCTCCATTTGACCGAATTATCTAATTAACTAATAATAACAAGCTGTATTAATGAAACTATTATTAATTAATAGTGGTTGGTATAACATTTTATCGTACTCAAGGCGATTATTATACTATTAAACATTTAGTTAAGACATACACTATATTTAAGTAACATCTTGCATATAGCAAGACTTTAAAGAGCTATTGCTATGAGCAGTTCGGTTCTAACGAGCGAAGAAGAAAAATATTGGCAGGTATTCGGATGTCATTAAATATCACTGGTTAACAAGATTTTTGTCCCAAGCGCAAAAATGTCTGATTTCAATAATATTTTGCATGCTGAAATCAATCATGTTTTCAGAATTTCTCCATCACCCTTAGTTTTTATGTTCCAGTATATGTGATTATTTACCTATAAAATGCACGCATGAGTCTGTACTATAAGAGTCATCTAACAAAAAACTTGTGTCAGGCATTGCTATTTTATTATTTGTGTATTGTAACAATAATTTGTGACTAGAAATAACAAAGTGTGCTCTGTGTGTCACGCGGAACATGTCTTGGCTTGTTGAGATCTGCAAGCAGTTCCGAGTCCTACATAACATTTATTGTTGTTTTAGTTATCGGCTAGAGCTCGGTGAATGAACATATACACAGACTTTTTTAACGTTTTGAAGAATGTGCTGTGGTGCATTTTAAGCTATTGTGTTACGTGTGTCAGACTTCTTACAGCGTGGGCAAAAGGTAAACGACATATGCCTTTTGCTATTCCCATGATTTGGAGGGAACCATCAGACCATATTACCGATTGCTATTTTTGTCTTACAAATATCAGTGGTATAACTTCTAAATCCAAACATACTGTTAAATATCCTCATATTCCATCTGCACTGAGACCAGTGCCGCACAGTCCGGAATTACCTGTGCCTGACCCCCCACAAAATATGACACCGAGCGACGATGAAACTGCCGATGACGAAGTAAACAACGAAAGTTTTTCAGCCGAAAATATTGATCTGGATCCAACATTTACACCAGATTCGTCTTCTTGTGCGCCGCATCTTCTAAGTCAAGAAGAACTTAACGACCTTGTCCGCTATTTAAACTTGTCTAAGAAGCAAGCCGAACTTCTAGGTTCTAGATTAAAAGACTGGAATCTTCTACAGAGTGGCACAAAAGTTGCTTTTTATCGTAAGCGCCATGCAGAGTTTGAAGATTTCTTCTCTATGGAAGACGGGCTTGTATTTTGTAATGATGTATGCTCTGTTATGAAGGCACTTGGGCATGACTATGATACAAATGAGTGGCGTTTGTTCATTGACTCTTCCAAATCAAGCTTGAAAGCGGTACTACTCCACAATGGAAATAAGTTCCCCTCTGTTCCTTTGGCTCATGCAGGCAACATGAAAGAATCATATGACAACATGAAGCTTCTTTTGGAAAAAATTAAATATATAGACTTTAAGTGGAATATTTGTGGCGATTTGAAAGTTGTTTCACTTTTGCTCAGCATGCAACTCGGTTACACAAAGTATTGTTGTTTCCTATGCGAATAGGACAGTCGAGATAGGAAAAATCACTATGAAAAGAAAGAGTGGCCTAAACGAACTTCCCTGACACCAGGAAATAAGAATGTCAGTGGTATCCCACTTGTTGATCCCCAAAAAATTTATTTACCACCGTTGCACATTAAGCTTAGGTTAATGAAGAATTTTGTTAAAGGTATGGATAAAACTAACAGTTCGTTTGCATATGTGAGAAGTAAGTTCCCTAAAATCAGTGATGCCAAGATAAAGGAAGGTATTTTTGTGGGACCTCAGATCAGAGAGCTACTTCGAGATGAAAACTTTAGTGAGGCTCTGAATGGAGTTGAAAAAGCAGCATGGTTTTCTTTCAAGGACATTTGCAACGGCTTCTTGGGAAATCGTAAATCCGAAAATTACGTAGAGAATGTTAACAATTTATTGGTCTCATATAAAGCCATGGGTTGCAACATGAGTCTAAAAATACACTTTCTTCATTCACACTTTGACTTTTTTCCGAAAAACCTTGGAGCAGTAAGTGACGAACATGGCGAGCGATTTCACCAGGACATTCTGGACATAGAGAAGAGATACCAAGGCAAATGGAGCCCCGCTATGTTGGCAGACTATTGCTGGACGCTGAAGAGAGATGTTTCTGATGCAAAGTACAGTCGAAAGTCATATATGACCACATTTTCTAAGTAAATATATCACTTTGTACTTTATTTTTTCATAACTTATACCCATATTATAATATATACGTTCACAAAAATTCATTGCTTTGTCACTTTAAAACCCTGCGTGATGGAAAAATTCTGAAAACATATATGAAATATGTTTAAAAAGTACTACCAAGTACACCCACTTCAGCTCGTGGGACAAAAAAAATCTTAAATTTTGTTGACCAGTGATATTAACCGTAATAGTAAATTAAACAAAAGTACAAATTTGATATCACTGAATAGTCATATTATATTTTAACGAAAAAAAGTCAAAAATGGTTATTAAAAAAAAGTTTAAAGATTTATAATACGAAACATCACAAATCTTTCCGACATTTTTGACATAATGATATATTTTTTAATTATTATATTATATCTAAAAATACACGTACTTTGATTTAACGTACTATAATCATCTTTTCAAATTAAATTAAAAATAAATCTGTTTGGCAATGTCGTATGGCTGTTAGACACGAAAGCATAATAAAATGTAAGTAATGGTTGGCCATATTTTATTAAATTCAAAATAATTTTAATATCAATATCGATATTTCAAAGCAAAATATTCACAATAATCTTTTTTAGCCAATCCATGATTTATATTTGGCTATTATATTGATTATAACTAATAGATTTCTAAAATAATTGCTTGATACTGAGTGGTTCTGTTTACTATGTACGTGGCAGCGCAGCGTACAATTTATCAATGGAAAGGTCATATCTATGTGAATGTGGGAAAGTTATTTTCATGGAGAAAAAAAAAATCGCGTTAAAAATATATAAGCCAATGAAAAATATTAAAAAATATAAATATTAATAAAAATAACTCTCCAAATAATAAAGTGTAGTATAGTCTATCCAGCCAATATGGACCGACGCCGATTTCATTCCAATGCAAACAATTTTTTTTTTGGTGAAATGTGTTGCTTGAGTTGAGTTCTTCGCGGACGAATGTTAGTTATTTTGTAAATGCGGCAAAATGACATAAGCATAAAGAACGCTCAAAGTGAATAAACTGAATGAGAAAATAAATATGTTTATTTGCCAATAAAATATCTTTAATATAGCGAAACGTTTACCAGATATAAAAAAAATGTAATCCTCAATTTTATTTTACAAAAACCTAATAGGGATTGAAATTAGTGAACTGACACCGATATTTTTTCCATTAAAACTGGAAAATTTTTATTTACGGCCCGCTCGTAAATTCATTGGCCATATTGCCTTGCTCGGATCATAGACCGTAAAAATTGAAAAATCAGTTTTTACACAAAGCAAAATGTTTTCAGCAAAGTAAATTAAAAGGTAATAAAAAGTGCTATTTGAAATTTACAAAGAAAATTAAACATTTAATTTTATGAGACATTAAAAGCTATAATTTATAGCAGGTATAAAAGTTCATAAACCTACTTAAGGCTAGACCTAAAGAATTTTAATTAAATAAATGGTTTTAATTTTTAAAGAACAAGCTACCACAAGAAGGCTTAGAGTAGATAACTTATTTTATTTGCAGTAAAGAAATTGTCCTTTTGCTAAGCTTAAGCTTTAATAAAAATTCTCAAATACTTAACAGAAGTCACTCCATGGAAATAAAAACAGTAAGAAGACTACCCGGAATTGGAATTAAAAACGCATTAAAAGACAATATAATTATATTTATAATGGGTTTTTTCACTAACTTCACTTGATTTGACACGATTAGACCTATCGTATAGAGCAGAAAAAACTAAAAAATTTTCGGTTTCAGTTTTTAAATTCTTTAATTTTATTATTTACCGAGAAAACAATTAAACAAAATACGCGAAACCTCTCAGCTACGTCAGTGGCGTAGCCAGAAATTTAGTTTGGGGGGGGGGGGGAGGGGGGAAAGAACCTGAAACCGAGGAATTAGCGCCGCAGGCGAAACATTTTTCGGGTGCCACGCCCAAAAACCCTTTTTTGGACCATAAAAAAAAATTCAAATTATAAAAATATATAATATTTTTATAGAAACTTGTAGGGAGTTATACTAATAAACTAATATAAATTATTTAATTTAAAACTGAAAAACGCATAACAGAGCAAAAAAATATTAAAAATAAGGTTTATTTTGTATTTATTGAAAACCAAAAAAATATATTAACCACAATCGTTATTGATAGGGTTGCCGTAATTCCGTTCCCCAATTAGATTTTAAATCTTCTGGTTTTTTGGATTTCGGCCCCCTGGCTCCCCCCCTCTGGTTACTCCACTGACCTACGTCATAACAATTCCATGCAATGGCAGGGGCCGGTCGCCCTGTAAACGAAGTCGCAAGTCTGGTTTCCTGTTTCTAAACTGTCTTTGTCTATTTAAGTGATCAAAATAAAGATAACAATATAATGTATTCTCAAGACTGGAATAGTATATTACGTACCGAGGTGGAAAGTGTTTCATTACTGTCGAGAGATTAGATAGTTTACCGAGACGCGAAGCGTCGAGGTAAACTATATCTCAGAGACAGTAATGAAACTTTTCACCGAGGTTTGTATACTATTTTATTTACAACCACATCCAACATCCACTTCTTATTATTTTGAGTTCAAATAATTATTAAAAGGTAAATGTCATTTTGACTTTTCCATTGCAAAAGTAGACAGACATTTAGAATTTCAAATAACCGCAGGTGATAAAATAACGTAGGTAATAATACACATCAAGATGGCAAATATCATTTTTGGAATATGGTTTCCATGTCACTAAACAATATATTATTTTTTTAAAACGTTAGTGTTTAAAGAAATAAAAAATAAAATTATTGTTGTTGAATTTGTGTAATGAGTTGTGTGTTGGTGTGTTTGTATATTATTTTGAGATATCGATTTTTATTAAAATTTAAAAAAAAAAAAATTTACTATTTTGAGATATCGATTTTTAATAAAATTACAAAAAATAACAATTTTACTTTCCACCCGGGTGGAAAGTGAGCACTTTCCACCCGGGTGGAAAGTAAAAGTCAAGAAACGTCAACTTTCCACCTTTCAAAGATAGGTGAAATGTCATTATTACATACATGGTTGTAAATAAAATAAAAGAATAGTGCGGTTACTATGATGACGTACATCTTTTCTCATAGTATGCTTTTAAACTTTCTGCTTTTGCGTCGTATATTTAATTTAATTGTTTCTAGAAAAGGTTTGTAATACTCTAGGAAGATTTTGATATATTTTCAATACGTTCTAGGTTAGGACGTTAGCGCTCGATTATAGTGAAAAAATAGTAATTTATATTTTTTTTTTTTTTTTTTTTATGATAAAACACCTGCACTGTAGGAAAAATCCTTTAAGGCGCTCTGGGAGCGGTGCGAGTGCGAAAAAAGCGATTAACGTTGGTCTTGAAACGTTGAAGATTGTATTCATTGGGAAACACGACCTCAGGAAGATTATTCCACAAAGATGACGTTCTCCAGATGAAAGAATTCTTGAACAATGAAGTTCGAGGAGTACTAAGCTGAACAACATATGGATGAGCGGCAGTGGTTTGCCGTGTATTTCTGTTTTGAATTGCTCTAGGTGGAATCAAGTGGGCAATGTCAGTCGAACACCTGCCATGGAAATATCTGTAAAAGAGAGCCAAATCACCAACCTGTCTTCGATGCTCCAGGCTATCGAGGGTCTTGGTCAGCTCGGGGTCGCCGATCAGACGAATGGCTCTCCTTTGAATGGAATCCAGTAGCCGAAGGGTGTGCTTGGGTGCAGAGCTCCAGACATGAGAGCAATATTCTAATGATGGTCGAATCTGGGCTTTGTAGAGTGTCAAAAGTTGATGAGGTGTGTACAACCTTTTGGTGCGGAAAAGTACACCAAGTTTCTGTGCAGCTGCCTTGGCAATTGCGGCAACGTGATCATGCCAAGACATATTACCTCCCAGATTGACCCCCAGCAAATTAATAGACGGTGCCAGGGGAATTGCGTGTCCTGCCATGACTATATCCGGTTATGCAATGTTAACCTTTTTGGAGAAGACTGCTGCCTGGGTTTTCTTAGCATTAAATTCGACTTGGTTACTGTCACCCCAAGCCAAAATTTCTTCCAGGTCATTGTTGAGGCGCAATACTTCATGCTGCCTGCGAAGATGTGCGTCGGCAGCGGATGTTTGGGGAGTCAAGGTAAAAGATGAGACAAGTGTGCTGTCATCAGCAAAGCTATAAATTGGATTTTGGGTTTTCACTAGAAGGTCGTTAATATACAGTAAAAAGAGGGTAGGCGACAATATGGACCCTTGAGGAACACCGGCATTGATGGTGAAGGTGTCTGAGAGAAACCCGTCAATCGCCACTTGCAGAGAACGGTTCTTAAGGAAGCTGGTTAACCATAAACAGAATCCATTAGGCATACCGTAGGATCGCAATTTACTTAGAAGCCCATCGTGCCAAACACGATCAAAAGCCCTAGAGATGTCCAGTGCAACAGCCCGGGATTCTCCATGATGTTTGATGGTGTTGCTCCAAAGATGGGTGACATATGCCAGAAGGTCACCTGTTGATCTGGACTTACGAAAACCGTATTGATGGTCGCTGATAATGTTAAGCCCTTCCAGGTACTTTAGGAGTTGTTGGTTAATAGCTTTCTCCATTACTTTTGAAATTACTGAAAGCAATGCGACGGGTCGGTAGTTGCTTGGCAGGGTCTTTTTCCCTTTCTTTGGAATGGGCTGGACACGCGCCGACTTCCAGCAGGATGGAAATATTCCTTTTTTGTAGGATAAGTTGAAAAGTCTACAAAATACTGGTGTAAGTTCATCGGCGCATGTCTTGAGAACAATGATAGGAATTTCGTCTGGACCAGAAGCTTTATTGACATCGAGTCCTTTAAGAATCCGTTTAACAAGACGCTGACGAAACACGATTTCAGACATTTGCGATTGAACTGAGGGAATGTTGGGTGGTGGTTTTCCCTGAAAGTCTACAGTGGAATGCGAGGGAAACAGTTCAGCAAGTAGGTTTGCTTTGTCCCCGGCTGTGGTTGCTATTGTGCCGTCGGAACGTGTTAGAGGTGGAATAGTTGACTTTGTAAAGTTTTGGCTGACGGCCTTAGCGACTGACCAAAAGGACCTTGATCCGTTAGGACTGACAAGAAGTTTGTTTTTGATTCTCTCGTTATGAGCTTCTTTGCTTTGGTCTATCATTTGCTTACATTGGTTTCGGGTGGTAACAAAGATGGCGCGATTTTCAGGAGTAGGGTTTTTACTCCACTGTCTGTAAGCCAGGTTTTTAGATCTGACAGCACGCTCGCAATTCTTGCTAAACCAGGGCTTGCCGTTAGAAGGGCGCTTTTTGGAGAAAGGAATAAAGGCCTCCATGCTAGTTAGAATGACGTCGGAGACCTCCTTTGCACAGACAGATGGATCATCCGAAAAAAAGCATACGCTTAGCCAGGGAAAGTTGCGAAAATGGTCCTTTATGTCTTCCCACTTAGCTGATGTGTAGTGCCAAATCTTACGGGGTTTAGGAGGTTGTTCAGAACTAATTGACAGCTCGCTTAGGGTTGAAATAAGTTTGTGATCGGAAGAGCCCAATGGTGGTTGTACGGTGACCGTATATAGGTCTGGATTTGAAGTTAAAAAGAGATCTAAAAGACTAGCAAAATCCCCAGCTCGGTCTGGAACCCGCGTTGGTTCTTCTACGAGTTGAGTTAGACCAGAACTGATCGCAAAAGATTCGGCCTCTCGGCCTTGCTCATCGTTGGTGTTTGAGTATTTAAGCCAGTTGACATTGTGGACGTTAAAGTCGCTAAAGATAGCAACTTCGGCATTCGGATGATTGGTTTGCAAGAAGTCGATTGTGTTGGCTAGTGATGAGAAGAGGGCCCTGTAATGCATGTCGCTTGGAGGACGGTAAAGGCAGCATATAAACTTAGTGATTTTTTGTGAAGATATTTTAAACCACATTACATCAAAATCTTTCGGTTCCAGTATTTCCTCCCGTTGGCAGCAAAGATCATCTCGAATGAACAGACAGACCCCAAAGTTGCGTCTAAAACGGAAGTGAAAATCATATCCAGGATATAAACAGCTGACGGTGTTCGTTGACGCTCTGACTTTTGTCTCGGTCAGTGCAAGCACATGAGGCTTGTAAGATTGTAAGTGCTGGTGGACTGAATTGATGTTAGTGTTAAGCCCTCTAATATTGCAGAAATCAATTTTGAAGTTGTTACTTTTGGGTCTGTTAGCAACTGCAGGCGCCACACCATTTCCTCGTTGAGTGTTGTTGGAGGAGCCCAGTAAATTGTCGAAAATGGTGGATAATTCATTGATTTCGCTTGATGAAGCCACAGGACCAGCCCCCACCCGGAGATCCGATCGGGGGGCGAGTTTACCTCCGGAATATTTTGATCTTGGAGCTTCCATCATGCTTCTTTTATACGGCCCCACCCTGGAAACCGGAAACATCAGCACAGCGACGAAACGTTAACTCAAAGAGCAACTTCACGCCGCCTAAACTGATGCAATGGTATCTCACCGGGCGATGCCGGGTGGGCCAGCATCTTCCATTTTACCTTTATTTACCAAGTAAATCAAATTACAAATTAATTGCCTGCTGTTGGCGACAATGCCTTCCTTATACATATTTATAGGTATTAGACGAACTTTGGTGATATGATCTAATCATCAGCTTACACTAATAGAAATAAGCTTTTCTTGTTTAGATGGAAATCTTAATTGACTGATGTAAAGTACAATGGAATTTAGCTATTAAAGTCTTGACAATATTATTCTGCAAGAAACCATTAATATATTTGGACCGATACCAAACCTACAGGAAGTCCATAATTCTTGATGCGGTATACTTTTTATTGTAAAGCAAAATATGAAACGGTTTTTACTAATTAATTTCCTAAAACGATATAAACGAGATTTTGGTTAACATTATAAAAAGTAAAGTGCTTTTTCAATATAATCGAATTTATCATAGTCAGCACTAACATCCTGAACTTAAACCTATTAAAAATATATCTCAATAATAATAATGTTCCTGGAGTATCACGAACCCTCTTTTTTTTAGAAACAATCAAAAACACGGCGCGAAAGCAGGACGTTTAGAAACATACGATAAAGAGAGATGGACATCATTCTATTAACCGCCCAATTCTTTTATTTGCCAGTCGTGCGATCCATTATATTGTTATCTTTGTTTCGATAACTAAAATAGACAAAGACAGTTTAAAAACAGGAAACCAGACTCGAGACCTCAATCAGGTGATAGCAATAAGCGATAGAGCAATCGGCTGCTGCTATTGCTTGGAACTGTTGCGACGTCAGTAAATAGTTTCGTGTATTTTTATTAGAGAGAGTATTTTGTTTAATTATTTTCTCGGTAAATAATTGAAGTATTTAAAAACTGAAACCGTAGAAATGTTGCTCTATCCAGTGTTTCTCAATCTTTTGCAGAGTGAGGAATCCTAGAGCGCACTTTTTTTCTAAGGAACCCCTACCCTAAGTACTTAAATATAAGACAATGTTTGGTTTTGTGTCAAAATATAGACATTTACTCCTTGTTTAGAAGCTACTGCATAAAAACAAAAGAAAAGCGCCTAGGACATAGGACAGCGGCCTGCGATTACTGGAAAGGGAAGTAAAATTAACGAGTCGCAACAAGCGCGCGACCTCGGATGCATATAAGCTGGAGGAGTACTAAGAATAGATTTTTATTTATATGACACGATTTCATTGTTGGATGAACAAAGTTACTTTTTATTGATTGCTTGCGGAACCCCAATCGCCATTTTGCGGAACCTTGGGGTTTCGCGGAACTCAGTTTGAGAATCACTGCAGTCTATACGATAGGATCAAACCCGAAATATATTGGAATGATAACGTTTTGTGTTGGATGGACGAATATATCTATGTTTTGTTCAAAATATTACAATAAATTGCATAAAGTGGGCTTCTTAATAGGTTTATTAATCTTACTGCATCTCTTAAGAAGTAACACTTATCTCTAGGGAAAAGACGTTAAAACGTAATAAAGTTAACAAGTGATAATCCTTAAAATATCATGCATGTCTTAGAATTTTCTATGTGGAAGCCATAAAGCTCCTCTAAAATATATCTGAAAATTAAATTTAAACTTTGTTTAAATTCTATTAGGTAGGTTACACGTTGAGCTGCATAGAAATGAGAATTAAGCGCCATTTGTTTAGGTTACAGCATGATGTTAATAAAACATTAACCAGCATTATGCTCTGGCAACATGGATAAACTAATTAGTATTTATACGTAGGCAATATATTTTAGCAATATTATCTCAGTAGGTAGAGGACAAGACATTAAAACTGAAGAGGGAGGATGGGGGGGGGGGGGGGGGGAGGGGGGGGGGGGGCAAAAAATATCATATATAAAATCATCATTTCGGAATCAACATTTTCTACAATAATGATTTCATTAAAATTAGTTATTCTTAAAGTTTGTATCGAGAATTGCATTGTACAACGGGGTCGTCAAAGTAAGGACACTACTCGTATTAGACGAGTAGTTTTAACTTTATAATATCTAAAACTTCAGAAGCCATTAACCCCAAACGGGAATTTTATTTGTCATAAATCGCTAAGACGGTAATTTATAGGATATGTACTATATATTTTAAAAGCTTTTAATATAAGGCCATCCATTATTTACAACCGCAAGATGAAAATTTTCAATATGAACATTTTTATGAACTAATAAAGAGCAGGGAAACCGACTATATAAAACGTATGAGGTTCACTTGAGGTTGAATGAAGAAAATTGTAGTAAAGGTTTTAATATTTCTATATCATTAAATTATTTACAAAGTAGTCAAAGGCAAAATATGCTTTAATGTCAGAAAGAAACTTTTTTTTCAACAAAACTTTTAGAAATTTTAACGTACAATAAAATATACAGTAAAGTAAGCTTTTTCCGATAGTACATTTTTAATCATAAATTTGATATTTTATATTATGACTAAGATAATACATTTTTTTAAGAATCATAAATTATAGATTCCTAAATATACAGGGTGTTCCTTAATGACGTGCTTATATTTTAGGGTGTGATTTCTCATGTCATTTTATGAAAAAAAGTTCATATAAACATATATTATGTCCTAAACGGCTTAAATTTTTTGGTACAGGGTGTTGAATTTTTTTTAATGAGTTTTTTGTAATATCTCCGAAAGTACTTTAGATAATATTTTCAATTTTGGCATGTGCTAATAGGATATAAAACCACATATTTTAGTTATAAAAGTTATTTTTTTGTCCCACCAGTGGCGTCCCTGCAAACATGTCCTTTGATATTTTTTAGAAAAAAAATAGTACGCCACTGACATTTTTCCATGTAGATATTATATTAATATTATTAAGAAAGTAGATTAGAGTCACTCCATTCATTAATTTTTACTAAAATCAGACAATAATGTGATCTCTTTAATGATCGTTCTCTAAATTCATAAAGTTCAAGTATCATGAACAGCATTTTGTAAAAATACAAAACAGAATAAAAGCACAGTTAAATACATCTTTTAGTTGGATAAACCCAGAAAAAAAAACTACACTTTCCTGCAATACGATAAAGAAAAGTATCGGATTATGTTAAATTGGCCAAAGCCGATACAAGAGCTAATCAAACTAAAACCTCTTTTAACCTTTCACCTTATTTCTACTTCCACTTTGTAGAATAGAAACTATCAAGTTTCGAATTATGCAAACTAAAAAAAGTATAACAAAGAAGTTTCGTTTATCGTGATAAGCCAATTACATTTTTAGGTCAATAATATTTCTATCAAGACATTTGCTTGTAAGTGGAATAAGGTTTTATACCGAGCATTGTTTCACTTTATTTATTTCTATAATGGTTTTGATTAAAGGTCTCCCAAAAATGGAAAAATCGTTTTTACTATTTTTTTTTTTTTTATGATAAAACACCTGCACTGTAGGAAAAATCCTTTAAGGCGCTCTGGGAGCGGTGCGAGTGCGAAAAAAGCTATTAACGTTGGTCTTGAAACGTTGAAGATTGTATTTATTGGGAAACACGACCTCAGGAAGATCATTCCACAAAGATGACGTTCTCCAGATGAAAGAATTCTTAAACAATGAAGTTCGAGGAGTACTAAGCTGAACAACATATGGATGAGCGGCAGTGGTTCGCCGTGTATTTCTGTTTTGCATTGCTCTAGGTGGAATCAAGTGGGCAATGTCAGTCGAACACCTGCCATGGAAATATCTGTAAAAGAGAGCCAAATCACCAACGTGTCTTCGATGCTCCAGGCTATCGAGGGTCTTGGTCAGCTCGGGGTCGCCGATCAGACGAACGGCTCTCCTTTGAATGGAATCCAGTAGCCGAAGGGTGTGCTTGGGTGCAGAGCTCCAGACATGAGAGCAATATTCTAATGATGGTCGAATCTGGGCTTTGTAGAGTGTCAAAAGTTGATGAGGTGTGTACAACCTTTTGGTGCGGAAAAGTACACCAAGTTTCTGTGCAGCTGTCTTGGCAATTGCGGCAACGTGATCATGCCAAGACATATTACCTCCCAGATTGACCCCCAGCAAATTAATAGACGGTGCCAGGGGAATTGCTTGTCCTGCCATGACTATATCCGGTTCTGCAATGTTAACCTTTTTGGAGAAGACTGCTGCCTGGGTTTTCTTAGCATTAAATTCGACTTGGTTACTATCACCCCAAGCCAAAATTTCTTCCAGGTCATTGTTGAGGCGCAATACTTCATGCTGCCTGCGAAGATGTGCGTCGGCAGCGGATGTTTGGGGGGTCAAGGTAAAAGATGAGACAAGTGTGCTGTCATCAGCGAAGCTATAAATTGGATTTTGGGTTATTACTAGAAGGTCGTTAATATACAGTAAAAAGAGGGTAGGCGACAATATGGACCCTTGAGGAACACCGGCATTGATGGTGAAGGTGTCTGAGAGAAACCCGTCAATCGCCACTTGCAGAGAACGGTTCTTAAGGAAGCTGGTTAACCATAAACAAAATCCATTAGGCATACCGTAGGATCGCAATTTACTTAGAAGCCCATCGTGCCAAACACGATGGAAAGGGAGTGGTTCGACGTTTTAGCAGCGGCAGCACCAGGGGGGGGGCACAAAAATGTGTTTATTAGGAAGGATTTTTGGGAAGGAGATTTTGTTGAGAAATCACTTTTGGTCGGGGGAAAAATATGTGATCCAATGCTCATCATGAAAATATGGACGCACTTGTGCCCACTTATTATAATTTTTCTAGCTCCGCCACTGCGTTTTAGGGTCCTTAGATAAAAAAAACATGTTTCCTATTATGACCGTCGGTCTGTTTGTCTGTCTGTCTGTTGGCTTGACGAAAAAAAAACGAAATTTTGTATGTGGATTATTAGTCAAAACTGAGATTGTTTTGGATTTGCTATGGCAGTTGTTGTTTTTAGTTTAAATTCGTTACTATAGCTTACGTTAACCATATTCTACTCGTAGTTTAATACTTTAGATACTTTTAACCAACCCCTGCGTACAAGGTGGGCATTTAGGGCTAAAATAAAAAAAAATACGCAATAAAAAAAAATTATTTTTGATTCTACAGGGTTGATTTTTAGATTATAGTGATGCAATAGAATGTTGTAAAAATAAAATTAAAACCTACGCAGGTAACCCTAAAAAAAAGTTTAGACTTTAAAAAGTTTTTTAATTAATTAAAACCAGTCAAATAAATATTATTAAGAAAACGAGTTTTTAAGGCGTTTTTTTGTGGACTTAGAAACTTCTTTAATTAACCAAGTTGTATTGCCCACGAGTAAAAAAGTTATGTCTGTGAAGAGAAATAAATGAACGGAACTCTGGCGTTATGTTGCTAATTAGAATATACGGAAATGGTTATGTCTAGTATAATTAGTATGGTCAACTTACCTACCTTTTCTAGGTATTTTTTTCCCAGGGAACAATGAACCAAAATATTGTGTTGTAATAATTTTGAAATATAAACCTCCGTTAATGCATTTTATTATAAAATTTACATTTACAAATTACTAATTTTTTAATGGGGGCACGCGACTCCGTTTTCTTCCGAACTTAACTGACCTCAGCACTAAATAAACCAAATTTAAGCAACTTTTTTAACTCTAAAGTTTTATCCGAGCTACTCAAAAGCACAGGTGTTTTTATAAAATTTTCAAGAAAGCGATAGATGATAACTTTTCTCAAGTATTTTGAAACCTTATTCTGGTAAAGTGGGTAAAGAGCACCGGTCTGCACAGAAACATTTGCGTGTCTCAATTTAATCTTTTAAAATTTTTAAGCTTTAAGAGTAACTTTTAAAAGGATGTTGACTTTAATTTTTAAACCTATCCGATGCATGTCTGCGATGATTAAGGAGGTTAAGGAGTTTGTAAGTGGATTATTTTTTTAACAACTAGTTTTTTTGAATAATCTGGTAAACCTAATTTTTATATTGGACTGTAAAATTATGCGTGTGGAAAATTAGCACCAAAAAAATACTAAAAGTACTACCTACGAGAAACGTAAATGGGATTATTCTTGTGCAAATATCCTTACAAACTACGCGGTTGTAAAAAAATCATGTGTGGAATCAGAGCTCAAAAGCCTTTGTCACTTTCGAGAAAGTAACAACTCTTCTCGCAGAACGACAAAATAGCTTTACGCACTTGATACACAACTAGCGATTTTGTATAAATTTGAATGAAATAAGTACGTACAATAATAATGCATTTTTAAAACAAATAAAGATTTTCCTTTCAATTCGTCAGATCCATCTCTAGACGCGTTTCGCCATATCATGGCTTATCAGTGGAGCTAGGATCCGACGAAAGAAAGAACTTAAAGCTGCTTATGCACACACCGGTAAGATGTGGCACGGAGGTCCATCTGTATCGTTGTTAGACCCTCTTGAGCATACCAGCACCTCTAACAAACTTATAAAAATAAGCTAAATGTTAAAAGGAAATTACCTGTAAAGACATCCGTCACAATTACAGGAGTCCCGCTAGGCAGAGCTAACCCGTAGGCATCGGTTTAAGTTCCGAAAGCTAATGAAAAAACAAATATAATAATGCATTTTTATTTTGATAGTTTTAGGTTTGCCTTTCATTCATTTAAAGCCTTAGATTCATGCAATAAAAAGATTTGCTTAAGAATCCTTTCAAAGGAATCCTGTTACACTGACTGGTCTGGCTCTAAAGATAAAAGTATCGGACGTATTGATTTTTGCCAGCCAATTTTAAAGTTCATTGTCGGATCGCCTTCTTAAAGTGAATAAAGGAAATGCTTAATTAAGAAAAAGGGGTTTCAGAGAAAAATATGTTCGGAAGGTTTTGCGCACAAAAGAGTTTTAATCTTTGAGGATTAATTTGTTTGAGTTTTATAAAGAAGGGTATAAGGTTGTTTTCGGAAAAGCTTGTCGAAGCACGTAAAATTTGTAATTTATTTCCGGCGTCCATAAAGTAAAAAACGCTTTAGAAAGGCCGACGAAAATAGATTTTATGTGTTTTCTTTTCAGTTTGTGTATTCTAGCAAAAATCCGTATTTATTCAATTACACTAATAGACTTTTTAGGGACCAATCAAAAAACGTATTAGAGCGGATATTTTCAACATCTGGTTATGGTTCAGCTTTTGATGTGAAATAATTTTATAGGAACTGAGTTGTGATTTACGGATAGATAGAAGTGGTTTTATAAACGCTCCCTAATTCCGTGTTGATTAAAAATTATGACATAAAAATATCCCAATGAAACCTAACTTTCCAAAAAGGAAAATGGGCACAATGAGCACAACTTTTTAATAAACCAACTGAACCGAACTACCTAAAAATCCAATCGAACAAAAAACATTTTTGCTCCTTGAAACTTCGTTTGCGAAGTCTGAACCATTCTAACAAGGTCTCATCGCTCGGGCTAAAATGAATTAAGATACCCATTGATTCTACGTGCCAAGTCGGACTTCAACTTGACCAGAAAAACCCAATTCGATTTTAACTATTTTATATAATTATCGAAGTAAAATATTTAATTATCGAACGGTTTGTAATACGTACCAAAAAAAAATATGACGAGAGAAGTCGAATTTGCATAAATGTAATATATAATGCACTGCTGAATTTTCATTTCTAGAAAATTTTACTAGTTTGTTTATGTACAGGGTGATTCCTAAGTTGACACTTCTTTTTTAGCTGTGTGCTGTGTATAGAAGGCATTAAATTAAATAACATTTTCAAATACCTTTTTTCAAAAAACTCAAAAATAAAATTCTTTCATCAAATCAAATACGGTTCTGCCTAACTTGCCCGTTGAATAACATTAAGAAAACTACTAGGTATAGGATAAGCCCGCAAGGGAAAGGGTTCTGCGTATAATCTCGAATCAGCAGCCGCATTTTGACGACACTTATCGTAAATTAGCACCATATCTACTAGTTCACTGTTTTTAAAGTTTACCATTTTCACGTGTCACCAATCCAAAATTAACTTGCTTTAGAAAAACACGCCGCAGCGGATTGCTCAACACCACCCGTATGACTAATAAGAAATAAGAAATACAACATAACATTAGATTTTTTACTTCTGTATCTCGCCTATTTTTAACTAAAAAAATGGTAAAAATGGTCAAAGTGCTGCTTTGAGATTTTACGCAGAACGCTTTCCCTTGCGGGCTCATCCTGCACCCAGAAGTGTTTTTAATGTTATTCAACGGGCAAGTTAGGCAGAACCGTATTTGATCCATAATGTAATAAATGAATGTAAGTACCTTAGTTTTTTGAAAAAAGGTATTTGAAAATGTTTATTTTAATGCCTTCTATACATAGATTAAAAAGAAGTATAAGGAATTACCCTGTATAACGTTATAGACTCATTCAATTATAGTTCTTAATTAACATTTTTACCTTTCATATGGCCGTTTTCTCTAATCACCAAAATGGTCGTTATTTTTTCAGTTCAGTTTTTATAAGAACTACAATTTGACACGAACTTCTGGAATAATTAGAAATATAATTTTTACAAAACAATGGTTTGAAGGGGCAAACTGTAAATATAAGCATGACAAAAGTTTATAATACTTAAACTTTAATATGCTGTTTTGTTTTTATCTCAATATAAAAGGAGTTAATAATTCCGTTATTTGCATATTGGTCTGCTAGTTCAACTTATTTTGTTTTCTATATAATAACGTACCAATGGTAAGCATTCTATGGATTATCCACTACAGAAAAATAAAACACATTAACAAAAAATGTTTGTTAACATCACGGCTTAATAATAAAGGCCATGATCACCTATTTTTTCAGTGCATAACTGTGAATTTACAAAAAACTGGGTTAGATAAGGACAGACATTTAAAATTTGTATTTGAAAAATAGATTAGAAGTATTGGCAAATTTAAACGAAAATTGTACAGTGTCACAGTATTAATCTCCAGACAAAGGAAGTTTGAACACTAAACACCGCTGTGGCATTATAATTGCCAGTGTTTCGCAACCTTCTAATGACTTTCGCTAGCTGAGATTGTACAATTGAAGCAAACCTAATTTTAGCAAGCCGAGGAGCTTAATAATTGACCGGACAAGTCGCCTTGTTTACCGGCATTTGTTTAGGCCTTTGTGTCGAAGGGACAAAACCTCCCGTAGTTTCCACAACTGTTGCGAAAGTTTGTGTTTGCGTTGGCTTAGCATCTCTTTGAGGTTCCGCTTTTCGACTGTTTATCTAATTGCATTGAAATTTCAGGTAGGGTTGGGTAATCTCAGAGTTTTTATGAATCGGTTCCGTCCCAACCAGAGTGCAACTAACTACCTGTTCCAAATATCTTTATACATACAGTGCCTACTTTCTGAGCTTCTGGCATTACTCGGACTGGTTTATCGAAAATCTATACCTACCTTACTAAAGACAATTAATTAGTCCAAAGTATTCCACTACAGGTACTATGGTGAAAATAATGCATTTTAAAAATATTGCTACATTCAAATCTATTGCATCCCAATATTATTTTCGCATTGAATACTGTACTACACCATACAATATTCACCTGAAGATGACTGGGGATACTAACCAGTTGAAACATTGTGATGTAAAACAAATAAAGACAATGCAAGTCCAAATCTCTTCTATCATTCAATTAATACCTACTCTTTTTTAAGAAATAAAACAAATAAAAAAATATTACACCAGTCGACACTTCGAAAATCAATTTTTTTTTAGAAAGAACTACTACTTCCGCGGTATAACTCTTAATATCCTCTTCCCGCACGTTTCCTTAAACGTACAACCTTCATAGAACTTCAAGGATGACTCGGAACTCGCCAGAACAGTTTCTTTGTCTTCATCTTTCGTAGCATGCGTTTATTTCACTCTTGCAGGGAGTATTGTTATTCACCCTATTATTTATCATGAAAAAGGACAGTTACATAAGAAGGAAAAGAGTGAGAGGTCATTGACCAAATAACCCATGGAAGAGTAGCCACTAATCAGTTCCACTGACCTTAAATCTGTTCCATGAAATTAGTTCCAGTTTCCAGTATTGAGTTTCCATTCCTAATTTCTTGTTGTAGATGAGAAACTACAAGCAAATTGTATTTGTTTGAGGAGGTAATTTAATTAAATCTACTAACTTTATTGGGAACTATTTCTTGGATATAATGTCAAGGAAATATTTCATTTACTCTAATCCTTAAGACCGTGGCCTTACGATAAAAGAAATTTTGAACTACAGTCATAATCAGAAACTGATCTTGATGCCTGAAAATTACTTTCTATACAAGGAATATATCCTTCAAGTCATTTGCTGGTAAAATTAATGAACACTACACGTTATTGTCGACAAGTATTGGAAGTTTTCCAGTTCTATATATATGATTTATTTTTTAAGTTTATAAAATTGTAAGATAAGCAACATTAAATGAATTTTTTAGTATTTGAAATACCCTATATACACCAACGTTTAACTGTTGGTGGTCTAGTTGCATAGTTAAAATATCAACTCAACCCTTTAGCACAAAGAGTTTTTGGCCGACAAAGTAATTCCGATTTGATATTACCTGGTTAGTTAATAGTTTACAAAGACCTTAAATATTTGGACAGAATTCTGCGGGGCCGATGTATACCGCAATTATAGATACTCTAAAACAGGGAGAAGAGTTTTTCGAACCGTATTTTCACTAAAAAGGTGAATGTTTCGTCCTGGAATTTAAAGAACTTCATTTAGTTGGTCCTTTTTAGTGAGTTAATGTTAACCGTAAAAGCTTAATTTTATTTTACCCGAGACTGCATGCTATTTTTTTATATACAGGTTGTCCCAGCGGGAACAGCTTCGATCTATATATTATGAAAAAATATACATAGGAAAATTTTGAAAATTTAACAGTGTGTTAAAATGTTGATGGATTTTTTGTTTAAGTATAAAATGTCGTTATTAGTTTTTATTGTCATGTAAAGATAATTTTATGTAAAGCTTTATACGATTCGGCACATTTCAACGGCCGTCTTACATTTTGACTTGTATCCTAGGATAAAATAAATCAGTGCTCTTTCTACAAAACTTCAAAGCCAATTTAGTTTGGCTTGCTCAAACTTTAACCTTTCAAATTATGTCGTCAATCCTTTGACATAAAGTCAGTTTGCTATAAGTGGTCGTTTTTTGGTAAAAAGTTTAAATCCATTAAATATTTATTGGGCCACGATTTAATGAACATATTAAACCGAGTATTAAACCAATCAAATACATAATCGATATCATTTTATAAGGTTTTGAGCCAAAACTTAAAATATTATAGTTAAAATGGGAGTGTTATTTACTTTATATAAGACCCACACTATAATGAGCTTATTACGTAACCCAATTTAGCCTGTTTGAGTTACGTAATAAGTTGTATTATCGTTCTAGTGATGTAATGAGCTCATTACATCACTAGTGATTTAATAAACTCATTTACTTAAAAAATGCCCATTTATTATAAATATTAAGAGTAAAATTAATACCACGTGCTGATGACAGTACCTGGTCTGTGTCTTAGATAAATTGTTGTATATTACATGTACGGTAAGGTTCATTATAGCACTCGTGTAGTTACCAAGACTCGGTCTATGACCTCGTCGGGGCAATATTCCCACTCGTTACTGTGATGAAGCTCATGCCGTACTATATTATAAGCAATTTTGATAGGTTCCTTCTTAAAAAAAATTAGGAATTCACAGTTTTCCAAAAAGTTATAAAAATTTCTTGAATGTGTAAAAATGTAAGATAATAATTTATCAAAACACATTTATCACGCTAGTTCTACTCACCCTTGATAATTTTTAATATTTGAATATTTCTTCTTAAATTAAGTTTTAGCTCTTATTTTACGCAATGGTATTTTCTGTTTTATTTTTAAATTCTAACAACTCTAAAGAGAGTTCAATTAAAAATCACAAAAACAGCGAAATGACCGGGAATTAAAAATCGGGCCAGAGAAATTGCCTTTGTTTGTGGCTTTTATGCAATTCTACGATTTGTTGGGTTTCTTTTATTAACTTTTAAAAAAATTTACAGTCCAAAAGTTAAAGGGTACGGAAAGTTATGGATAAAAATTTGAGTCAAAGCACAAAACCAGTTTACTTTGTTTGTTCACCGCTATTTTGTAATCACTTTCTCTATATATAGTAAATAAAGAATAACTATTTTATGATAGATTTGCTGAATATCTAAGCAGTATTGGATTTACTTAAACAATTAGTTTCCTTTGATCTCTAATGATTCCGCGATTAAAGAGCCAAAATACCTATTTCAGTATACTGTTGTCTTATATTTAATAATTTATTAAGCTAATTTGGTTTTTAGGCTATTTCAATAATTATTACTTTATCTTTGACGCTAAAAACCGCATTTCTGAAACAACGTTATAATAAACACTCGTGAGCAACTATTCATTCTTGTTCTGTCCGCCTATAACATTTTAAAAACTTTAAACTTTACAATATGCCCAGATAAAATATGGAGATTAATATTCCCACCGAACTCCACCCTATATTTTGTCAGGCCTTTTTGAATTAAAAGGATTCGGCGCTAAAATTTGTCATGTTAAATTGCTCTTCTTCTTGGCCTGAATGAGAAACAAACAACACATTTTTACCAATAGAAAGGTTGTATCTATATGTAGGTGTAGGAAAGTTATTTTCATGCAGGAAAAAAAATCGAAGAGAAAGATATAAGCCAATGTAGAGTTCAAATTTAAAAAGTCCATTAGTAAACATGGCCAGGATTGGGGCCAAGAGACCGCAATGCTTTTGGTCTATACGGATATAATTTCGCTTGGAGCTGGTAACCTTGAAGAATTATTTAGAAACATTGGTTTGATGTCCTTCAAACTTTCTTTTGAACACTTTTTTTTGGAAAAATGTATCCACCGAAGGCCAAAATTTATATTAACTTTCCTAACGACCGATAAATTCAAGAGTCTCGGTAGTTTATTAGTTTGATATAAACCGAACACGGTTCATAAACTTATTCTGCCGGCAAGTAGATTGTATCTTAAGTAGGGACTATCGATTGAAGAAAAAATGGGGTCGGTTTTTGCATAATAATGATGGACGTGGTAGAGATGAGGACGATTTTTTTTTGGTAACAGGGCACAGAAGACGTACAGGTCGAATTTTAATTTTGTTATTCACAGCTCTCGAGATTAATATATTTTTATTTATTTTCATTAGTTTGCTTTTAATAAGCAGAGAAAAAGGAATGGAATAAATAAATACTAGCGATGCAGATGAGCACTTATTATTTTTTTTACAAATAATATATATAAAAAAATTATTCGTCCTTCATAAGTAAATAAAACAACACAAACTACTCGGCAACGAAAAACTTTTCGATTATTCCACTTTCAACTTAACGATTTTTTCTACCATTTTACCTGTAGATTCATGCACCCACCTCGACTTACACCAGTAATGATTCGTCGGCTTTAGTGAATAACTAAAAGGTATAAACCCGCTCAGAAGAGTAAATTAGGTTGTTTTTTCTTATTAAAAAGTTTTAATGGTAAAAAAGTTTGTTTGCCGCCCAGTAATTCTAATTTATTAATATAGGAGGTGTAGATCGAAAACTTTACCAATGCCGTACCTGTTTACTGATATAATGATTAAATTTCTATTTAATAAAAAGTGAAAAATTGATAAGATATAAAACGAAACATAGCGGCAATCGGACAGAGTAGTGTCTTTTACATTAAAGTACATAGGAACGCCAAAAGTAATGGATTCCCTGAGGCGCAGGTAGACAATGACATGCTGTTTCGTCCTTATTAGGACTCATCAGAAAGCCATAACCTGTAAGCAATTTCCATTACAGCGAAAATATGTTTTCAAGATATTTTTACGAATAAATATATAATGAAAACCTAGTTTCGCCATCTGTTGGAATTAGCTCAATGCAAAAAATAGCCATCTAACGTGAAAACATAGAACTATAAATCAATTAAGCAGGGAAGGCCACCCAACCAGTAAAGGAAACATTTTTTGCGCTTTCCTACACATCTCTACGGTTTTGTAGATTCAGATCTAGATCGCGCTGCAGTCTCTCCCTGATGTGCAGCACTAATCCGTAAAGCTGCCGCGTAAGAAATAAAATAAGTTTTATTTTCCTTTAACCACTACAACTGAAATAGGAATTTAATGAATTATTAATTTTTACAAAAAAGATATACCTATTTGTTTCTAAACCGTAAGTTACGCCCATGTCCTCGATACCGCTTTATCTTCTGTTAACCCATAAGGTTTTAGTTCCGAATTAACCCTAAAACAAATATCAAAACTAAATTTAGTTCTCCGTAGTTAACATATGCCGATGATCGAGATTTAGTCGGATTAACAGCGAAATCATGGAAATGAGCCGACTTTTAGACCGACCCGACCGGAGAGTTCTGGCGTCAGGTGTGGGGTTTAGTTTTAACGTGAAGAATCTCATCGCATGGAAAATAAACCCATTATTTGCCCTCCGCTATCTCTAAGTTCAAGGGCGTAGATAGATTTTTTCTAAAGCGGTATATGCTTCGTTACGGAATATTCTAGGAGATCGTTTTTAGGCACCAATTAATATTTTGCTGATTTGGTCAAATTTCGAAAATTAAATTATTAGGTATCTCTTCCTCTCTGCATGATTGGATTAAATTTGTTTTTGTAAATATTTTTTTTTACTATATTTGTGAAAAATATGGATATTGGTATCAATCCAAAAAGACGTACTAACCAGCGTTTTTCGGGCTCGGTTTTTCATAACCCCGACAGCCCCCCCCCCCCCCCCCCCCTCCCTAAATACGCCACTGCAACCTTTGGTCAAAATATTTTTTTTTAAATACAGCTATACAAAGCAACTGAGAGTGTAAGAAAAATGAAACTACGAAATACGAACTAAAAGGAAATTTAAAACATTCCTTTAAAAGTTGGGCTTAAAACAAAACGAAAGATACTAATAAAAATAACTTTCTAACACTATTCAATATCTATGAAATTAAAATTTAAACATTGTTTTAAGATCCATTAATAAATATGGCCAGGATTCGAGCCAAGAGAACGCATGGTTTTTGGTCTAATTTCGCATGGAGCTGTTAACTTTGAAGAGGAATTTAGACATACTTATTGGCCGAATGCTGTTAACGGGTAAGAGGGATGAATTATCTATAATAGAGCAATTTTATGCAAACATTTTTGCTGATTATTCATTATTGTTTCAGTAAGTAAGCATTATTACGCCAGGGTTAAATACGACATAATTCCGTTTTAATTATGAAAAAGCAATAATTTTTTCTAATTAATTTTTGTATTTCGAAAACCAATAAAAGTTAACGTTTTTATGAATTTTTTTATTGAATTCTAAACAAAATGAATAAATTTAAAGAGGACCATAAAAATTAATTACTCTTTTTATGTCGTATTTTTAATGACACATCTTCATAAAAATTCAGAAAATTACTTTAACTTTTTCCTTTACAAATTATGATAAAGCTGCAAGAAAGCTCTCCTTTTTATCGATACGATTTTATTACCTTCCATGGCCCTCTTAGAAATCGGAGCACAAAAGGACTTGATTGAAATTTCTTCTATAAATTTCTTTCCATAAACTTGACTCTTAAAAGCGATTTTCTCCATTATTACAGGATAAAATGGACGAAGTGTATGTTAGAGTCGATAATAATAATGGATAGTTACCATTCATTACAGGAGATATTTACTTAGTTCGGAACTTTTCGAATTTATGAACTAGCTTAATCAATTGATTCTTAAACCCGGGAAATGTTAAAAGTATTTGTCTGCCATTTTGTTACCTGAAACGGTTTAAAAGATCGTAAAATTTAAAGATTGTAAAAGCGATAAAAATACTACTCTGTGTAATAAATTTCATTTGTACCAACCTATTTTTGGTTACTGGATAATCACTTAACGATCAACCGTCGCGTTGGATATTTTCCCCTCTCTCGCGTTAGTTTTATATTAAAAAAAATTGCCAATTAGTTTTTTAAGCCAGGCGTTCTCTTGGCCCGAGCCTGGCCATATTTATTAATGAATTTTTGAAAATTTTTTATTTTGTACTTTAATATTTTTTGCAATACAATAAGCCTTATCTATTTTTTTATTTTTACGATTTTCATTGGCTTATATCTTTTTCTTCGAATATTTTTTCAGCTAGAAAATACCTGTTCCACAGCCACATAGATACCACCTTTCCATTGGCGAAAAAAAACTCAATAATTTGCAAAAACTCAATATATCACTACAAATTTTAGCGCGGTCGAATATCCTTAAACCCAATTTCGAAAAATTCAGTAATATCAAAAAGCAGAAATATGGTTTACTTCACATGCGATGATGAATTTTTATAAAACATATGGCAGCAAATAAGCGAAAATTCGGTACTTATTATCTTCATATTTTCCCAGCTGCAATGCAGTTTCTAATAAAGGCTGAATGAATCCAATTATTCTTTATAATTACCTCATAATAGAAACAATTACACAATATAACAAACAAAATTAAAGATAAGAAATGTCTAGAGAGTACGGAAAGACAAAGCAAAGGGAAAGCGAGCAATTTGAACGTGCACCAGCAGCGGCTCCGGGCACATTTATATTTTTGGGCGATTTATTTTTCTTTATGGAGGCACACTGACCCTCCGAGCAATTGTTTTTACTTTTATTTACTCCAATAAACTTTACTGGACCCAAAGAAGTATTCGCTAGCGCGGAAAATGTAAGATATGGCGGTAACACACCTACTATTATTACTGCTAGGCCGGATTTATTTTCTGGGAGTTTAACGATAAAACTCTATTTTTATTTTGGTGGAACAAAAATTGACCGTTTATGGCGGTCAGAAGGTTGACTAATTATTTATATTAAGACGACTCCGTACACCTTTAAAATGAGCTTTCTTCTGACGGATTTATTAATCGATTTTGTGAATATAACAAATTATGCATTACTCTAAAATTGTTAATTTATTTTATAACGTATTTATATACGGTCACCGTACAACCACCATTGGGCTCTTCCGATCACAAACTTATTTCAACCCTGAGCGAGCTGCCAATTAGTTCTGAACAACCTCCTAAACCCCGTAAGATTTGGCACTATACATCAGCTAAGTGGGAAGACCTAAAGGACCATTTTCGCAACTTTCCCTGGCTAAGCGTATGCTTTTCTTCGGATGATCCATCTGTCTGTGCAAAGGAGGTCTCCGACGTCATTCTAACTAGCATGGAGGCCTTTATTTCTTTCTCTAAAAAGCGTCCTTCCAACGGCAAGCCCTGGTTTAGCAAGAATTGCGAGCGTGCTGTCAGATCTAAAAACCTGGCTTACCGACAGTGGCGTAAAAACCCTACTCCTGAAAATCGCGCCATCTTTGTTACCACCCGAAACCAATGTAAGCAAATGATAGACCAAAGCAAAGAAGCTCATAACGAGAGAATCAAAAACAAACTTCTTGCCAGTCCTAACGGATCAAGGTCCTTTTGGTCAGTCGCTAAAGCCGTCAGCCAAAACTTTACAAAGTCAACTATTCCACCTCTAACACGTTCCGACGGCACAATAGCAACCACAGCCGGGGATAAGGCAAACCTACTTGCTGAACTGTTTTCCTCGTATTCCACTGTAGACTTTCAGGGAAAACCACCACCCAACATTCCCTCAGTTCAATCGCAAATGTCTGAAATCGTGTTCCGTCAGCGTCTTGTTAAACGGATCCTTAAAGGACTCGACGTCAATAAAGCTTCTGGTCCAGACGAAATTCCTATCATTGTTTTTAAGACATGCGCCGATGAACTTACACCAGTATTTTGTAGACTTTTCAACTTATCCTACAAAAAAGGAATATTTCCATCCTGCTGGAAGTCGGCGCGTGTCCAGCCCATTCCAAAGAAAGGTAAAAAGACCCTGCCAAGCAACTACCGACCCGTCGCATTGCTTTCAGTAATCTCAAAAGTAATGGAGAAAGCTATTAACCAACAACTCCTAAAGTATCTGAAAGGGCTTAACATTATCAGCGACCATCAATACGGTTTTCGTAAGTCCAGATCAACAGGTGACCTTCTGGCATATGTCACCCATCTTTGGAGCAACACCATCGAACATCATGGAGAATCCCGGGCTGTTGCACTGGACATCTCTAGGGCTTTTGATCGTGTTTGGCACGATGGGCTTCTAAGTAAATTGCGATCCTACGGTATGCCTAATGGATTTTGTTTATGGTTAACCAGCTTCCTTAAGAACCGTTCTCTGCAAGTGGCGATTGACGGGTTTCTCTCAGACACCTTCACCATCAATGCCGGTGTTCCTCAAGGGTCCATATTGTCTTCTACCCTCTTTTTACTGTATAATAACGACCTTCTAGTGAAAACCCAAAATCCAATTTATAGCTTTGCTGATGACAGCACACTTGTCTCATCTTTTACCTTGACTCCCCAAACATCCGCTGCCGACGCACATCTTCGCAGGCAGCATGAAGTATTGCGCCTCAACAAGGACCTGGAAGAAATTTTGGCTTGGGGTGACAGTAACCAAGTCGAATTTAATGCTAAGAAAACCCAGGCAGCAGTCTTCTCCAAAAAGGTTAACATTGCAGAACCGGATATAGTCATGGCAGGACACGCAATTCCCCTGGCACCGTCTATTAATTTGCTGGGGGTCAATCTGGGAGGTAATATGTCTTGGCATGATCACGTTGCCGCAATTGCCAGGGCAGCTGCACAGAAACTTGGTGTACTTTTCCGCACCAAAAGGTTGTACACACCTCATCAACTTTTGACACTCTACAAAGCCCAGATTCGACCATCATTAGAATATTGCTCTCATGTCTGGAGCTCTGCACCCAAGCACACCCTTCGGCTGCTAGATTCCATTCAAAGGAGAGCCGTTCGTCTGATCGGCGACCCCGAGCTGACCAGGACTCTCGATAGCCTGGAGCATCGAAGACAGGTTGGTGATTTGGCTCTCTTTTACAGATATTTCCATGGCAGGTGTTCGACTGACATTGCCCACTTGATTCCACCTAGAGCAATGCAAAACAGAAATACACGGCGAACCACTGCCGCTCATCCATATGTTGTTTAGCTTAGTACTCCTCGAACTTCATTGTTCAAGAATTCTTTCATCTGGAGAACGTCATCTTTGTGGAATGATCTTCCTGAGGTCGTGTTTCCCAATGAATACAATCTTCAACGTTTCAAGACCAACGTTAATCGCTTTTTTCGCACTCGCACCGCTCCCAGAGCGCCTTAAAGGATTTTTCCTACAGTGCAGGTGTTTTATCATAAAAAAAAAAAAAAAAAAAAAAATAACGATTATGTAGCTTTTTTGATAATTTCGCAATATCACATGAATAATTGACCAAGTTTCTGCCGTCCACTGTTAGCGAATTTTTCCAAATTAAATTTAAATACTTACGACTTCTTTTTAAGTAGGAACTACTTTTTCAAGTTATATTATGTGTTACACTTATTTTTATGTTATTTTGCTCTGATATCTTCCACACTGCCCACTGTCTTAATATGCAAAAATATCATATGCACCCAACACTATCAAACGGACTGACAGTCCTGAATGATATCAATACTTCGTCATTCTCGTATTAGTGTTTTTTTCTAATGAGAATTTACATTAGTCCTTGAAGTTTAGACTTACATTATCAGAATTACTATCATTTTTTTATCAAGACTGTTAGTCTGGCTGATTGTGTAGGGTCTGCTATACGTAATGAGAAAGTAGTTTTTTGCTAATTCTATAGGTTTAATTTTCTTAGCTTTTATCAAATATTATTAATAATTTTAAATATTCATAGTTTTTCTGTAAGGCCCAACTTATATTATACGAAGAAAAAATCTTCTACAAACTATAAAAACCTTACGAAAGTTAAATTGCTACTGACTTTTCAACGAACGGCAACATCTTGGAAATATGAAAAACTTTCCGAAAAGTTATGTTGGTAAGAGATATTCCGTCTTAAAGGACTGTAACATGTAATATACAAAACTTGGGATCAGAGTCCGCAATAAAGTTTACTAAATTAATAATGTTGTTCTGTGACTATACGACTATACTTTCAATGTAAAAAATTCAACAATGTAAATTATTCTGCTTCAAGGTTACCAGTTTCATGCCACCGTTACTATATGTTAAATTAGACCAAAAACATTGCGTTCTCTTGACCCGAATCCTGGCCATATTTATTAATGGATTTTTTTAAAGTTTTTTATATTTGGATTCTACAGGTATTGGAGATAGTGAGAAAGTTATTTTTATTTTAAAAAAATGTTCAATATTTTTTACAATACGATCTTTAGTAATTATTTTTAGGGTTTTTATTGGCTTATAAAGTGTAATCGGTTACATTAGATTAACGCCATATTGAAATTAAGAGAAAAACTTCCTACGCGACCATTTTGAAAAAAAAAACTACAACTTGTGAAATGTCATTAAGAAAAGATGTTTCAGCTTTATTGAGCTGTTTAAAAAATATGCAATGTTCCATTAAAAATTCCTGACTTGAACCCAGGGTTGCGACGATTTAAATCAAACGATTTAAGTCAACTTATTTTTTCAATTTTAATCGTGATTTAAATCAAATTATAAATTGCTGTAGAAACAAGTCGCCGAAGCAAATAACTCAACAGGAATTTTAAAAAAAGGTTAGTTTATTTAAAACGGAGTGTTTAGATACATTATGTAAGTGTAAAAACATAACTAATCGTCATTAGTCCAGCGTAAAAAGGCTGGTTTACACGCTACGATAAATCGTAACGATGTGATTGACCAATTTATTGCTCCAATAAATCGAAAGAGTAGAGCACTGTTTAAACGCTACGATAAATTGTAACGATTCATTCAAATTAAATCTCCAGTTGTCGCCAGATCTTTTTTATTCCTGTCAGAGTATTCTTTGCTCTTAACGAGCCACAAACAGGTAAAACTTCTGTAAAGTTCGATAAACTCACTCAAGAACTCTCGAGGAGATTGTCTACTTGAATTGTCTGCCATAATAACAGGATAAACACAATAACAACTAACGCAACTCCACCACGAAATAATTCGATTCAGATACAACTTTTACGAACAATAGCTAAGCAACAACTGAAATCGTAGCGATAAATGCCTGGCACTTGTTTACACGTTCCAACATGTCGTTACGATTCGCAGAAATTCATGCCGGTCGGCTTCAACCATCCAATCCAACTCCAACTCCAATAAGTCGCTACAATGCCCTGTTTACACACAACGATAAATCGGAACACTTCGATCGATTTGATAAATTGCTACAATTTATCGTAACGTGTAAACCAGCCTTAAAAAATATTCATAAATTACGCTGCCGAAAATTTTCATGTCAATACAAGTTATTTTGTATGTCACCGAGGAGATTTTTATTTTTTTTATAGTTCATTATTGCCATATTTAAAGAAAAAATCGGTATAAATTGAAAATTATCAAAAAATCAGATTTATTGAGTTTTCCAAAAAAATCGTGATTTATTGCAACCCTCCTGCTTGAGCCTACTTTTGGAAAAACATGCACGATTTTATTTCATGGATCTGCCCCTTCAACCCAGATTGAATATTTGATGGTGTCTTTTAAAACGATCTCGTTATTTTAATTCAATTTTTGTTAGAATTGTAAATTGTTAGGTATTTCTTTGCAAGACTTAAAGAAGGTAAACTAATATTATTTCTATGTTTTTTATGTATTAAAAAAAAATGTTCCTAAAATGAAATGTGAGTGAGTCCCTAGATCCTGCCTTACAACTATTCCTGATACCGATTTTGGGATGTAACACTCAACAGTAGGTTTAAATAAACATGCATAAACCATTTCGAAAGAAAAACCGAGATACTATATTTTATTTATATATTAACCCACTGAGCCATAATTTAGCCGCCAGCTCAATATTTTTTAATAAAAAATGCTCGAGTTGAGTGCAGTGCGCGTTGACAAATTGAGCTATAGGTGTTTCGGGCAAGTTCGCCGCTGAAATTTAAAGAGGACCATAAAATGCAGAGCCGCAGGTCATATATACCGTTTTGTTTCACGTGCAGGCGAGCGCAAATAATGCAAAAGTTCGGGTTTCTCTACACAGAAAAATAAGTTATGATCAAACGCTGAGTATTTCAAGATATTCTTATGTTTCGATAAATCGCCTTCGGGAAATGCCCCTTTATTACTGATATTTTGAGTTATGACACAGAGAAAAAAATTTTAAAACTTTTCCACGGCACACTAGTTTATTTTTTTTTGAGGTTTATAGAGGAAGAAATTACGTGATAGCATAACACGCTTCTTGTGACATGTTTGAACTGACGATAAAAAACTATGCGTGTAATGGAGGCCGTTTTTTTTTTTTTTTTTATAATAAAACACCTGCACTGTAGGAAAAATCCTTTAAGGCGCTCTGGGAGCGGTGCGAGTGCGAAAAAAGCGATTAACGTTGGTCTTGAAACGTTGAAGATTGTATTCATTGGGAAACACGACCTCAGGAAGATCATTCCACAAAGATGACGTTCTCCAGATGAAAGAATTCTTGAACAATGAAGTTCGAGGAGTACTAAGCTGAACAACATATGGATGAGCGGCAGTGGTTTGCCGTGTATTTCTGTTTTGAATTGCTCTAGGTGGAATCAAGTGGGCAATGTCAGTCGAACACCTGCCATGGAAATATCTGTAAAAGAGAGCCAAATCACCAACCTGTCTTCGATGCTCCAGGCTATCGAGGGTCTTGGTCAGCTCGGGGTCGCCGATCAGACGAACGGCTCTCCTTTGAATGGAATCCAGTAGCCGAAGGGTGTGCTTGGGTGCAGAGCTCCAGACATGAGAGCAATATTCTAATGATGGTCGAATCTGGGCTTTGTAGAGTGTCAAAAGTTGATGAGGTGTGTACAACCTTTTGGTGCGGAAAAGTACACCAAGTTTCTGTGCAGCTGTCTTGGCAATTGCGGCAACGTGATCATGCCAAGACATGTTACCTCCCAGATTGACCCCCAGCAAATTAATAGACGGTGCCAGGGGAATTGCGTGTCCTGCCATGACTTTATCCGGTTCTGCAATGTTAACCTTTTTGGAGAAGACTGCTGCCTGGGTTTTCTTAGCATTAAATTCGACTTGGTTACTGTCACCCCAAGCCAAAATTTCTTCCAGGTCCTTGTTGAGGCGCAATACTTCATGCTGCCTGCGAAGATGTGCGTCGGCAGCGGATGTTTGGGGAGTCAAGGTAAAAGATGAGACAAGTGTGCTGTCATCAGCAAAGCTATAAATTAGATTTTGGGTTTTCACTAAAAGGTCGTTAATATACAGTAAAAAGAGGGTAGGCGACAATATGGACCCTTGAGGAACACCGGCATTGATGGTGAAGGTGTCTGAGAGAAACCCGTCAATCGCCACTTGCAGAGAACGGTTCTTAAGGAAGCTGGTTAACCATAAACAAAATCCATTAGGCATACCGTAGGATCGCAATTTACTTAAAAGCCCATCGTGCCAAACACGATCAAATAAAGCTTCTGGTCCAGACGAAATTCCTATCATTGTTCTCAAGACATGCGCCGATGAACTTACACCAGTATTTTGTAGACTTTTCAACTTATCCTACAAAAAAGGAATATTTCCATCCTGCTGGAAGTCGGCGCGTGTCCAGCCCATTCCAAAGAAAGGTAAAAAGACCCTGCCAAGCAACTACCGACCCGTCGCATTGCTTTCAGTAATTTCAAAAGTAATGGAGAAAGCTATTAACCAACAACTCCTAAAGTATCTGGAAGGGCTTAACATTATCAGCGACCATCAATACGGTTTTCGAAAGTCCAGATCAACAGGTGACCTTCTGGCATATGTCACCCATCTTTGGAGCAACACCATCGAACATCATGGAGAATCCCGGGCTGTTGCACTGGACATCTCTAGGGCTTTTGATCGTGTTTGGCACGATGGGCTTCTAAGTAAATTGCGATCCTACGGTATGCCTAATGGATTTTGTTTATGGTTAACCAGCTTCCTTAAGAACCGTTCTCTGCAAGTGGCGATTGACGGGGTTCTCTCAGACACCTTCACCATCAATGCCGGTGTTCCTCAAGGGTCCATATTGTCGCCTACCCTCTTTTTACTGTATATTAACGACCTTCTAGTGAAAACCCAAAATCCAATTTATAGCTTTGCTGATGACAGCACACTTGTCTCATCTTTTACCTTGACTCCCCAAACATCCGCTGCCGACGCACATCGAATTTCATTTCATGTATCTGCGTAGATAGCTGTCTTCTCTAGCTCTGGCTTAAAACTTTAATTTCTCCTGTATTGTCCTCGAAATAATTTTCAAAAAGTGTACCCGGCAATTCTTAGTGGCGTTATCTTTGGTGTGTCAAGAATTCATGTTGATAATCCTTTAATTACAGTGTTAATTAGGTAAATTTGGTTGCGGCTGCGCCTTTTGCCGCTTCTAGCCCTATCACTTTGATAAACTCGTGGCTGTCATCGAACCTGTGTTTTGTTTTGCTGATCTCTTGAATATATTGTTTAATATGATGGGAAAAACAAGAAGTACTTCAAGTTGTGATGATCCAACCGAGAAACTTATACTAAAGGTATGTACTAGCTTCACCAATCAGTTGAAAGCGGACTTTGATTTGAGATTTAACAAACTTGATGATCAACTCAAACTTATGACTAGTACGTTCAATAAAATTAGTTGCGATACCAAGTCTAATAAGGAAGCCATTGAAGCCTTAGATGAAAACCTGGACGCATCAAGGCAACTAGCTAAAAGAAACTCTCTCCGCTTTCTTGGTTTCCCTGAGGAGGACGGGGAGAATACTATGGACACCATCGTCAGTTTTATAAATACGAAACTTAATTTGCAGTGCTCGAAACGCGACATTGACAGTGCGTTTCGGTTGAGTAAATCAGTCGATGTTACGAAACCTCGGGTTATTTTGGTTACCTTTGCTGTTAATTGGATGCGTGAAGAGGTTTTTAATGCTAAAAAAGTGCTTAAAAAATCAAAAATCGCTATATTCGAGGACCTCACCAAAAAACGTTACGATCTACTTATGAGTGCAAAAAAACACTTACGGAAAAAATAAGGTGTGGTCTGTGAGTGGCAATATTTACTATTGGTGTGAAACCGAAAATAAAAAGAAATTAATACCTGTCCAATAGATTATATCAGTTTTCAGCGCATTAAATTTACGATTGTCGACCACTTCTTGATTGTTTTGGTAGTACTATAAAGTGCAACGTTAGGAATACTATTTTTTTTTGCCGATATGTGTTTACATTTTGATACTTTTCTTGATAAAGCATCTGTACATTTGCACTTAATTTTTTATTCCTATCGATAAAAGACTTAAATATTTATAAAAACTTTTTACTAAATGCTTGAATGTTTAACCTTATTGCTGTGTGTAAATGAACAGGTGCGGATTTAAGATATATTAAGTAAATGATATATATTGTTCACCGTTCTATACTTAACATATTCTTTTTTTATTTTATTATTTTTGTAAAGTATCTTCGTTTATAATAATTATGACATGGTAGAATTTATGCATCCTTTTTTTTTCTTTTAAAGCCTGTGAATACCTTCATGGGCTATAACAAGCACGATCAGTTTTTTTTGTCTAATCATTTTATCAAACAAAGCATGTTTTTTTTTAGTTTCCTAGGTATATTATATTATAATTGTACAGGAGTTTTCTTTTAGTTATTTTTAATTAGATTTTGAGCCTAGATAGTAATATGCGTGATGCTTGGATGGATTTTTCACATTTTAATGTGCGTTCGCTGTGTGCTGGATTCGACTTGTTCGCGGATGTTCTGACTGGGGGCAATTTTGATGTTGTCGGTCTTTCGGAGACATGGCTTAATTCTGATATGGGGGATGGTGGACTTGGCATTGAGGGATTTGATTTGATCCGTAATGATCGTAATGGGCGAGGTGGGGGCGTGGCCTTTTATATTAAGAAATGCATTAATTATTCCCTGCTAAAAACTCATCATGGTAATAGTTCTCTGGAACAACTATGGATCTCAGTTAAGCTGGGTGGAAGGCGACTTTGTCTGGGTACACTGTATAGACCTCCTAGCTCTAATCTTCAAATATGCTTGGACGAATTGGAAAATACATTGGTTAGTATAGAACCTGAATTCGACTTCATTGCTTTTGGCGGCGATCTTAATGTGGATCTGAGTAACCCTAATAGTGCAGGTAGTATGTATCTTAATAGTTTTCTCAATAAATACGGATTATCTCAGTGCATCAAGGATCCCACTCGCGTTACCCCTTCTACCAGCACACTGTTAGATGTTCTGGTATGTTCGGACTCAAATCTCGTGGATAATGCTTCTGTAATTAATATGGACGATATATCCGACCATAAGCTGGTCAATTTTACGATCAAGATAAGTAAAACTAAACCCGGTCCTAGTTTTAAGACATACCGAGACTTTTCTAATTTTGATTACAATAATTTTTTGCAAGATCTAAGAAGTATTAATTGGCAGTTTATATATACATTAACCGACATCGACACTATGGTAGACTTCTTTAATGACAATGTTCTTAACCTATTTAACCTACATGCTCCTCTTAAAACCTCAAAAATTACTAAATATCCCGCGCCTTGGATAACACCCAATTTAAAATTTATGATAAAGCTTCGTGACAAGGCATTTTCTAAGTACAAAAAACTTAAAACTGACGGTAACTGGACATATTATAAAACCTTACGCAATCAAGTAAACATTGCCGTTAGAGCTGAAAAAAAGGCTTATTTACAGTATACATTCAATAGAGACCCAAAAAATTTCTGGCGTACCATAAAATATTTAAACTTAAGCTCAAACTCTCAATCCTCTGATTCCTTGTTGAAAATAGGTGATTCCGATGATTTTAATAATTTCTTTACTAATTCGCTGCCTAATGCCGGCCCTGTGGATCTAAACTTTATGAACCAAAACTACGTAAATAAAAGATTTAACCAGTGTGAAGATTTAAGGTTTAATGCAGTAACTAACATAGATATTGACAAAATTATTAACAATTTGAAAAGCAACGCAGTTGGAAATGATGGCATAAATTTAAAAATGCTGCTTTATATTACACCTCATTTAACTGATGTTATCTGCTTTATAATTAACAGATGTCTCTTATCAGGTTATTTTCCAAACGCCTGGAAAGCCGCCAACATTGTGCCGGTTCCTAAAGTGGCAAGTCCGAAACAATTGTCAGACTATAGGCCTATCAGTATCCTACCTACTCTGTCCAAAATTCTTGAACGAGTGGTCGCGGAACAATTAACTTTATTTTTAAACAATAACAATATTCTTCCACCTACCCAGTCAGGGTTTCGTAGAAACCATAGCACCACCACGGCCCTTTTAAACATAACTGATGACCTTTTAAGAGAATGGGATAACAATAACTGTAGTTGCCTTATCCTTCTCGATTATAGTAAGGCTTTTGATACAATTGGGCATGACATACTACTGACTAAACTGAAATTTTTTGGTCTGGGTGAGGTAGCATTGAAATTCTTTGAAACTTATTTTTCGAATAGATCCCAGCGAGTACTAATTAATAATAACCCTTCTCAACCCCATTTTATTGGCAGGGGTGTGGCCCAGGGCAGTATTTTGGGTCCTCTTTTGTTCTCAATTTATACTTCTGATTTTTCCAAATTTCTTAATTATCTTGAATCGCACCAATTTGCGGATGATACACAATTATATTTATCTTTTTTACCTTCCGACGTTGCTACCGCTGTAAATAAAATCAATGAAGATCTTAAACTAATCTCTGACATCTCGAAATCTCACAACTTAATTTTGAATGAGAAAAAAACTCAGATTATGGTATTTGGTAAGTGCAAATCATCTATAGTTGAAAATCCTTTGTTTCAAATTCTTGTCAATGACACTCTTATAAAACCTATAAATACATGTAAAAATTTAGGCCTGTACATTGATTCTGAGCTTAGATATTCAGACCATGTTTCCTCATTAATTCAAAAAACATACGCTAAATTGAAACTTCTTTATATACATAGAGATGTGTTTAGTACTGCTACCAAATTACGTCTGACTGACTCTCTGATTTTATCCCATCTAGGCTACTGCGACGTTGTCTACTGGCCTGCTTTACTTCAAAAAGACAAAGCTAGTTTGCAAAAACTTCAAAACGCATGTCTTAGGTTTAGCTTCAATGTCCGTAAATTTGATCATATCACTCCATCTTTAACCGAGTCAGGATGGCTTACTGTCGGAGAGCGTTATGAACTTCATTTGTTGCATCTTGTTTATAAAATTAGGCTAAATAAACTTCCTTCTTATCTTTTTGGTAAACTTATTAGGGGCTCTGATGTGCATGACCTTTTGACACGCCACAGAGATATGTATTGTGTACCCAGGCACTCACATGCCTTTTTCCAGCGTTCATTCAGCTATACGGCCGCTACTGTGTTTAATTCTCTGCCTGAGGGCATCAGGATGGCTCCCAGCTCTGCTGTATTTTGCAGGCGTGTTAAGGAGCGTTTGCTGGCGAGTCGTAATCCGCACTAGCGTTGCACTAAATGGTTACCCTTTAATATTCTATAATTTACTTTTATTAATAACTTATCAACTCTATTTCCTATAAACCTTAATTTATTTTTGTTTATCTATTACACTAATAAATCTTTAATATTTTTGTTTTATATTTGCTTTTTTAGTTATATAGGTATAAATATTTTTTTCAATCGATTTTATAAACTGGGTGGTTGTATGAGCAGCTCTAGTTGGATACCGCCACCATATTTATTTGTTATTTGTAGTTATTTTTTTGTACATAATAAAAGGCATTATTATTATTATTATTATTATTATCTTCGCAGGCAGCATGAAGTATTGCGCCTCAACAATGACCTGGAAGAAATTTTGGCTTGGGGTGACAGTAACCAAGTCGAATTTAATGCTAAGAAAACCCAGGCAGCAGTCTTCTCCAAAAAGGTTAACATTGCAGAACCGGATATAGTCATGGCAGGACACGCAATTCCCCTGGCACCGTCTATTAATTTGCTGGGGGTCAATCTGGGAGGTAATATGTCTTGGCATGATCACGTTGCCGCAATTGCCAGGGCAGCTGCACAGAAACTTGGTGTACTTTTCCGCACCAAAAGGTTGTACACACCTCATCAACTTTTGACACTCTACAAAGCCCAGATTCAACCATCATTAGAATATTGCTCTCATATCTGGAGCTCTGCACCCAAGCACACCCTTCGGCTACTGGATTCCATTCAAAGGAGAGCCGTTCGTCTGATCGGCGACCCCGAGCTGACCAAGACTCTCGATAGCCTGGAGCATCGAAGACAGGTTGGTGAATTGGCTCTCTTTTACAGATATTTCCATGGCAGGTGTTCGACTGACATTGCCCACTTGATTCCACCTAGAGCAATGCAAAACAGAAATACACGGCGAACCACTGCCGCTCATCCATATGTTGTTCAGCTTAGTACTCCTCGAACTTCATTGTTCAAGAATTCTTTCATCTGGAGAACGTCATCTTTGTGGAATGATCTTCCTGAGGTCGTGTTTCCCAATGACTACAATCTTCAACGTTTCAAGACCAACGTTAATCGCTTTTTTCGCACTCGCACCGCTCCCAGAGCGCCTTAAAGGATTTTTCCTACAGTGCAGGTGTTTTATCATAAAAAAAAAAAAAAAAAGCCCTAGAGATGTCCAGTGCAACAGCCCGTAATCGAAACCGGCCAAAAACTGCTGGCCGTTATCGGCAAACAAACTGAAAGTGTAGTGTGACTATAGATAATTTCTGGCCGCGGACGGAAAGTCCATGGACTGACGTCCGCCAACCGGCCGACTGAACGTGAACTCTTTGACGTTAAATATATTGATACATAACGACCATCGACTTTGGCGTCCCGTCAGCGGCGTGTTTAAGAATTAAATTAAAATTAAAAAAAAACTAAATTAAAGGAAGGGTGGCAAATCTAAGTAACACTTTTGGTTTAAAACACTAAAAGTATCGAAAATAGTTTCTATTATAAAGTCACTAGAGTCAAAAAACGTTCATAGATTGTTTTACAATGTTTGAAACATCGATTATGGTAATTCGGAGATCGACTTCGTCCGGAATTTTTATCCAGGCTGAAACTGCATAAAATGATAGTTTGTCGAAATAAACTTTCGCAAAGTTAAAATTGTTTCATTAGCATTTTAAATTTGCTCACCATTACTCATACTGAATAGGAAATGAAGTGAAAACGACTATTTTAGTTTCATTAAAATCGTTTTGTAATTAAAACAACTCGACACAGTAGTTTTTCAATGCTCAAGTGGCTGATATTTGACTTAGATATAGTTAGCAATAAGCTAAACATAAATTTAAACCAGAATTTTGAAGTTTAAGGCTAATTCACCGGAACCAAACTTAAACAACTCTCAAAATGTTTAAATGTTGGAAACAATTATGGTTTTTGAATGAAAAGCGTTTTGGATTTGCATTGTCTTTATTTGTTTTTTTAATTACAACGTTTCGACTGGTAAGGATTTACTAACTTCTGGTGAATACTTTGCGCAGAATTTCGGCTCCACAAAATAATATGATGACCAGGCCTGGTCAGCTGCACCTGATTTCTCTGTATCTCCTTTTAGTGTATTGCTTTTGGGTTCTTTGATCCTTATTTCGAGTAGTCTTAGTGTCTCACAAAATAAGATTGGTCACATTCGCAGTGGTCGACACAGTTTTTCCTGTTTTTTTTTTGGCTTGTCGGTTTTGTCTTCGTCAGGTGGCCTCGTAAAGCGTCTTTCGAGCTAAATACTGTATTGATATTGTATCATTGTCCTTGTCTTCTCCGACACTTCTTTGAAATATGGAATGTTAACTGTCAGTTGTGTCTCTTTTATTTTTTGGCCAATTAAATGACGGCCATAGCTTTCTTCTCAAATATTTGAAGGGCGTACATTTATATGAAAATTATTTTCATGTTATAATATATGATTATGTGGAATATCCCCTTGAAATATACTGTTTCCGACACCCTGTATACGCCCTATATAGTAACTAAATCATTGAAAAAGGTTTGAAATAGGCCGTCGGGAAAGGGAAACATGTTATTTCTAGCCTTTACGTTTGACTCAAATTCCAACAAACTTTCTGAAAATGATTAAATAAAAAAAAAATACAAAAATACAAATTCAACAATGCTAAAAATTTTGAATAAAATGTCATGTGCTTATGCCGAATTTTCTATTTTCTTTAACAATACGAGAAGGATCTTTTACAAAAAATACCGTTTTATAAGAATAGGTACTTAGAATATAATTGGTACTTAGGCTTTTACCTCATCCTCAGTCAAATCTTTGGTATATTATAATATGTTTTTTATAGAGCCTATTTATATGCTAGACTCAAACTTGTCCGATTATTCCATAGTATTTACCAGGATTTTTGTGCAGATATTTTAAGGTTTATCAAGTTGTATAAACTTCTTTAAGAGGATCCGACCTATATTTTTTATTCTTTTCCAAGGTTACCAGCTCCATGCAGCAACCAACTTTTGTTTTTAAATGGATTAACCCTTCTAGGTGAGAGAGGAGAAATTTTTATATATATTTTTCTATATTCTATTTTTATTGAAAATTGCATTTAACTTAAGACATATTGACGCTAAAAAGGACGAACATTTTAAAATACCATAATATATTGTTTTAGTTTTTAAATAAAAACACTGATTAAGGCAAAAATGTTGCTGAAACGTCTGAAGTAGTAATTTATTGAAATAAATAAAATTTGAAAAAAAAACAACCTTTTTTTCAAGAAGAACCAAAAGTCCCAAAAAACTACCTCAAAAATATATATTAAATTAGACCAAAAGCATTGCCTTCTCTTGGCCCGAATCCTGACTATGTTTATTAATGGTTTTTTCTAGCAGAGTGTCAAAAAGTTACTTTAATTATAAAAAATAATTTTCAATATTTTTACAACACATTGAACTTTAGTAGTAATTATTTTTAGCTTTTCTGTAATTCGGGCCAATCAGAACCGCAATTTGGTATGATTGTGTTTTATTAAAATGTATTTTTGAAGTAAAAAAAAAATTAAACAACGCAACGAATTGATTTGAGGATACTTTGCTTAATAAAGATAATTTGAACAAAATAAAAACTGAACATCGCCTTTCAATTTAAAAAAAAAATAGAATTTTAACAGACCTGTTTCCCGGAACTAAAATTAATTTAAACGAACTTCTCCCGGCTCCAAATAAATTGAGCAGAAAATTGTGATTAAACCTTAACGAATTTAAATACTTCATTGATTTAAATTTATCCCGAAAGTCGTCTTGGTAGCGTGTTTGCCAGGGAATCGAGGTCGTCTTAATTTATTTTCTTGTAAGACAATCGGACTAAAGAGAGCAGTTTGGGGTAAAGACGAATAAGCGTCAGAATGTCAGAATCACTGAAACCACTTGCACTCGACCGCATTTTTAATGAATAACGAGGCGTCTTTTTGGTACAATAACAGTTTTTGGTAATAAGTCTGTTTATTGTTGTGTTTAGGTACAGTTCAAACGACATTAGGTACCATTGTTTAAAAGCAATAGTTGTAATGAACGTTTTTTTAAATTTTTGTAAACATTTTTTTACAAAATAAAAGCACGTTTTTTGAAAAAATCATTTCTTATTTATTACCTTACTAGGAAACGTAATTTTCTACTCTGGTTGATGTCTTCCCGGGAGAGTATTAAGTTTGCTTTAAAACAAAATTGTTTATATCTTGATTTTTCTTAACTGAAATTATAGTTCTCAACATTGAGTCAATTGTATACAGGGTGTCCGGTAACTTATGGGCCGTAGAGTAACTGGAGATACTAGACATCAAACTAAGCCGATTATGTCATATAAGTTTTTTCGGATTGTCACTTTTGTTTTTTTTTGTTAATTTAATTATTTACTATGTTTTTTATGCTTTGGGATGTTTAAAGGGAAATATCTCGAAAACCGTTAAAGATATTAAGATCAATCAAGTACACATTTTTGCTTCAGAAAATGCCCTTTTTAAGAAACTATAATTGAAAAATACCTAATATCACAGGTGAGAAAAAAAATCATAGATTTATGAAGCCCAGTGTATGCAACTGGCTCCCTCTAGTTTAAAACTTAAAAATTTCTACAAATTCTTATTTCTTGCTCATAAAAACATAATATTGCCAACTTTCAATTCGATTCATTAAAATTATGGCTTATTTTCGAGAATAAACTTTTACTTTCAACACCCTGTATCTCTAGAACGGGTAACAATCCGAAAAAACTTATATGACTTAACCGGCTTAGTTTGATGTCTAGTATCTTCAGTTACTTTACGGCCTATAAGTTACCGGACACCCTGTATATAGATGGTTTTTAGGATCGTTGCTTTTTAGAAAAATAAGCCAGAAGGATTTCCTTTACTTTATTAGTGATGCACCAATCTACAAACTTAATTCAACTGGTATCGCACTTTGGATTTGTCAGTCAGTCGGGTTGCACAAATATTTTTAATAATTAACTAACCAGCAACTTTGACGGTGACGTACATGAGACATTGCCAAAAATACATGTCTTACATCAAAGCATCCTTGTCAACTTAATTTTTAATTAATAAATCAGGTTATTTTGATAGTTTTTTTTTTTTTATGATAAAACACCTGCACTGTAAGAAAAATCCTTTAAGGCGCTCTGGGAGCGGTGCGAGTGCGAAAAAAGCGATTAACGTTGGTCTTGAAACGTTGAAGATTGTATTCATTGGGAAACACGACCTCAGGAAGATCATTCCACAAAGATGACGTTCTCCAGATGAAAGAATTCTTGAACAATGAAGTTCGAGGAGTACTAAGCTGAACAACATATGGATGAGCGGCAGTGGTTTGCCGTGTATTTCTGTTTTGCATTGCTCTAGGTGGAATCAAGTGGGCAATGTCAGTGGAACACCTGCCATGGAAATATCTGTAAAAGAGAGCCAAATCACCAACCTGTCTTCGATGGTCCAGGCTATCGAGGGTCTTGGTCAGCTCGGGGTCGCCGATCAGACGAACGGCTCTCCTTTGAATGGAATCCAGTAGCCGAAGGGTGTGCTTGGGTGCAGAGCTCCAGACATGAGAGCAATATTCTAATGATGGTCGAATCTGGGCTTTGTAGAGTGTCAAAAGTTGATGAGGTGTGTACAACCTTTTGGTGCGGAAAAGTACACCAAGTTTCTGTGCAGCTGTTTTGGCAATTGCGGCAACGTGATCATGCCAAGACATATTACCTCCCAGATTGACCCCCAGCAAATGAATAGACGGTGCCAGGGGAATTGCGTGTCCTGCCATGACTATATCCGGTTCTGCAATGTTAACCTTTTTGGAGAAGACTGCTGCCTGGGTTTTCTTAGCATTAAATTCGACTTGGTTACTGTCACCCCAAGCCAAAATTTCTTCCAGGTCCTTGTTGAGGCGCAATACTTCATGCTGCCTGCGAAGATGTGCGTCGGCAGCGGATGTTTGGGGAGTCAAGGTAAAAGATGAGACAAGTGTGCTGTCATCAGCAAAGCTATAAATTGGATTTTGGGTTTTCACTAAAAGGTCGTTAATATACAGTAAAAAGAGGGTAGGCGACAATATGGACCCTTGAGGAACACCGGCATTGATGGTGAAGGTGTCTGAGAGAAACCCGTCAATCGCCACTTGCAGAGAACGGTTCTTAAGGAAGCTGGTTAACCATAAACAAAATCCATTAGGCATACCGTAGGATCGCAGTTTACTTAAAAGCCCATCGTGCCAAACACGATCAAAAGCCCTAGAGATGTCCACTGCAACAGCCCGGGATTCTTCATGATGTTCGATGGTGTTGCTCCAAAGATGGGTGACATATGCCAGAAGGTCACCTGTTGATCTGGACTTACGAAAACCGTATTGATGGTCGCTGATAATGTTAAGCCCTTCCAGATACTTTAGTAATTGTTGGTTAATAGCTTTCTCCATTACTTTGGAAATTACTGAAAGCAATGCGACGGGTCGGTAGTTGCTTGGCAGGGTCTTTTTACCTTTCTTTGGAATGGGCTGGACACGCGCCGACTTCCAGCAGGATGGAAATATTCCTTTTTTGTAGGATAAGTTGAAAAGTCTACAAAATACTGGTGTAAGTTCATCGGCGCATGTCTTGAGAACAATGATAGGAATTTCGTCTGGACCAGAAGCTTTATTGACGTCGAGTCCTTTAAGAATCCGTTTAACAAGACGCTGACGGAACACGATTTCAGACATTTGCGATTGAACTGAGGGAATGTTGGGTGGTGGTTTTCCCTGAAAGTCTACAGTGGAATGCGAGGAAAACAGTTCAGCAAGTAGGTTTGCTTTATCCCCGGCTGTGGTTGCTATTGTGCCGTCGGAACGTGTTAGAGGTGGAATAGTTGACTTTGTAAAGTTTTGGCTGACGGCCTTAGCGACTGACCAAAAGGACCTTGATCCGTTAGGACTGGCAAGAAGTTTGTTTTTGATTCTCTCGTTATGAGCTTCTTTGCTTTGGTCTATCATTTGCTTACATTGGTTTCGGGTGGTAACAAAGATGGCGCGATTTTCAGGAGTAGGGTTTTTACGCCACTGTCGGTAAGCCAGGTTTTTAGATCTGACAGCACGCTCGCAATTCTTGCTAAACCAGGGCTTACCGTTGGAAGGGCGCTTTTTGGAGAAAGGAATAAAGGCCTCCATGCTAGTTAGAATGACGTCAGAGACCTCCTTTGCACAGACAGATGGATCATCCGAAGAAAAGCATACGCTTAGCCAGGGAAAGTTGCGAAAATGGTCCTTTAGGTCTTCCCACTTAGCTGATGTATAGTGCCAAATCTTACGGGGTTTAGGAGGTTGTTCAGAACTAATTGGCAGCTCGCTTAGGGTTGAAATAAGTTTGTGATCGGAAGAGCCCAATGGTGGTTGTACGGTGACCGTATATAGGTCTGGATTTGAAGTTAAAAAGAGATCTAAAAGACTAGCAAAATCCCCAGCTCGGTCTGGAACCCGCGTTGGTTCTTCTACGAGTTGAGTTAGACCAGAACTGATCGCAAAAGATTCGGCCTCGCGGCCTTGCTCATCGTTGGTGTTTGAGTATTTAAGCCAGTTGACATTGTGGACGTTAAAGTCGCCAAAGATTGCAACTTCGGCATTCGGATGATTGGTTTGCAAGAAGTCGATTGTGTTGGCTAATGATGAGAAGAGGGCCCTGTAATGCATGTCACTTGGAGGACGGTAAAGGCAGCATATAAACTTAGTGATTTGAAGATATTTTAAACCACATTACATCAAAGTCTTTCGGTTCCAGTATCTCCTCCCGTTGGCAGCAAAGATCATCTCGAATGAACAGACAGACCCCAAAGTTGCGTCTAAAACGGAAGTGAAAATCATATCCAGGATATAAATAGCTGACGGTGTTCGTTGACGCTCTGACTTTTGTCTCGGTCAGTGCAAGCACATGAGGCTTGGAAGATTGTAAGTGCTAGTGGACTGAATTGATTGATAGTGAGTAAATAATGCCTTCCGATGTTATATAAGTGACTGGTTAGTTAATTGTTGTTAAAAATCTTTAAATTAACTATTAAAATAACCGAGTTCACGAAACTGTTTCGACTTTAATATAAATTTTAGTGCAAATAAGTTGAAATTGAGCCGTTACACAATATTTTTTGAGGTGTAGACATTTACAAGACAACATGACCTGACGAAGATATCTCAAAAGAGATTTTTAAATTGCTCCACGTAACCCGTGTAACAAGAAAAGATTTAGTTGAACGTGTCGAGCATATTATGATCCGAGGAATAATAACGGCGTTATATAAATCTTACTTCACGCACTTTTTAACAATGCCTATTTTTAACTTCGCCCGCTCCATTATGGGTGTCACAAAATCATTCTGATTTGAATTTCTTAAAAGCGTGTGGAACAGAGATAAAGACTTGTTTGTAATGCAAGCCTTATTTTATTATTATTGATCTTTTACGTTTTTTTGATTTGTTAATTTAAAAAAAAAATTATCGACATTTTAGGGGCCCCTAAAAATCTTCCTAGAGTATCACAAACCTTTTTGGAAACGGTTAAAAATACGGGGCGAAAGCGGGAAGTTTAAAAATATACGATGGGATGGACGTCATCCTAGTAACCGCGCAATTATTTTATTTGCCAGACGTGCGATTGATTATGTTGTTATCTTTGTTTCGATAACTTAAATAGACAAGACAGTTTATAAACAGGAAACCATACCCGAGAGATCAGTCAGGTAGGAGTGCGTCGTACACAGAGCGAACAGCTGTTGCTATTGCATGGAATTGTTGTGACGTCGGTAAGTTGATTCGCGTGTTATTATTTGAGAGCGTATTTTGTTTAATTAATTTATCAGTAAATAATTGAAGTATTTAAAAACTGAAACCGTAGAAACATTTATTTTTTCCTGCTCTATACGATAGGGTAAAAACCAAAATTTAGTGAAAAATATATTAGGTATATTTTAATATTTTGCGCATAGCATTTTTAACGAACCCCTGTATACAGGGTTACGATGATGTGGCCAAGTACAATAACTGCATAATCACAACGCCCAATGGCGAATATTTGAATCTTTAAAAATTGTAAATTATTTGGAGCCGATCGCTCTTTTATTAATATTGTTTTATTTAAAATCATTTAACAGAAAAGCTTGACAAGCCCTTGACCCTTTTCTATTAAAGTTTTCAAACATATTTAAATATTTAAAGAATGACAAACAAGCTAAAAATAACATACAGAAAGAAAAAGTTTAAAATGAACTTTTTGAAAATTCAGATTCTTGAGAATACTTTTCTACCTTTCCTAAGTTCTATTTAAATAGTCTGACTGTTACTTGAAAAATTAAGATCCCGTACTTTAAAAAATTAGATTGACTTATGAAAAATAATTGTCTATTATGGCCGCTTTTTAAATAAAATAAATTTCTAAAAGTATGTTTTTTCTTCATTTTGATTATGCCACATTATGTTTAAATACACAACGTAACAACATACAGAGAACACAATAAGGCTGTTAGATTGGTTCACGTATCTTATTTAACCAGAAAAGATTTGAGTTAACACGTTCAGCACGTGTTACGACTTAGGCAACAAAAGAACTTGACAGCCGTAATAAAAATCTAATTTTACGCACTCGCTGACACTCCCTGATTTTTCGCACCCTCTACTCTCATTTTTCGTGTCATAAAATTGTATTTATGATTTTCTACTTGAAAATGTTTGAGATTCAATATACGTAAAAAAAAATTTGCCAACTGGGTCAACAACAAGATGTATTGAGAGGATTTTTGGAGAATCTTTCTAAAAATTTATTCAAATTTGTTTTTTATATGTTTGAAAAAGCTTTTGAAATATAGTATTTCATGCGTTGCAAGGGCGGCTTTCATATGGATATAAGCTGTAAATGCGTAATCCAGAATACGACATTTTTTAGTAAAATTTTCTATTTTAAACAATAATCTAACCACAAAACGCACTATGCCATCGGTACAGCTCTGCATTCAGTAGCAAAAAGTAGTGAGCCAGTTTACAGGGAAGTACTAGGTAGAATGACAGTTTTTATCTAATTAGGACATTCTGGTGTGCCCAAACCAATGCCATAAGGATAAGGTAAGAATTCCGTTAACTCCCCTCGAACTATTTAAAAAAAATTAAAGTTGGATATATTCTCATTATTTGTTTTTACAGTTCCCATAAGCTTAACTATTTTTAAGCCATTTGCTACCTTTGAGGAGGGTTATATTATCGCCCGATACCCTCTCCCTTATAATATAAGGTATACCTTTATTAGTAGAATAAACAAAATAAATAATTTAAAAGCGCGAATGGAACCGACGATTATAAAAAAAATTCAAAGTATACTAGCCACCACACGAGAATATACATAAGATCGTTATTCTCTCTTATCTCTTTATGTATTCGAGGGAGACAAATATTTACACCAATAACTTTTTCAGAGCCCTTTCCTTACAAAGCCCTCGTAATGCCATCTCCCCTATGTGGGAGAGTAGACAAACGTATAAAAATCCCTTTATTTTTATGTTACACTCGAGTTATCAGCATGAAAACATAGAAAGCACATTTTTTCCTTTGCGCAAAATTGCTTTATTTTTATACAGTTGGTGGGTTTATCGCTCGTGTAATTTTTTATATATTTACTTTTGAGTTTTATCGTTGTATAATATAAATATTTTAGCTGAAAAAAAAGGGGGATTTTTTTTAAAGCTATTGAGTTTTGGCACAAAAAAAACCTATAGAGAACTCGTATATTTTTGAAGGGATCCTATAATATGGGTAAAAGTAAATTACTTGACTAATTTGGCCTTAGATGTGTAGACATAAAGTCTAGAATATTTTTAATCTTGACATTTTAAAAAATATATTTTTTTATGGCCCACAGATTATGATAATGGTGACATTTTGCCAACTTACAAAATCCCGCTAATCGATTTTTCAGGCCTTAAAATCTCCGCACTGGCTAATATCTGAAACCGGTTTCTCGATTCGCTGGAAATATTAATATTTGCCGCTGAATATGAAACAGGTTTTCATAAAATTGTTTGTGTGGATTCCGAGAAAATCACGTTTGAAATAGCGTTGAGAGGGATTTTGTTGGTTTGCAAAATGTCACCAGTGAAAAAACTTTTTTCGTTTTATACCTGGTAAAGTTTTATGTCGAAAATTTGTATCACCCTCTAGTATCTTTATTATTAAAGCAGATACACGGCTTTATATTTAAAAGCATTCTAACATTTCTAAATTTTTCTTCAAGGTTACCAGGTCCATGCCAAATTATATTTATATAATTTATTAAATTAGCCCATTGCGTTCTCTTGGCCCAAATCTTGGCCATGTTTATTAATACATTTGAAAATCTTCTTAAATTTTGGAGTCTACAGATATTGGATGGTATCAGAAAGTTATTTTTAATAGGTTTCAATATTTTTTTTAATACCATAATAATAATTATTTCTATGGTTTTCATTGGCTTATATCTCTTTCTTAGAAAACTCAAAAATTTAGTAAATGGGGCAAATGTATAATATTGTGTTAATTTTGACCAGGACTTTATTTAAAACGTCGAAATAAAATAAGAAGAACTTGCCTTGTATTTTTAAGTCGTTTATTTAAGAGACTGTTGTATTACTCCAAAGTTATTTATTTCATTAGGCTTTCTTTTTACCCTAAAGAGTCTTTATTTCCTTTCAAAAGCGAAACTTTTATTGACAAACTTAATTCTAAACGACCCATAAAAACCTTTCATTTCACTGTTTCCCATTATCGCAAACACAAAGTCGCTACAACATCTTTAAAACTGACAAGAACAAAACAAAAGTTTTTTGTTCTCTTGTATTTCGAGGCACTTTTAAACTGATCTAAATACGACATCCTTCTGTAAAAGTTCACTTGGGAGGAAGTGTTTACCCTTCTTTCAGTGGCGTGGCAACTCCCCCTCAAGTTCTAGTAATTCAAAAAACGTTATTAAATTTTGAACACTACATTTTACCGTAGACAGAAACAAGTCAGAGGGCACTTAAAACATTGCATAATAAAAAATAGACTACAATAATATCTGATATCAATAGAAATGGCAGTGCCGGTCTGCCCTTCTTTCGAATTAGGCTTTTTCCCTCTTCGTTCGCTGCCAGGGCCATTCCCAAGGGGACCTACAGTTTAACGTGGGTTCCGAACCACGATCCTCAATCATGCGACACCCCCCAAGGGCTATCAACCCTTGGTTTATTGCCATTGCATGACCTACCGATTGGGGAGTGTGTACCTTCTTCCGCACCCCACGAGAGGTCCGATCTCATCCGGCCTGGTTACCGACGTGAATGGGGTGGGTTGAGAGATAATACCTTTTACACTCTTCCCTGCATTCTTAAATCCACTGAATTTCGGACATACTTTTTTTATTGTACGTATGCCCACTCCGGGAATCGAACCCGGGTCGCCGCGGTCGAATGCCAGTAGCTCTACCTCTGAGCCACAACCGCGGTGAAATAGCAGTTAAGCAATGAATTTGAAAAATAAGTTTCACGAAATTCGTTGTAAGATTTGGAGCATCTTTGCATCATTCCCTCGAATATTTGCATTTGCATATATGGCTCATATTATGAGCAAAATACTTCTCCAATAAAACCATTATTGGAAACAGTTGCGGTATGCGTATTAATTTAATTATAACTTCTTGCCCCAATTTTTTTTTTGTACAAACAACACCGCAATTACATCAATTATGACCTTGAAATTGTCCTGCAAGGACCGAAGCGCCACTGAACGAAATATTTACCCTTCTCTTCTCTACAAACTTTGAGCTGTCAATGTAGGCGTTAACATTTCTCTTTGTGAAGGCGATGATATTCTGAAATTTAATTCTTTTACAATAAGACGAAAATATAATTTTATTTAAGTTCCCTGGGAGTTTTCCGGTGTCTGTCAAATACGGGTTCTTAATTACAGTTGTTAAAAGCTCGCATTGTTTATTGTAAGTGACGTGTACACACATATATACATACACTATATTGCCAATACAAGCAGCCGCACGAAGCAAGAATACACCCATCGTGCGATTCAAAATAACCTGAAATAGGGGCCGTGGCGCTTGCGCAGTAGGGAAAAAATTAGGCAACCCACACGATTTCTAACAGAACGTAAACAGAACCCAAGGTCTCTTGAACAGAACCGGCTCGCCGTTATGTTCTTATTAATCGCCATCCTTTGTTTCGTTCATTCGTGTGTTGTTATAATTTCCAAGTTTTGGGTGTTAATATTTATAAAACTTTACTTTAGACATTTTTTTTTTGTTAGTTTGTAAGTTATAGTCGTTTCCATCTTCTTTTACGTTGTATTTGTTCGGATGTTCCGTGTGTGATTGTGGATATTATTTTTAAGTTTTGGATGTGAATTTAGGTATAAAACTTTACCAGATATTTTGTTATTGTTAGCGACTTGTGTCTCAAGATGGGTAGAAAAAAGTGCATGATCCTTTTTTGCACGAATCGCGGTTCAATACCAGGAACAAGGTATTTCAGGTATGTAAAATATTGGTTACTTAGTTTTATTTGACCATAAATTGTACACTGTACCTACACACCCGAACTAAACGGGTGAATTTAAATAAAAGCTTGTAAAAATATTTTGAAAGTCGGTCCTGTTAAATGTTTACATCAAGAAGCAAATTTCCGAGCTGCGCAAACTCAACGGCCTCTGATCATCTGCTTACAGTGGTGGCATCATTGAATTATGGTATTAGCAATATAGTGTATGTGCGTGTACATGGAAAAAAACACGTTGTGACCGTCCTTGACTATAATACCTGAGATAACCAGGCTCTTTTACAGTATATCACCGTTTGAATTTCGAATCAAATTATCTGCTTTGTGTAGTTATGGACTTTTTCACTAAATTTTGATTGTGATCCCATCGTATGAGCAAAAAAAAATAGAATTTTCCACGGTTCCAGTTTTTAAATTCTTCAATTATTTCCTAAAAAAATAATTAAACAAAATACGCTCTCTAATACAAATAAGCAATCGCAGCTGCAGATCGCTCTGTGAACGACGCACTCCTACCTGACTGAGGTCTCGAGTCTGGTTTCCTGTTTCTAATCCGTCCTTGTCTATTTAAGTTATCGAAACAAAGATTAAAATTTAATCGGTCGAACGACTGGCAAATAAAGGCGTTACGCAGTTACTACAATGACAACACCTCTTTTCATAGTATGTTCTTAGACTTTCTGCTTTCGCGTCGTATTTTTAATTCTTTCTAGAGAAAGTTTATACTCTTGGAAGATTTTTATCATTGAGATATATTTTCAATAGGTAGGATGTTAGTGCTGAATAGGATAAATTCAATTTTAGTGAAAAAGCTCTTTTTTAAAATGGTAAGTTTTATGACAAAAATATTAGGTAGATAAAATTTTTAAACAAATATTTTTATAGAAAATAAGGAAGTCTAAAATTTGCAAAACTAATATTAACTATCTTGTTAAACGTGTTTTCCAAATTTGGTTTAATTGCTTTTTGTACTAAAACTGTTTTCCGTCTATAATAAACACCGTTCCGGCAAATTTGCATAAATAAACCACGGCAACTAATTTTTGCAAAACCGAAACCCAATTAATAGAAAATTGATTGCATTTTGCCAAAAGGTCAGCGTGAAATTACTAAACTTTTTCAATTAATCTAGAATTTTTTTAGTACATTAATTATGTCCCAGAAAGGCCTTCACTTTAAATTTATTGCTGAAATTTAGAAGCTTTAATATTTATAATCTATTTAACGGTAATTAAGGTGAAAAAAAATCAGCAAATATTTTTACCTGGTACTTTTCTGGCAGACTCAGAGTCCTCAAGTATACTGGATAAAGCATCAATTAAAAATTATTTTTCCAAAAAAAGAGTTTACAAAATTAACAGTTAAACCAAAAGTTGTTTTTTTGAATAAGAAATGAAAAACTGAGATATACTTGTGCTAGCGATTTTTCTGTATCAGTTGTATCATAAATAAACTGTCACCTGTTAAAAACTTAACTGTGCATTTTAGGTAGTGTTGTAATAGGTTAGGTTAGGTTAGACCTTTGGTTCTGACTAAACAGTCTCACGTAGTCCTATTAGGTCCGTTGTGATACCACACGTGTTCCGTAGAACCCACCTTTATCAGATCTGTGATGGTTAGTGCGGAATACACCGCAGAAGGATTTTAACAACTTATTCAAACCAGCCACTACTATTCAGAAACCTACTCAGTCGTCCAAGTTGTAAGTTGCCAAGGCTATCAAAAAATGGTTCACCCAGAGCAGTGAACCTTCTTCTTGCGAGGCCAGGGCATTCACACAGAAAATGTTGAATACTTTCTTCCTCTTCCTCATCTCTGCAACTTCTGCAGAAGTCGTTAGTGGGTATTTACATACGTTCGGCATGTCTACCGAAAAGGCAATGTCCGGTAACAACCACAGTGATATTTCCCACGTCTTTCCGACTGTCTCAATAGCTCTGCGGTTCTCTTTTTATCGAATGTGGGCCACAGTTGCCTAGATGTACTACAGGTTGTCAACTAGTGTTGTAATATGTTTAAAAATCACCCGATTCATCACTCAATTATTGAAATCACTTGAGTACCGAGTGCTCCATTGTTAAAATAATCGGATTGTTCCCAACACTAATTTTAGGTCTAGAAAACACCATAGCAAATTTACTTGGTTCGAAATTCGTTCCACGTCTTTACACCAACTTGAACGATAAAAAATAATTTTAAGTTGTATATTATTTGGTATCTTTTAAATTTTATAATAACAGATGTCGTTGATTAAAAAGAAAAGAAAATATATGTTTACGGTACCTTTATTTGAAAACATTTACTGTCAAATAATCGCAAAAATTATATTTAGGTACATAATTTCATTCAATAAATGCAATTTAAAATACCAATTAAAGTTACCTATTTTACATAAACGGTATAATTTAAACCTTATACCTCTACAATATGCCAAAAACACAACATTCTTATCGCATTTTTTTTACATCGGACCATATTCTCTAAGCAAATATATTTTCCATCATTATCCCGGCATACACAAAAAACATATGTGAACTCAAAGAGGGTAAAATAACATCTGAAACTTTTTTTTATTGAATTTTTCTCACCCTTCGTCTGGAAAGGATCCGAAACGAGGTTAACTCGTTACGGGTGTTTTGTTTTTACACTTCAAAAAGAGTCTTTTAAATTCTGAAGACGACCAAAAGGGTCTGTAGTACAAAAGGTCCTTTGAAACCGATACTGACTTCTTTTTTTTTATCTTATTATCGATTTACTTTGAAACGTATAGTTAATTAGGTATTTATTTTAGGTTGTGTTTTTAGGGTTGTCACTAAAAATTAATATTAAAAGCTTTAGAAATATTATTTTTATATAATATACTACAAAAATACTCCAAAACCGACAAGTAACTATTTTCCATTAGGACGTTACTCACTGATGCAAAACTTTTTAGTATTAACGCAAAAATGACTATACAAAGTGTCCGGTAAGTATTGGGCAAACTCTCGGAAGCATGTGGGAACATTGGTATAAGGTCTATAGTGCTCTCTGATCATTAATGTTTCCGAATCAATTTAGTATGAATAAAATTGAATATTTAAATTTTACCATAATAGCCAGTTTTCGAAAATATTCATTCCCCTAATGTAAATATTATAAATCATGCGGTTAATAAATAATACACATCTATATAGAGGCTCTTAAATACAGCTTAGTTAATTATGTAATATAAAATAATCTGCAGATAAATAATTAAAAGACATAAATACATTATTCTAGTTACTGGTTTCAAATATAAATGGATTATAAAGTTATCTAGTCCACAATCGATTCCCCATTTATTCCAATAAAAGCCAAACATCGTGAGTCCCAAAATAGCAGAATTTAATTAAGAAATGCATTTCAATTCTAGTCTATTATGGCAACCGACCGATGCACTGTGGGACATATTTTCATTTTAGCACGACAAAATTTTATAAAATTTTTAACTTATTTATTGGAGAGAACCAGTTGATTTTGAGTAATAAATTTTCAAAAGGAGCTTATTCTGAAAGTTAATTTGCTTTGAATCAAGCTCATTCAAGCATTCACGGGGACCTAAGCCACCAGGAATCGAGCGTTTAGCTTATCCTTAAGGTCAATTTTTTATGACTCAGGCTAATTCAAGCATTATTGACCATTCAATGCCCTGAATATCTATGAATATATCCTTTTATCTTATCCTGGGAGGGAAATATAACAAATATGTTTATCAATAATGTTGAGTGATAAGTGATAACGTAAGATCAAAAATAAATGTCCTCAAAGTTGACTTTGCAATAACCCATGACATATTAAGTTTTGATTAAAAGTTGACATTTACCACGGATGCATCACAGCTTTCTGCTACACTCGACTAGCAAAGATACAAATTAACTATGCCAAGAAGCAAATCAAAATGGCAGTTGATTTTTTTTTACGATTTTGTCAAGTAAAAAATAGAAACGCGTCCTCTGTGCGATGTCGTGATTTAATTTTGCCAATCGAAACATTTTTCATCCGCTTATTCACAATAAGACCGATGCTCATTCGGTATCAGCTATTTTTCGTTTCGAACATATTGCCTTTTCTTTACAATATGCTGGTATTGCTGGTAGATAGATCGCTGCGAATAGATCTGAATCGAAAATGATTGGATCAGTGTCATAGCTTTGATTTGCTATCACATAAGATTACCGAGTCGCTGTCGAAATGTATTTTGAAGGATAATGGAGTGATTTGTAACTTAAATACAATAAGTAGGTACATTTTGCATTGGATTTCGTCAAAAGATCAGCGTGAAATTACTAAACTTTTTGAATAAATCTAGAATTATTTTAGTACAATAATTATGTCCTAGAAAAGCCTTCACTGTAAATTTATTGCTGAAATTCAGAGACTATAATATTTATAATATATATTAAGGTAAAAAATCATTAAATATCTTTGCCTAGTACTTTTCTGGTAGACTCAGGGTCCTGTTCCAGAAAAGCCCTCACTATAAATCTACATACGGTGAATTACAAAGAATATAACGACATTTAAATACCTCAGAGTTAAATTATGGCATTGCCATTTAGGTTCAATTTTTTAAGGGCGAGGCTCTCAGTGAAAGTATTTTATTAACAAAAAAGAATTGTGAGAATATTGTTTCGTATAATTTTTCATACTAATTATTTAATATAAGCGCATTTACCTTTAAAAGTACTTACAAAATATTTTAAATTATTGTAGTATAATTGAATAAAGCAATGAAAACTGATTCCACTTTAATAATAATCTAGTGGAAGTATAAAAAATTAAACAATATAATTTTAATGAAAAATGCTTGCATTTTAGCCAAATGGGAATTATTTATTAAAATTGTTTATTTTAAATTTATAAAAATAATATACATTTTTAGTATAAAATGTGTAGTTTTCAAACAAAGTGATGCAAAATTTACTTTATCAATATATATTGGTAGTAAAGTGTGGTTTTCCTGCTTTTTTTTGGAATATTAATAATGTCCTCTGTCACTCTTGATGTAAAAACTTATTTAATAACTCATATTACGCCATCATCATATTAAAATATTAATTTAGATTTTAATTGTTCAAAAAGTGTTTTTTAAAACATAGCAAACTATACAATATAAAGGAGGAGTCAGACCGGCGCGACAGCATACGAACATGTTTACACCAACAGAGGCGAACACACTAGAATAGTGCCAGCGGTTTCACGTCTGTTGGTGTTAACACGTTTGTATGCTGCTGTGTGCATAGGTCGCGGCAGCGGAACAGTCGCGCCGCATCGGTTTAAGGGATCCTTAAAGGCGCCCGTGTTTTTAAATGAAGAGATTTAGAAATTTGTTCATTATTCAAAATAAGTAAAATCGAGGTATACAGGGTGCTCCTGTTATTCAAATTTTTGACACACAAGTTCAACCAATTTTTAAATCAATTTCTATTTATATTTTAAAATCAAATGCCCAAACAAAAACCTATTGAATACATAATGTATAATTATTGTGTTGGATTTAATGGCGAATTATTTTAATTTTGAATAAATATTTTTATAAATAAATTGTGAAACGAATAACATTGGCTAAAATGTTTTATGAAAATCTGGCGAAGCACACAGCGCACATATTTTGTTATTCAGAAATGTTTATTGCGTTTAACGTTTATTGGTTTGAAGTCCAATTTAGTAAAATTGAAATTTTAATTTATTTTTAAAATTTCATGTATTTATCAATTTTTATGTAGGTAATACAAAAAGAAATATAATCTCTTTCATCTACCATCGAGTTACTACAACTATCAAATTCATTCCAAGATTTATATATATTTTTTGTTTAATAAGAAATACTGAAATCATTTTTGAATTATTGTTATTCTATTTAACCCACTTCAAGAAAAATATTTTAAAATTAGTTGCAGGCATTCAACTGTGTATGTAAAGTTTAGTATGGTACCCACTGCCGTATTTTATTTCACTTATGTCCGTCGTAGAATTTATATTATTCGTCTTTATATTTTTACCCATTTCCCTTAATTTTTTGGTGTACCTAATATTACCATAATTTTTGGATTCTGTATTTTTTTATATAGAGCAAACCTTATTTGATCACGTAAAATATAATGTTATTAATAATAATAATTTCATGAATATTGTAAATAAATGTCGAATAACTGCAAATAGGGTAAATTTTGGGTAAGGGAAATTTATACAATAGAATACCATTATTAAAAAATTGGGTTTTCTCAGGAATACATTTATTTTTTTTAAATAAATTTAATGTTTACCGAAAAAATGTTCCCATAACAAACCCCGAAAATAAAAAGTTTCAATGCAAAACTCATCAATTGTGTTTTTTGTAACGTCTTTAGCGCTTGGTAAATTTATAACTCCATGTAGTTAATAAAAAGCGTGAAAACGCTGAAGAATACGGCAAAAAATCGAGCACCGCAACAAGCTTTAATGGTTTTTGGCACACTTAGCTACTGTTCTTAATGTGCTACTTGTAACAGTTTTAGCGCTTGGCGAGGAATGAAATGTAAATAAAAAGATTTATTTTTTTTATTTACTAAAAATATATTTTTTTTTTATGATAAAACACCTGCACTGTAGGAAAAATCCTTTAAGGCGCTCTGGGAGCGGTGCGAGTGCGAAAAAAGCGATTAACGTTGGTCTTGAAACGTTGAAGATTGTATTCATTGGGAAACACGACCTCAGGAAGATCATTCCACAAAGATGACGTTCTCCAGATGAAAGAATTCTTGAACAATGAAGTTCGAGGAGTACTAAGCTGAACAACATATGGATGAGCGGCAGTGGTTTGCCGTGTATTTCTGTTTTGAATTGCTCTAGGTGGAATCAAGTGGGCAATGTCAGTCGAACACCTGCCATGGAAATATCTGTAAAAGAGAGCCAAATCACCAACCTGTCTTCGATGCTCCAGGCTATCGAGGGTCTTGGTCAGCTCGGGGTCGCCGATCAGACGAATGGCTCTCCTTTGAATAGAATCCAGTAGCCGAAGGGTGTGCTTGGGTGCAGAGCTCCAGACATGAGAGCAATATTCTAATGATGGTCGAATCTGGGCTTTGTAGAGTGTCAAAAGTTGATGAGGTGTGTACAACCTTTTGGTGCGGAAAAGGACACCAAGTTTCTGTGCAGCTGCCTTGGCAATTGCAGCAACGTGATCATGCCAAGACATATTACCTCCCAGATTGACCCCCAGCAAATTAATAGACGGTGCCAGGGGAATTGCGTGTCCTGCCATGACTATATCTGGTTCTACAATGTTAACCTTTTTGGAGAAGACTGCTGCCTGGGTTTTCTTAACATTAAATTCGACTTGGTTACTGTCACCCCAAGCCAAAATTTCGTCCAGGTCTTTGTTGAGGCGCAATACTTCATGCTGCCTGCGAAGATGTGCGTCGGCAGCGGATGTTTGGGGAGTCAAGGTAAAAGATGAGACAAGTGTGCTGTCATCAGCAAAGCTATAAATTGGATTTTGGGTTTTCACTAGAAGGTCGTTAATATACAGTAAAAAGAGGGTAGGCGACAATATGGACCCTTGAGGAACACCGGCATTGATGGTGAAGGTGTCTGAAAAAAAACCGTCAATCGCCACTTGTAGAGAACGGTTCTTAAGGAAGCTGGTTAACCATAAACAGAATCCATTAGGCATACCGTAGGATCGCAATTTACTTAGAAGCCCATCGTGCCAAACACGATCAAAAGCCCTAGATATGTCCAGTGCAACAGCCCGGGATTCTCCATGATGTTCGATGGTGTTGCTCCAAAGATGGGTGACATATGCCAGAAGGTCACCTGTTGATCTGGACCTACGAAAACCGTATTGATGGTCGCTGATAATGTTAAGCCCATGTCTTGAGAACAATGATAGGAATTTCGTCTGGACGAGAAGCTTTATTGACGTCGAGTCCTTTAAGAATCCGTTTAACAAGACGCTGACGAAACACGATTTCAGACATTTGCGATTGAACTGAGGGAATGTTGGGTGGTGGTTTTCCCTGAAAGTCTACAGTGGAATGCGAGGAAAACAGTTCAGCAAGTAGGTTTGCTTTATCCCCGGCTGTGGTTGCTATTGTGCCGTCGGAACGTGTTAGAGGTGGAATAGTTGACTTTGTAAAGTTTTGGCTGACGGCCTTAGCGACTGACCAAAAGGACCTTGATCCGTTAGGACTGGCAAGAAGTTTGTTTTTGATTCTCTCGTTATGAGCTTCTTTGCTTTGGTCTATCATTTGCTTACATTGGTTTCGGGTGGTAACAAAGATGGCGCGATTTTCAGGAGTAGGGTTTTTACGCCACTGTCGGTAAGCCAGGTTTTTAGATCTGACAGCACGCTCGCAATTTTTGCTAAACCAGGGCTTGCCGTTAGAAGGGCGCTTTTTGGAGAAAGGAATAAAGGCCTCCATGCTAGTTAGAATGACGTCGGAGACCTCCTTTGCACAGACAGATGGATCATCCGAAGAAAAGCATACGCTTAGCCAGGGAAAGTTGCGAAAATGGTCCTTTAGGTCTTCCCACTTGTTGTGTAGTGCCAAATCTTACGGGGTTTAGGAGGTTGTTCAGAACTAATTGGCAGCTCGCTTAGGGTTGAAATAAGTTTGTGATCGGATATCGATCGATCGAATATTAGTCTTAATACCAACATTAATTTTAGACAATTTAGAATTTCGTCCATTTCTATTTCGGAGAAGTTATTAAGAATGGCCCTCCCCCTCATCGTCTTTACGCTCCTCGTGAATTAAACTCGACGCTCGGGTAATAAAATAATAAAAAGAAAAACTTAATATTTAATAATGAATACTGACTTATTTTTCTTTCTAGGAAAAAATTGGGCAACCCAAACGCCCAAAATTAAGACCCAGAAAGGCCGAGTGAACTAGTAGTAAAATACTCATCAGATATTCGGCGCGCTATTTCAAGGTATGTCTGAGGAATATTTAATTTTTTTAAATAAAGAAACACACGACCGCTATGGCGTTATGTAAACTAAGTGGTTTTAAATTAAACTACAAAATGTTTACCCGCTAGAGTAATATCAGGAACGTGAGGAGAAATTTAAAGGAGAGAAAAAAATCATTAAACCTTTTCTTAAGTGGTTTAGGTAAATTTTGATCTGTTGTCTTTGTAGAGTCATAGATGATGTTGGTATAAAAATAGATTTTTTTGGATATGCCTACGATATCGATGTAAATTTAATTTAGGCGACTAGGTTGTCTGGACCATTTGAATAAATAATAAATAGTTATTTTTGCTTGCTGCATAAGCTTTCGTTGGATCCTAGTCCTACTGATGAGCCATGATATGGCGAAGCGCGTCTAGGGATGGATCTGATGAAACGAAAAGGAATTATTCTTCTGTATTTCATATAGGTATATTCAAGACCGAAAAAGATTAATTCACGAGCGATGAAATTCCGAATGAATTAATTTCGGGAGACGATAATATCATTTTATCGTGGTGTATAATACAATGTGTTTTTCCATAGCTCTAGTATGAAGAATAATTTGGAAATTATTTAAGGCGATTTTAAATTTGGGTAAACAAATTCGTCCCTCTAATTGTCATTGTGGTGTCGACATTTATTTCTTCTGTGGTGTCGATCAGTGCAGTTTTTGGAAGAAGAAATGATTGATATTCAAGCTGAGGCGTCAGAGGCCATAGCCAAACTATTAACATCAAAATCTTGTTTCATACTTAAAAAATAAAGTTTTATGCTTTCCTCGTTGTTAAAGTATCATATATTCTACTTGTGCGGTTGAAAGGGTATTTTATCTACCATTTTGAATAGATTAAAGGAAAATTTAACATTAACTATGAAAAAAATAATTAATGTATAATTTATACAAAATAAACAGTGTATTTAAGTTGGCTTACGCTGTACTACTTACATCAAATTAAAAAACACCTTAAATATGAAATAACAGCGCTTGGTTTGACTTGTTCTGGCTTGTTCACTAATCACATGATCTCAAATGATCTTAATTATACCAAAGAAAATCATTAATTTAATTCATATTCATAATATATTAATTCATATATTCATTAATATAAAAAAGGTTCTTAGTGAACCCATCTTCTAAAAAAAACATGTAAACTTAGTATAATGGTACATGCAAAATTCATACTGTAATAAATATCAGAATGTTTAATTATCTACAACGTAATGTACATACATTTTATAAAAGGTTAGGGAAATGAATTTAAAAAAAAAACAGGCTTCATTTAACACTATGCTTGAAGTATACGTTTAATAATACATTCTGGATACGGATTCTTGATGTGTATTTTATTTCACATTAGGTTTAAGGAAATATTTTTAATAAAAATTAGTTCATTAATTACTTTAGGAAAAAAATTTTCACGAAGACTTTTTTTGTGAACAGCCTTGGGGGCCTTACTTTTAATTTATCTTTACCATAAAAATAGAAAAAATTGTTATGGTAAATACCATAAAAATAATATGATATTGTTCGTGTTATTAACATCTTCAATTTTTTTGATGAACAAATTTGGTAGGCTTACAAATGCTATGATAATTTTTATAAATTGGATTATGAGTAACGAACGCCAAGTAAACAAACAAGTATTCAAGGGGGGGGGCATGACTCCCCCCTCCCCCCCATCAAATATAGTCCATACTTAAAGTGGACTGGGAATATAAATGAAGTGAATGGAAGACCCAAATTATCTCATTTCTCTTTTACTAAAAGTTAGGAGTAGTGAGGCATTCGTCATTTCTTATTTTAATCATCATTTCGTATCTTTCTCGCGTTATTCAAAAAGCGGAAATACCCGTCATAAGAGTGGCAATTATCTACAGTTTATTACAGATTAATAAAAATAAAAACAAATTTTGTGAAATTTGTTCATATTTATTTTTCTGCTTTTATTGCTTAAAAAATTGAATCTTTCTTAACTTTAAATTGTGAGTAATTAAATTCCAATCATGGGCATTTGGTCGATTTTTGGATAAAATGAAAAACTAATGCAATGTTCATCAAACAACGAAATGGCATTTTGTCACTAGCCTTTAATCTTAATTATAATTAGAAAAGAAGGTTTTTTAACGGCAGGCGGACAAAGTAGTGCATCTATCTTTTGCATTAAGTACACAGGGACGCCAAATGCAATGGGTTCCCTGGGGCACAGGTAGACAATGACAGGCTGTTTCGTTCTTATTAGAACTCATCAGAAAGCCATAACCTGTAAGCGACTCCCAGTACAGCGAGACTATGCTTTCAAGGCATTTTTAAAGAAATTAAAACGCGATGAAATGCCTTGAAAGCATAGTCTCGCTGTACTGGGAGTCGCTTACAGGTTATGGCTTTCTGATGAGTTCTAAAAAGAACGAAACAGCCTATCATTGTTTACCTGTGCCCCAGGGAAACCATTGCATTTGGCGTTCCTGTGTACTCAATGCAAAAGATAGATGCACTACTTTTTCCGCCTGCCGCTAAAAAACCTTCTTTTCTACTTACTTATACGGACACTAAACTCTACTACTTTATCTTAATTATAATATTACGAGACACAGTAAAACAAAGTTAAGCTTGTAAATTTTTACTATATTAAAAAGAAAATTACATGTTTCTCTAACACTGTAGCTTCGTCAGGTGACAATGACGTAATAAAAGTGTAAAATATTTTGGTAGAAACATTTTTTTTTAATACTGTCACGTGGGGAAGAATTAAAGGCGACAAGTCTCCATAACACCTACTTTATTATATAATATAAAACGACAGTTAAAATGGTTACATGAAATTAGGTTTTACTTACAACATTATTAACTAGGGACGAGCTCCCTAGGGCAAAGGGCTGATAACCGAAACAGGACTCTGCGCTGCTACTGACCCAATATTACTTATCTGGACCGAGTCGTATCTGCCCAAAATGGTGTCGACCGAGTGGTTTCTAACCAAATGATCGGCTTGAATGATTTTGACCAAACTGGCCGGGACCCGAATGGTCCCGACCCCGAATGGTGTTGACCGAGTGGTCTCAACCAAGTGGTCCCCTTTGCATCGTACCGGCCTGCTATTTATACCAATCAGTATCAATAAACTAACCCAGTTATTGATTGGTAACAAAATGCAAGCTCGGCAATATGCTTAGATAGCATTCTTGTAGTGTGCTTGTTTTAATAACAAATAATTGGGTCAGTAGGTATATTTAATATTAACTTTAAATAATAAGAAAAAAGGGAATTTAAGAAAGAAAGATATGCCATATGTCTATATATGACAATACAGTGAAAATTTACAAATTTAATTTTGCTTTACTGGATCCCACAATATTATAATTATGGATTTTCATCTAGTATCGGCTGAAATATTTAATTTTCTTAATCTTAAAATTATCCTTCGACTCGCCGAGCCTGAGCGGCAGCCGCGGCGCCAGGATTTTTGGGATAGGTGGGCACAAGCGGGCCCAATGATTTTAGAATGGGCACTATCCTAATCAAAAGTGACTTCTAAAAAAAAAAGGTCGCCGCCTTCCTCACCTCTTATAAAGAAATCAATAAGTAGGGGCCAACAAAACTTTTCTCTGTCCTCCAAAGCCATGCATAAAAAAAAGTCCTCGTTTTCTTGAACTTGCACATACTACCACTCTTTTCTCATGACAGCTTTCCTAACTGTGAAGAAGTAGTCCATACTTAAAGTGGAGTGGGAATATAGAAGGTAAAAATAAGAACACAAAGTCTTCCTCCACTGATATATTATAGACATATTTAGTCAACTTCTCTACATGTTTCGAATGCAGAAGCATTCATCTTCAGGAGAAAAATTAAAGAAGAAAGGGTCAGCAGATATCACCCTAACTGAGCAACATAAATATAGGTTCGGTATAAAATGAATGAAGAAATCAATACACATTGCATTGTGAATAAGAAAAGTATATGGGTTGAGACTTAAGGTACTGTGAAAACTTTAAAGGTGGAGTAAAAGATTTAACATCTTTGTGTGGAAGAACTGTCGAGAAATCAGAATGAAGTAAAAGGGAATGATCATTAAGCAAGCTATTAGCTAGTCATTAGAGAAAAACATATTTTTTTGGAGAAGTAAATAAAAGTGTGAGGAAGAAGACTATTAAAAATTCATTGGAAATTTAATTTAATTTAAAACATAATTGTTGGATGTAATTAAAGTGGAAAAATAAACATTTAACCATTCGTAAACCTTTGAGGTTTACATCCAACAATTATGTTTTAAATTAAATTAAATTTCCAATGAATTTTTAATAGTCTTCTTCCTCACACTTTTATTTACTTCTCCAAAAAAATATGTTTTTCTCTAATGACTAGCTAATAGCTTGCTTAATGATCATTCCCTTTTACTTCATTCTGATTTCTCGACAGTTCTTCCACACAAAGATGTTAAATCTTTCACTCCACCTTTAAAGTTTTCACAGTACCTTAAGTCTCAACCCATATACTTTTCTTATTCACAATGCAATGTGTATTGATTTCTTCATTCATTTTATACCGAACCTATATTTATGTTGCTCAGTTAGGGTGATATCTGCTGACCCTTTTTTCTTTAATTTTTCTCCTGAAGATGAATGCTTCTGCATTTGAAACATGTAGAGAAGTTGACTAAATATTTCTATAATATATCAGTGGAGGAAGACTTTGTGTTCTTATTTTTACTTTCCTAACTGTGTTCCTAGGAAATTCCCTTTAATGTTTCTAGGGTGGACAGGTGCCCACCCTGGCCCCTCCTGGCGTCGCCGCTGCTGAGCGGCAATATCATAGAGAGCGGATGTGATTTTAGCCGACTTTTTTTTATCAGTGCTTAGCACGCAGATTATAAAAAAAAAGGAACTTGGAACTGGGTCTTGGTTGTAGGAGTAGAGACGTAAAAGAATTTCAAAAACTGTGTCTTGTTTAAAAGTGTAAATGAATACTGTGAATATGGGAGCCCGCAGGAAAAAGCAGTAACAGCGTGAGCATATTTTAGTGGTGATTTTTTTTTCGAGCCATTTCAAATCTTAATTATTGTATAAAAAAAATCCTTAGGCATTTTATTGACATATAAAGCTTCGAGTAACACGTCATCTAATTAGGAGATATTTAACAAGCGTCTCCATAAAATTTATAACTCAGAGACTTTGCATTTACGATCCCGGCAGATCCCATGCCTATTCTGATTCGGGAATCTGTGTAATTGCAACTTCCCTATTTGTTTAATACGGATTTTAATTAAATTGCTTCTAACGCGTTTGCCTAATTTAGTTCGGAAAATAGACGGACTAAAACTACTTTAACTTAATGTTGAGGAAAGATTGCGAATTTATCCGGAACAGTTACTTTCATTTAGTTGTACAAAGTGAAATTATGTTTGTTTTCAGTGGTGTGCACGATGAAATTCGAGAAAAATCCTGTCAGTATCGATAAAGTGATTCCCGGAGTAACAAGCAAATTAATTTTGCTGCAACTGTTGATATATTCTAGAGTTCTTCAAATTAAAGCAAATATTAAATTTTTGGAAATAATTTTTCACTACGCCTATGTTTCACCAGATTCGTCATTTTATTTTATTGCTATTTAGTAATTGTTTTAAGTGCCCATCAATAAAACTCTTATGGCTTCTAGGTTATGTTATATTAAAAGCCTATAACAATGAAATAAAGAATTAAGTATAAGAACTGACGAGATAGGTTTGGCATAATATTAGGCAGTTAAAGTAATGTCAAAGACATAGACGTAGACATAATTATTATTACTTGTTGGATACGGACTAGAAGAAGATGACAATAATTTTTTCTTATAAACGAAAGTGGCACGTTACAGAAATTTTTTAATGTGAATATTTTTTCTGAGCTTAGTCAATTTTAAATGAAGACGATCTTTTGCATTTGGCTCGGCTTGACTAAAACAATTAAATTAAAATTGAAACTCATTATCTATATACAGAAAAAATTATTAATTCTACTAAGGCCGTGTTTCCACAGGCCACGTTTTGAAGTTGCTATCGACCACAAAAAGTGGTTTCTGTGTAGCCGTCTCGACCACTAAAAGTGGTCCGACCCAACCACATTTTGTAATTATGCCAACTTCAAACATGTGGTCCATATTGGCGCGGAAATGTCAGTGTCCAATACCTGGAAGTTTTTGTGAAATAGACTACATTATGTTCTCCCAAGATTTTGTCTTTTCAATTCTATTGCTATACACATCACACTTATAATCCCAAATTGCAGGTTCTTCCTGAATTTGGGCAATAAATATGTCCGTGTCAAACGGTTTCATCTCGAACTGCCGACTTGACAACGACAACAAAGTGCTCACCTTGCACGTGGGTCGTGAAAAAATTAGTCGCTGGTGGTCAGTGGCCGAGCTCGGCCACTTAACGGCGACAGAAGTTTAATTGTGGTCGACAAAACGCCCGTGTAAAAAGCACTACGCTTTTTACATTGCCCTTAATGGAAGCTGGCGACAGTAGACCACAAATGAACCACTTTTTGTGGTCGATATCAACTTCAAAAAGTGGCCCGTGGAAATAGGGCCTAACAATATATTTTTTATCAAATTAAATAATTTAATTGGTATCAGGCAATTAAATATTGAATTTAAATAATTTTATATTTTTAGTGAAATTTATAGTAAGGCATTGTTTGTCCAATAACAAATTTTACTTTTTTTTTACTTCACACAACTCAAGCAATGAAAAGACAATAAACAAACAACCGACATGTCTCGTTATCGTACATCTACAAAAAATAACAAATTATACAATGAGAATTAATAATTTTCCTGAGAAAATCGTAAGTCTACTTGCTTGCCAGAGAGTAATGACATATTTACAAAAATAATTATTTTGTATAAATACATATTTTTAGAAAAAAAAATATTTGTACGCCTATGTTGGGCCAACAGGCCAATTAATTTTAGTGTTATTTAGTAATTGTTTTAAGTGGCCGCCAATAAAACTCATATTGCTTTTATTTTTGCTATAATAAAAGGCAGTTACAAAGGTATAACGAATTAAGTGCAAGAATGAAAGAGAAGAATTTTATTGTTTGATATATTAACTTGTATAGCATTATATTGTTACGTCATTAACGTTTTCGGCGATAAGATTAATTGTTTTTTTGGGGGGAACGGTCGGATATAACAATCAAGGAGCATTTCGTGTAATAGGTAGTTAGCGTTTATGTACATTTTTGTCTTTTGGAAATTATTAAAACAAAATTTTTTTAACTAATTGCGAAAAAACATTTTTTGAGAACTTGACTTGACATTTTAATGGCATAAGATCATAAAAAACATATTTTTCATTTCCATCGGCCTGTAACTCTGTGTACCTATAAGGGCGTTGTACAAAAATTTTATTTTGAAGCTTTAATGATTCCATATTTTTTTTTTGAGTTATAGATACAGAGTGGATATCGTTATTGAAAAAAAAAACATTTTGTATATCACCGAAAAAATGTATTTTTATTACTGTAACAACACCCTTTTGCTAGTTTTTACAATAGGGGGTATCGCTGATTAGATTTCATTCATAATTCAAATATTACATTTAAAACTAACGCATAAAATATTATTTATCTTCATATTTCGATAATGTTGTTTACCTACTTGCAAATACTCGCAGACAAAATTCCCCGAAAGCAATTGCCTTTATGATTTCGCTGCTGAGCTCTTGTTGGTTTCAATTTGACCCTGAGAGCTACCCTCTGTAATTGATTAATTGCTTAGTATTTTAGTATCAACAAGACGACGATTGGGTTATGTCACTCGACGGAATATGAAATACTAATGAAAATATTAAAATACGAGAAATTAGACTTTTCATTCTGGAGAGATTATTAGTTGTGAAATAGAATTTTTTTTATTTTAATCCGTTTAATTAAAAATTTTAAAATGTCAAAAATATTAATGCTGTTTTTCTTTCTCTTAAACTTGGTATTTCCGAGCTTTTTAAATAAATGCGAACATCAGACTGGTGTCAAAAAGCGAGGCAAATAAATTACAGCGGAGTTCTGTTTCGTCCGCCACTTTTTCCAAGTTAATACCACTAATGCAGACTTAAATTGTTGCAATTAGTTCAAATTAAATTAAAAAGACAGTGTTGTATTAAAGCATTTTGGTTTATGATACTATAAATAGATGGACCGTATTTAAATCGAAAATAATAAAATTGATAACTCCAAGAAGGCGAATCTAGATAGATCAATATTTAACACAAAGCCTTTCAATATATTTGAGTTTTTTTCCATAGCAAATGTGAAAGTTGCCTTTATACTCAAGGGTAAATTAAATGATTAACAGCAATGATAGATTAAAAACGTTATTTTTTAAGTAAAACACATTATTTTGATGGTAATAGTTTGGCTATGGCCTCTCACGCCTCAGTTCGAATATCGGTTGGTAACAATTCATCGTGTTCATTTATTTCCTCTTCCAAAAACCGCACAGAAGAAATAAATGTTGACACTTTGTTGATTTGATTTTACACGGTTGGGTTGCATAACGATTGTTAACCACAATTAACTAACCAGCAAGTTTAATTGTAAAATAAATGACATTGACAAGCATTATTTAATCTATGATTAAATTTATTTTATGTATAATTGAAAATTAAATGACAATTATTTCTGCTAATGTCATGTATGTCACTGTCAAACTTGCTGGTTAGTTAATTGTGGTTAAAAATCTTTATACAACCCGAAACTTCCAGTTGTGTTTTCACCCGTAGGTTTATTCTGGCATGCCATAATATAACGCTTTTTTAATATAGTATGGATTTTTTTAAATGCATGGTGACTTTGTATAAAAAGAAATAAAAATGTAACTTGAAGCCTAAAAACCGTCTAAGTGAATTCAGACACGCTACGCCGGTAAAAACGGAGGGAAAACACAATATTTTAACACCTCGCTTAAATGACATCAGACGAGCACTTTACCTAAAGCGATTTTTAAAAAGTAAACTGTCTAGCGCTCGTGTTTCATACTTTTACTACGAAATATTACACTGCCAGACATTATATTTAAAGTTATAATTCTTTATGTTTACCGCTTCACGTTAGGACACATTAAATTCGGGATAGGTTTTAAACTTCTGTACAAAATATGCTTTATTTATTTGTTAACCGATAATTGGATTGGCTAGGTTTGAAAAACCTGAAAAATTGGAAGAAAGCAACAAATTTATCGACCTAACTTCTCCTGACAGAAAAATAAAGTAAACCCTAATGGGAAACAGTATTTTCTATTTTAACTTTTGATGTATTTCTAGGTAGGTATATTTCCTTTCTGTCAATACTTCTAGAATATTTATTTCCGGTGCCGGTGCTCCGTCGAGGCACATATTTTTATTTTTAGCGACTAAGATAAGACCTACACACACCTACATCATCTTGTTTTATTTTCCTTTGACAAACTTTAATGGAGTATATAAACTTTAAACAAGCAGGGTACAAAACTTAAGTTACGTTCTCATGGCACTTTGAGGAAAGTGGTCAGGTATACCTTTTTTAAAAGAATATAATATGCCCACATAATATAGTATGGCCAAAAAATGTTTTGCTAATTTTGTTAAATGTAACAATAAAAACTAGATTTTTAAATCAACTGATTAGGAAAACAGAAGAAGAATTTCTCTTTATTTCGTCAGATCCATCCCTAGACGCGTTTCGTCATATCATGACTCATCAGTAGAGCTAGGATCCGACGAAGCAAAGAGAACTCAAAGCTGCTTATGGCAGCACAGTGGTGGGACACACCAGTAATATGTGGCACGGAGCGCCATCTGTATCGTTATTAGACACTCTTGAGCATACCAGCACCTCTAACAAAGGAAAAGATCATCTTTAGAGATTTATGTCAATTTTGTTCAACTTTTAAATAATAACTTGGTTTAGTTTGATCCATATACTTCGATCTTTTCCTATTATTTTACTTAGGATCATCTATAAGTTAAAGCAAAATTATTTTCATCAAGTTTTGTTGGTCAGCGGTTCTCGAATTTACCAAATACCTTTTTTTTTAAATTAAAATATCTCTGGCGTTAAGTGTTTTACTGAATATTGTGGCTTCTGATTATTTTAATTGTAGGTACTAGGACCATAAAAAATATAAAAGTTGAAACCATTATAAGTATAATTAAATAAAAATATTAGTATATTACACCCTGTATTTTCCAGGTCAAACACAGGCTTCTGTCATTTTATATTTAATAAACCACTTAACAGAATTTTGGAGGTGTAGGTATATTCTGTGTGTGAGATATCGTAAAATTTTTATGCTTTTAACTTTTTAAGGAAAATGTTTTATTAAAACTTTTGTTTGAGGTTTCGATTCTCAAAATATAATTTAGTATAAACACAATCCGTCTTAGAGCACCTACTTCTATGTTTAAAAAGTTTTTTCAAGTAATGTACAGTCTAATGATATAAAAATACCTTTTTTTAAAGTCATTTAGCTTAAAAGGTGAATTAGTTAGATGTACTGCAGTTGGAAGAAAAATATCAATGACCTAGTTTATAACGCGTCCAGTCTACCAGTTTGTTTTTAATCATTTAAAAAAATGCATTCGCTGGCGTCGGTTTTGTACATGTGGCGTACGCGTGATTCGACGGTGTTTGCAATTTTGCTAGATGGACGAATTTAAAAATCGCGCGTTCCGAAACAGTTTCAAAGGCAAAATGTTAAAGCCCGTATCAGCGTTTTTCGGGGAATACGTTCAAAAGTGAGCTTTTTCATTGCAAATTTGATTTTCCTAAAATGCAAATAATGGCTGTATAGTATGGGGTTAAACCACCTCCCTAACTGTGTTTTGAAATGGTGCACAATTCAGTTACATATGTATAGAAGTATGTGTTTTGATAATAATGAATTTAAAAAGTATAAAAGAGAACCTTTGTAAGCTTGGACTATCAAATCTGTAATACGAAAAACAATATATTAAATATTTGACATATTAATGTGTATATGTACCTATAAAATGTATTTTCCGTAAACTTGCACTGAAAAAAAAATATGTGGTCATCGTGAACATATTAGGGTTACGCTAACAATACCGCCTATTTATTATAGACACAGTCATACATATTGTTATGAGAGCTTAAAGCTTAAGTTAATTTATTTTGGTTAGAGTAACAAAATCCTTTTGCCCTTTTTATAATAAGGGGTATCGCTATTCAGAAATTATAATAAAATAAATTTTAAACTGATGCATAAAATATTCTTCAGCTTCACCTTTTTATAATCTATTTTACCTATTAGCAAATACTCGCAGACAAAATACTCCGAAATAGAAGTGGCCTTTCCACCGCTTAGCCTCTTATTGGTTTCAATTTCATCGCAAGGTTCCAGCGCGCTGCGGTTTGCCGGGGAGAATATTTGATTATTGCTTCTTATTATTAACTAGACGACAAAATGGGTTATACAGGGTGTTTTCTAAGTTGATACTTCTTTTTTAGCTGTGTACAGAAGGCATTAAAATAAACAACTTTTTCAAATACCTTTTTTTTTTACTCAAAAATAGGCGAGATAAAGAAGTAAAAAATCTAAGTGCGGGCCTGGTCATAAAAACGTAGCCCGCTATAGTTTCTGTTGTTTTTCTTATCTCTTATTAGTAATACGGGTAGTGTTGAGCAATACGCTGCGGTGTGTTTTTCTGAAGCAAGTTAATTTTAAATTGTGTGAAAATGGTAAAATTTGATGTCGTAAAAGTGCGGATGTTTCTTCGAGATTATACGCAGAACGCTTTCCCTTGCGGGCTCATCCTACACCTAAAAGTTTTCTTAATGTTATTCAACGGGCAAGTTAGGCAGAACCGTAGTTGATTCGTAGTGTAATAAATAAAAGTACTTTATTTTTGAGTTTTTTAAAAAAATGTATTTGAAAATGTTGTTTATTTTAATGGTGTCTATACGCAGCAAAAAAAGAAGAATCAACTTAGAAATCACCATGTATTATCGTGTGATGAATATGACATAATATACATAGGATGTAATTGTACCGCTTTATTTGTTTTTAAGCCTACCATGGCTTAATTTGTATTTGATAAACAAGACCTCCCTTTTATGAATTTGTGTTGGGTCAACGAAATCTCCATATACTGTAATAATAGGTACAATCTATTTAAATAAAGGTGATTAACCTGTGTTGATAAAAAAGTGTTTGATTCAAGAACAGAAACTACTAAACAGCAAGAAAACCCACGAGTCGTCATAATAGGATGCACAGGTATAAAATTCTAACTAACTAGGTATGTTAGAGTAAATTTAAAATATCGTTATTACCATGTTATTGCCATAAAATATTGTAATAGTGCATTGTTAATGAAATTTTTAAAGTGTGTAAACGAGTTATTTTACGAAAATGGCTCTAAAATAACTTCTAACTAATAACATGAAGCTCGACAAGAGAAATTTTTTTTTTCGTAGCCTCAATTTTTTTTCACAAAGTTGGCGGCTGTCGTTACATCTTTGATATACTAAGGAGACACTCGAACTAATTTCTTTACAAGAATATTAATTTTCGTTACCGAAAGAAACCAATTAGCGAATGCAGTGCGGAAATAATCGAAACATGGTGTTGAGTGGTATCGAGAGCGAACGTTCTATTTAAAGTTTGCGACAGTAATCGTTAAGGAAACTGAAATTTAGCGCCTCGAACTTACAAGTTAGTATCAAAATCCACAACGTACAACCTAATACCGGAGCGAAACTTACTTTGTAGCTTTCTAATGAATTTTTATATTTAGAACTCCGAAATTAAATATTGCCTAAGAAAGAAACTGTACAGTTTCTTTTAAATCATTATAGTTGATATAATTGCATTGTAATGTCATCTCCTAGGAGTCTCATGAAGCAGATAATACAGCTCTTTAAAATGTTCATTTTGCTTTAATTGAATTTTCTATTCGTTTATGGGACTATAATACTTTCTTTTGAAGGAAAAATAAAAATAATGTTGTAGAGTTGAGTGTACATATAAGTAAATAGAAAAAAAGGTTTTTTAGCGGCAGGCGGACAAAGTAGTGCATCTATCTTTTGCATTAAGTACACAGGGGCGCCAAATCAATGGGTTCCCTGAATTCCTATAGATGGCGTTACTAGGTTTTTATCGCGGTTTTATTTCTTTAAAAATGCCTTGAAAGCATAGTCTCGCTTACAGGTTATGGCTTTCTGATAAGTTCTAATAAGAACGAAACAGCCTGTCATTATCTACCTGTGCCCCAGGGAACCCATTACCTTTGGCGTCCCTGTGTACTTAATGCAAAAGATAGATGCACTACTTTGTCCGCCTGCCGCTAAAAAACCTTCTTTTCTAATAAAAATAATTTTTGAGTTCTTTTTTTTTAGGAAGTTTGTACGCTATTTAACCAAAAATAAGTAGAAATAAATTTTTTATTTATTTTGTAATTATGTTATATAACGAAATGGTACAGCCTCTATGACTACATATTCGTTAAGATAATTTAGCGTATATTTGGATTAGTACAGAGCGGAATGTATGCCATGATGTTCGGGCTTCTCTATTTTATGCTATAGGTACTCGTTTAAATTATGTTCTATGTTTAATTTAATTTTAATATTCCTCGCTAATAAGGTTTTAACTTTAGTAATTTTAGAAGACGCGAGGTGGATAAACAGCTTACCAAGCAGATATTGTATCCATTTCATTTCAGGACCTGATGAGATTTAGTAATTACAGAAAATCTAGGTAGGTTTACATATTTTAAACCTTAACCTACTTTGTAGTCGTAGCTGAAATTTTGAATAGTTTCACCTAAGCAGCCAACTTGTGCCATTATTTTATACCTTAATTCAATGTGTGGTGGAAGACAATCTTTTGGTCTAGTAGTTATAAGAGATATTAAGATATGTAGTAGCAGTATTTATTGTCATGAGCTATTTAAAAAATATATATATTTTTATTTACCTTTTACTTTCATCGAAATTTTTTTTAAAGTAGTTATGTTGGCGTCTGTAAATAATTTTTAAATAGAAAAATGTTTTTGCCGGCATACAGACACGATTAAAATTGAAAAAGTTTTATGTCTCCGCTGGGAATCGAACCCAGAACCTCTCGATTACATGTCAAGCGCGCTGCCAATTGCGCTACGGGGGACCTGAAATTCTCTCACCAACTTCGGTCATATAACTTATTCAATTTTATGTTAGTAGTAATAGTCTGGAATCTCCTGTGATTCACAGACCGGGGAGGGTGTTTTAAGGGAAAAGGGAACTCATTCACTACCACTGAACATTAAGATCCATTTTTCTTTTATCCGTACATCGACGACATATAGCGTTATTAGCCGGAATCAGAAAGAGATCTCTGAACAGTGACATCTAGCCGTAAATATGGCAGCACGCTTGACATGTAATCGAGAGGTTCTGGGTTCGATTCCCAGCGGAGGCATAAAAGTTTTTCAATTTTAATCGTGTCTGTATGCCGGCAAAAACATGTTTCTATTTAGAAATTTTTTTTATTGTAATCGTAAGTTTGTAACATGCTGTTTTAGACGAAATTTTGTATGTGGATTAGACATTCGCCCTGCTCAATATCAGGTTTAGTAATATGGCTTAGGTTAACTATAATGTAAAAAAATATCTAATTTGCTAAAACAGCTCAAAACAGCAATGACAACATATATTCCGTTTAAAATTTAACGCTTAGTCATCCGGCAATTTTGCAAACGGAAAAACATTATGGAATCAACAAACACGACAAAGGCAAACTGGCGGATACATTTGTAATTTCTAAAAGTGATACCGGATTAAAATACGCGTTAGTGCCTAATGCAGAAAACCTAAAAAAACAAATTCGCATCGAACCAGACGTTTATTATTCAGCATTTAAATTCGAAGCAGAGAATGCGATGGCTTTGCCCGTAACGAGAATAATTCGAGATTTGAAAAAGCTTTTACGTTGAGCTAAATTAGTTTGGATTTGCTAGGAGACTGTTGATGTTGAACTTTATTTTTACTTTTATTTTCTACATACATAAAATTCACACATTATTTTAATCGACACGAAGCAGCGTAGGTAGAAGTACTACTTTAATATTACCATTAATGAAATTGTCGATGAGATATCTTCATTTATCCATGATTCACATACAATTATTAAGTTTGTTGTAGGTCAAGGAAGTACTATGTAGTTAACTCTCTATAGTAGATTCTGTAACGAGGTTGGAATGAAAATTTGATCCGAGTGGAAGATTCCGAACGCGAGCGTGAGGAACCACGAGTATCGAATTTTTATTCTAACCGAGTAGCAGACTATATTTTCTCCACGACCAAAAATACTATTCGCAATATTTGTAATTTCAGGTGGAGTATTATCCAGTTCCATATCTGATTCATCCGATTTTTCACTCATATTTTGACTTGCACTAAAATTTGTCTGCTGACATTGACAGTTTCGAAATTCATGGCAACCTATGTCGTTTAGATCAATTACAGAATATTCATTCCGTATCTTGTTATGGAATGAAAATACACGCAAAACGTATAAGAAGCAAGTGTTTTAGAATAAATATTCCAACTCAAGAGCGAGAATTTTTACATTCTATTATCAAAAATGAGTTTGGAATTATTGCATTCAGTAATGGTCGTGGAGAAAACAGGTTTCTGTAATTCGATCGTTTTTTATCTGCACCTTCTGTAAAAAGACATTGTTGAAAACTTCTTAATCCTCTTCGGATTATCACCCCATGTAAAATAAACCCATATTTGCTCTTCACTGTCACTGAGTTTCTCAATATTCGGAAATACGATTTATTTCAATTGATACACACTAATCTGTTTTTCTCATGTAACGCAATATGACTTGAACTATAATGTGTTATTGTAAGATTTAGTGCAAATTTTGTGGCTGGAGCTACAGTTATCCTTTTGTCGCTATGTACGTAACGTACCTTAACGTTGGTGTTGTCCAGTCTTCATTATGAACAATAATATTGTTACTTTTATTAACTTTTTCACAAGTAAACAGACAACTAAAAGAAGGGAAAAAAATTGCGATCTCATGATAATTCACGCTTAATTAATTTCTTGTACTTTTCTTCCTTAATTTAGTTCCATTTTATCGATTTATTCATGCACGGCTGAATCTAAAAAGTCGCATCGGGACAAAATAAATTAGTACAAAACCGTTGCCCAGGGATCCCTTAACTGTACAAAAATTAGCAGAAAACCAAAACAATAAATTTGCATGCTTTCGACAATTAACAAATGCAAATTACAACGTTTTAAATTCACCCAGCAAACAAATTTGCAAATGAATTAGCATCACGCGACCAACACACATAGAACAAAAGCGAAGAGCAAAAATTTTTTATTTCTGGATTTGAGACTGAATGGAAATCAGCACTATCGCTTGACGCCAACGGTCTAAACGCCGATTTTCATTTCGGTTCGATGCCACGATTATATGAAGAGTTTAATTTAATGCAGGAAATATGGCGACCTTTCTTTTGCCAAATCTGCATCTGTAGCAAGGACTATTTCTATATTGTCACAAAATGGATTTTTAAATTTAATTTTGTCATTTTTTAATATTAATAATGTTATTGTTAACTACTTATTGTAGTGTGATATTATTGTAACTCTGTAATAATATTTAGTACTTATCGATACATAATAATATATCGATACGTTTCTATCCGGCATATAAAATACGAAGGAAGAGGAAGAAAAACGATTAATTTTGTAATTTTTTGACATTTACTTTTTATATTGATACATTATGAAACGATCCGTATCGATTTGATGTATTAGAACTACCTTTTAAAAATGATACGCACCAACTCTTATTTTAAAGAGCTTGTATGATTTAGAAAGCTTTTTTGTGGCTTGTGAAGGACTTTTAGTATTTCAAGCCACCAAGGAGCTCTCAAAAAGGAATTCAAGCTTTTTTTTTTATTACAAAGCTCTCTTTTACAGGAATTTAAGACCAAGCTACAAGTTCTCATTTTAAAAAGGGCTTCAAGCCATGGGATTCAAATGCCTTAAAGAGATTGAAGCCCTTTTTTTAAGTCCCTTAAGTTCTGCCCAAGTCTAAGAAATAACATGTTATTTTGTGCTCTACATCTATTAAAAACTAAAATTTTGATCTATTCTTACCAAATAACCAAACTTTGATTCAATAAGGGTGTTCCGACCTCCCGATAAACAAAAGTTTACTTTTCAGGCCAAAAGATCTTATTATTCCATCTGCAACCCGAGCCTGTTTATTAGAAAACGGCTCTCCAGACATGTCAGTATTCAAGTGACATTTTGATAAATAAATACGTGTAAGCGTTTTTATTCCGAGACAAATTGTCTTTCGTGACAAGTCGCTGTTGTATTGAAGACTGTTATGCTTTCTTTGGCGTATCTAACAAATGACCATACATTTGTCTCCGTAATGCGTTGCTTGAAGTTTTTATTCATATTCTTTGAAAGTTCAAATAAACAGAAATTGTGGGAAGACGCTTCTCCTAAAGTCAAGGTGGGTGTCGGCACCCAAGTCAAGATGGGTGTCGGCACCCTTATTTTTAATAACGAGTGTATCCATATACAGGGTGATTCCTAAGTTGATACTTCTTGTTTAGCTGTATATAGAATGCATTAAAATAAACAACATTTTCAAGTATCTTTTTTCAAAAAACTCAATCATTAATTACCCTATGATGACCCTGCTACAATTGTATTTTTTTTTACAAAACGTAGTTAATATATATTTTGATTTTTTTTTTTTTTATGACAAAACACCTGCATTGTAGGAAAAATCCTTTAAGGCGCTCTGGGAGCGGTGCGAGTGCGAAAAAAGCGATTAACGTTGGTCTTGAAACGTTGAAGATTGTATTCATTGGGAAACATGACTTCAGGAAGATCATTCCACAAGGATGACGTTCTCCAGATGAAAGAATTCTTGAACAATGAAGTTCGAGGAGTACTAAGCTGAACAACATATGGATGAGCGGCAGTGGTTCGCCGTGTATTTCTGTTTTGCATTGCTCTAGGTGGAATCAAGTGGGCAATGTCAGTCGAACACCTGCCATGGAAATATCTGTAAAAGAGAGCCAAATCACCAACCTGTCTTCGATGCTCCAGGCTATCGAGGGTCTTGGTCAGCTCGGGGTCGCCGATCAGACGAACGGCTCTCCTTTGAATGGAATCCAGTAGCCGAAGGGTGTGCTTGGGTGCAGAGCTCCAGACATGAGAGCAATATTCTAATGATGGTCGAATCTGGGCTTTGTAGAGTGTCAAAAGTTGATGAGGTGTGTACAACCTTTTGGTGCGGAAAAGTACACCAAGTTTCTGTGCAGCTGTTTTGGCAATTGCGGCAACGTGATCATGCCAAGACATATTACCTCCCAGATTGACCCCTAGCAAATTAATAGACGGTGCCAGGGGAATTGCGTGTTCTGCCATGACTATATCCGGTTCTGCAATGTTAACCTTTTTGGAGAAGACTGCTGCCTGGGTTTTCTTAGCATTAAATTCGACTTGGTTACTGTCACCCCAAGCCAAAATTTCTTCCAGGTCATTGTTGAGGCGCAAAACTTCATGCTGCCTGCGAAGATGTGCGTCGGCAGCGGATGTTTGGGGAGTCAAGGTAAAAGATGAGACAAGTGTGCTGTCATCAGCAAAGCTATAAATTGGATTTTGGGTTTTTACTAGAAGGTCGTTAATATACAGTAAAAAGAGGGTAGGCGACAATATGGACCCTTGAGGAACACCGGCATTGATGGTGAAGGTGTCTGAGAGAAACCCGTCAATCGCCACTTGCAGAGAACGGTTCTTAAGGAAGCTGGTTAACCATAAACAAAATCCATTAGGCATACCGTAGGAGCGCAATTTACTTAGAAGCCCATCGTGCCAAACACGATCAAAAGCCCTAGAGATGTCCAGTGCAACAGCCCGGGATTCTCCATGATGTTCGATGGTGTTACTCCAAAGATGGGTGACATATGCCAGAAGGTCACCTGTTGATCTGGACTTACGAAAACCGTATTGATGGTCGCTGATAATGTTAAGCCCTTCCAGATACTTTAGGAGTTGTTGGTTAATAGCTTTCTCCATTACTTTTGAAATTACTGAAAGCAATGCGACGGGTCGGTAGTTGCTTGGCAGGGTCTTTTTACCTTTCTTTGGAATGGGCTGGACACGCGCCGACTTCCAGCAGGATGGAAATATTCCTTTTTTGTAGGATAAGTTGAAAAGTCTACAAAATACTGGTGTAAGTTCATCGGCGCATGTCTTGAGAACAATGATAGGAATTTCGTCTGGACCAGAAGCTTTATTGATTTTGATATGGATCAAATACGGCCCTGCCTAACTTGCCCGTTGAATAACATTAAGAAAACCTCTGGATGTAGGATGAGTGAGTATAATCTCGAAGCAGCAGCCGCACTTTGACGACACTCCGTAAATTAGCACCATATCTACTAGTTTATTGTTTTCAAATTTTACCATTTTCACGTGTCACCATTTTAAAATTAACTTGCATTCAGAAAAACACACCGCAGCGGATTGCTAAATAACTGACCACCGACCCGTAAATTGCGTGACTAATGAAACAAACAACATAAAGTATAGCAGGCTACGTTTTGATGACCAGGCCCGCACTTAGATTTTTTACTTATGTATCTCGCCTATTTTTAAGTTTTTAAAAAAGGTATTTAAAGTGTTGTTTATTTTAATGCCTTCTATACACAGCTAAAAAAAAAGTATCAACATAGGAATCACCCTGTATAATTATTATCCCTTCATGATCGTATTTGCTTCCTGTGACGTTTTATATATAATAAATGTAATGATGCATGTAATTTCTCCCGGATTAGTGTTTAAAACTGATGTCATTACAAATTCACAGAACAAATACATATTATCTTGTCTTTGCATATAAGTAGAAAATATGATTCGCTACGATAACTAACATCACAAGAGTTTTGACTAGTTCATACACTTTATTTAGTAAAATATGAATTAATAATAACATTTTGATAACACTTACTTTCCGCACGCTTGTGAATAGTTATTTTTGCGTCTTTGTTATGAAATTCCCGACCACGACCTCACAAATTCTGTTACCTTAAGTAGGAATATGTAAACATACTCCTAGTGGTGTGGTTTTATTTAGATACTGCTTCTGTAATATTTATACCAACGACTGGATAATTTTCGTGCAGCCTTTTTAAAATTTCATAAAGAGCGTTTGATGTGGATTTATTAGCTGAAAATATGGTGTAACTTGTACTGAAATTTTAATGCTTATCCAGAGAAGGAAATTAATTATTTTCGATTAATTCTCGGCTTTAGGCTGTTGGTAATTGCGTAGATACGTTCCGTTTCATTAATATTTTTAATTTATCAATCTTTTAGGTAAAGCATTTTGCTTTATACCATATTTTCCATGATTAAATAAACTAACAGGACACAGAAACACGGATCTGCATTAAATTTGGGTCCATTTTTTTCAAAATGCAAATAATTTGTTTACAATTGAACGGATATAAAAGTATTTTATTTAGATGCTTTTACTGAGAGTGGAATATAAGTTTAATGCAGCAGTAAAAATACATGGTGCTTTTGGTTTATATTTCTTTTTTTTACCTTATATTGATATAAAGAGTTGAGAGTATGATTTTGTCAAGGAAATAATTTTGCAATTGCAATTTCAAAAAAAAAAAATAATATGTTTTTTTCGTAGTAAAGGGATATTTCCAAACTGTAATGCTTTTGGCCCTATGTTTTCGCCCCAGCCACGCCCATAAATGCATTGTCTTTACTCCTAAATACACAATATCCTATTTTACTGCCCATCGCCCTCAAAGCTCTATAAAACAAAGTTATTTTTATGAGTTAAAAACCTGTTTTCTATTATAATTGAGCAAGGTATAAAGCAATTAAAAGTGAGAAACAATGGCACGAAATTAAACAGTGGTAATAGCATTCATAACCTCACTAGTAGTTGAGGTGTTTTAGGAAACCAATTATCGAACTCTAACAGAGTTTTACTATAACAAAACCGTCACCGTTATTGTGCAACATTCTATTACAACTGCCAGAATAATAGAGCATGTAATAAGTCTGTTTTGCAGTTAGCAAAATTATATGCGCTGTTTTGTCACGCCATTCAAGCATATTGCAACCTACAATGGTTCAGATCAAGGCAATATGCTTTGGTTTATACCTAAGTGAAAAATAAAAAAAAGTAATTTACATGTAATTGAAAATTTCTAATTATCCTAAAAATATTTTCTTAAATTCTCTAGTTTTGCAAATAGTTCAAACTAAATCCCACAATTTTTGTATTTTCTATAATTCACTCATTCACACTAAACAGTGTTTACTTCTTGACGATTTAGACACCAAGCAATGGCACATTTTAGGTATAGCAGCAATCAGATACTTCCTGACGGATAATTAATCTTGTTTTTTCAATTTTAATTCTTTTAAGTCCCTCGGCTCAAAAGTCGCAATCTATTTTGTTTAAAAGCTCGCACATCCTGCTGCTCCTGCTGAACCCATATCAACCAACACGTTTCAGAAAACAATACGGAAAAGTCTGGAAATCTGTTCGCTGCAAATTCCCAAAACGATTTCTAGGATGGAATAATTCATTGGGACAGTTTTTTCTCAAACAGAAAACTGAATTAATTTTGTGATTTTTTAGTTAAAAGATATTCCTGGCAAAAAAATATATCACTCTAAAAATTGTATTAAAAATCTCATTGTGAAGCAAAATATAGTTACATCTATAATTAGTATTGTTATATCTATCAAATTTCAGAAAATAAAGTTATATTACAGTGTAGTGCAACGACAAAATAGTAATAATTTGATTCCGTTTAGTTTAGCACTTTTTCCCCTGTAAAAAACAACATAAAATTATTTATCTTAATAAGTTTTCCTTCTCGAGGCTACAATTTACTTTGTTTATATTAGATTGAAATGAACCGGAACGAAGTTGCCTCGGTGCAGTTTTAAATAAGGTTTAAAATGTAAATTGCCATTTTATTAAAGTGGCTTTAATGAATTTAAATCATTTTCAATTTTAATTTTGATACTGCTATCAGGGATTTAGAATTTTTTTCTGAAGTTTACAGGGTTTTCTTTATATATTCTATAATTATAAAAAATCTAAATTAATTGATAATTTTTAACATTTTAATGATCCAAACAGGGTATTAAAAGTTCAATGCATTAACATTGCTATTTTGGTAACTATAATAGATAGAGAGTTGGTTGAAAGGGGGTAAAGTTGCATATTTCAATGCTGATTGATTTATTAAAAATAAAGTAAACAAATCCTATGACTTCCGGAGATAACCGAGAAGTGTGTTTTACTTTTTTTACGACAATATACTGTTATAATTGTTCACTTTGATAAAATTTGGAAATATCTTCCTATTTATATATTTTTAAATTATCTTATACAGTGTGTATCTTATACATGCATGAGCATTGCTATCTCGACGACTATAAGAGATAGAGAGTTGGTTAAATAAAAGAGTTGCATATCTTAATGCTGGATAATTTTTTAAACATTTTTTTAAAAAGTCTGATGACAAGAAAATTCCGGTAAGTGTATTTAAAAATATTAAATTATTGGGGTTATCTAAAAAACGAAACGTCGTATCTGAAAAATAAAAAAAAATTTTTGAAGAAATGTGCCTTAAAAAAGTACTCTTGGATTTATAAAATTAATATTATACACTCTGAATATTAAACCAAGAAATAGAAACTTGTTGAATGATAGAATAGTTTTGGACTTGCATTGTCTTTAATTTGTTTTACATCACAACGTTTCAACTGGTAAGTATCTCCAGTCGTCTTCAGGTGAATACTAAATAAGTAAAGTAACTACAGCTCTATTTATACTAGCTAGATGTACTGGAGCATGACTGAGATGGGTGCAGTCATGCGTTTAATTCTTGTGCGGTATTTTAAGTTTACATCTACTTAACAAAGGTTTCCAGATATTTCTTATATCTAGTGAGGGCTTACTAAAACAATCTGGGTTCTGGTATATGATAGCAGCTTCCTTGAACTTCCTCTTCCTCCAATGTGGTTCTTTGTGCAGGATTCGAGCTTCTGTCCACTTAATGTGATGACCGTGTGTCCAGGCATGGTCAGCTGCCCCTGATTTTTCGGTTTCTCCTTTAAGCGTGTTGTTTCTGTGTTCCTTGACCCTAGTTTCAAGTGGCCTTAGAGTCTCACCAATGTAGGATCTGCCACATTCGCAGGGAATCTGATAGACACAGTTTTTCCTATCTTTTTGACTTGTTGGTTTCGTCTTCGTCAGGTGGCTTCTTAAAGTGTCTTTTGAGCTGAATACCGTATTAATGTTGTATCGTTGTCCTAGTCTTCTAATTTTTTCAGATACTCCTTTGACATGCGGAATGTTGAGTGTTGATTGTGACTCTACTGGCTTCTTTTGTGTATTTGACCGATTCTTGCGATTTTCCATTAGTTTATCAACTAGATGCCCGGGGTAGCCATTTTTGTTGAGGTCGGTCTTGATGTAGTTAGTTTCCTGTTTGAGGGCTTCATTTGAATTACAGATGGTAATTGCTCTATCCACAAGCGTTCTTACTATGCCATGTTTGGTGCTATTTGAGTGATTTGAGGTGTAATTCAAATATTGACCTGTATGCGTGGGTTTTCTGTACACTGAAGTATGGATGTGTGTTGATAAACTAATGGAAAATCGCAAGAATCGGTCAAATACACAAAAGAAGCCAGTAGAGTCACAATCAACACTCAACATTCCGTATGTCAAAGGAGTATCCGAGAGAATTAGAAGACTAGGACAACGATACAACATTAATATGGTATTCAGCTCAAATAACACTTTAAGAAGCCACCTGACGAAGACGAAACCAACAAGTCAAAAAGATAGGAAAAACTGTGTCTATCAGATTCCCTGCGAATGTGGCAGATCCTACATTGGTGAGACTCTAAGGCCACTTGAAACTAGGGTGAAGGAACACAGAAACAACACGCTTAAAGGAGAAACCGAAAAATCAGGGGCAGCTGACCATGCCTGGACACACGGTCATCACATTAAGTGGACAGAAGCTCGAATCCTGCACAAAGAACCACATTGGAGGAAGAGGAAGTTCAAGGAAGCTGCTATCATATACCAGAACCCAGATTGTTTTAGTAAGCCCTCACTAGATATAAGAAATATCTGGAAACCTTTGTTAAGTAGATGTAAACTTAAAATACCGCACAAAAATTAAACGCATGACTGCACCCATCTCAGTCATGCTCCAGTACATCTAGCTAGTATAAATAGAGCTGTAGTTACTTTACTTATTTAGTATTCACCTGAAGACGACTGGAGATACTTACCAGTTGAAACGTTGTGATGTAAAACAAATTAAAGACAATGCAAGTCCAAAACTATTCTATCATTCAAGAAACATCATTGTCTCCAACCTTCAAACAGACACTAGAAACTTGTTATTAAGGAAGAAGGAATATAATGGTTAAATATATATTTTTAACATATTATTCTGCAATATTATTTTTTAAGCAATATTCAAAAATGTCGAGGAATATACTGTTCGTTTAAATTAAATAAAGTTAAAACCCATTTGCGAACGTAAACTGAGGTTTCAAACATAAATAGGTACTATACTAGAAGTATTTTTATAGCATTATTACTCCATGTTTAGTTTATACTTGCAAATTTCAAAGGGAATAACGAATTTTGTTTTCTTTTGCCGACAGAAAAGAAATCGTCGATTTTATTTTAAATCGTCATATTATAAAACCAACTACTGTGCTTGGTAGTTTAGGGGTATACATTTATAAACAGCCGGTGTCGTATTTTTAAATCATTGATAATATAGATAATTACTTATGTACTTGTTCTTATTGCTCAATAAGGTATTAAGGAAAAAGGTTAAACGGTCAATCTTAGTAATGCGGTGAAATACCTAGGCGTGTGGCTAGACACGAAGCTGACCTTTGCTGAACATGTCAGCAGGACTATCCAAAAAGCTGAAAAAACAGTAACAGCACTGGCATGCCTAATGCCAAACATTGGAGGACCAAGAGCCTCGAAGAGAAGGGTTCTGTCAAGCGTTGTCCATTCCCAGATTCTATATGGTTCACTGTCATGGCATGCAGTAATAGCGAACAAAAAGCTGATACAAAAACTAGCCCGGCTTCAAAGAATGATGTCCATCAAAATATGCAGTGCCTATAGGACAATATCTACCGAAGGGGTGGGAGTAATTGCCGAAGTCCCACCTATTGAGCTGCAAATTAATGAAAGACGGGAGAGGCACACCGGAGTAGCAAAAGAAATAGCCAGAAGCACCCTTATAAACAAGTGGCAAGAAAAATGGGACAATGGTACTTATGGACGATGGACCCATCAACTAATACCCGACCTCCAAAGATGGATAAATCGGCCGTATGGGGAAGTGGACTATTTTTTGACCCAGGCGCTGTCAGGGCATGGCTGCTTTAGAAAGTATCTGTATGATCGCAACAGGGCCGACTCGGGAGACTGCATGTACTGCCACCAAGAAGATGATGCAGAGCACACACTTTTCAAATGCCCCCGGTGGGAAGAAACTAGAATCGCATTTAGAGTAGAAACGGGCAGATTTTTCAATGTAGCCAATGTGAGGATGGACCTAGTAGACAACGAACAATCATGGAACCATGCTTATAGAGCGATACGAACAATCATAGAAACTAAGGAAATAGAGAGCAGAGTCTAAGTCTACAGAACGGCCCGGGTACTGAAGTAATGCGAAAGCGGCTCCCGGTACCAGGTGCTAGGAAAAAAGGGGGAGGGTTTTTAGTCGGTAGGAATCCGACATACCCCACAAATTCCAACATGTGGAAGTCTTATGCAAGATTTTCCCTCCGCACAAAAAAAAAAAAAAAAAAAAAAAGGTATTAAGGAAAAAGTATTTCTGTCGCCTTTATTTTTATTTTATATAGCAATTTTCCTTTGGAATCGTATTTGTTTTCAGGCAAATGAGATATATTTTGATACTTATAAACTTATTACTAAAAGGACAAATATTATTCTTTCTCCCAAGTGGATTGCCTTATTAAATATGTTTTTCCTTATCTCGAATTACAAAAAAAAATTAAACAAATTATTGAATTTTTTTACCAATATCTATATTTGTATGTCTGGAAAAGTAATTTTCATGAAGAAAAAAAATCTAATAAAAAGATATAAGTCAATGAAAACCGTGAAAATAATGACTAAAAAGTACATTGTTTAACATGGACAAAACTGTATCCAATGCGGATATAGAAGATAATAGTTTTGCAATAAGTCTTTCAGTCTTCTTTAGCTTGAACTTTCTTAAAACGATTATTGTCATAAACAACTTTTGAGTATTTTTTTGATTCAAAATTATAAAATATTTACGGAATCAGTTTTTTCTTTCAAAATAATTTTTTCTCAGTGTCGGCTGAATTGTAAAAATTCAAGGTTGTTTATGATCACATCTACATTGAAATACATGTCATTAAAATTCTACAACACCTAAAAAGCAGCATATTTTAGATCAATACTGCAAAAGCACTATCGTTGCAAATAAACTTTTAGACTATTAGTAAGTTTCCTAATCTTATTGTCCAATACACATTACCAACGAACAAACTGTTCTCTGGGACGACCTTTTTCTAATACTAATTTAATTGTTAATTTTCTTTTCTTACACTGTCCGACACGACCACAACCTTTGTAATTGGCCTTTTTCCATTCGTAAGACGCACACAGGCGAACATTTCTTAAAACTTGACCAAAACACAATTTTTAAGAAAAATAGTTTGGAATTGTACATCAAAAATTGTAATCGAAATCGAACCATATGTCTTGTATTTGTTAAATTATAACCTTATATTTAAATAAAAGTATATTTATATAGTATATTAGACAATATTTTAGTGCTGTTATACAAGCGATGACAGGACACAAATATTTTGGTAATAAATCGCACCAATGGATGTTAACAATAAAATTGTTAAATGGCTTTACTTTATGGACTACATTTGTTTTCTTTGAGCAAGAACCAAATAAAACGGTATATTATGGTGCATTTTATAGGGAATAAAAGTACACTTATTTCCGGATACTAAACATGTAGGACAAAAGACGCGAGCAAGTGCCAGTCGAACTGGCGTGTTAAATATTTTCGAATATTCTAAATAATTTTGATCAAAAGTACATGGAGCCAACTGACTTTATTATAAATCGTTGAAAAAATGTTTAGTATTCTGTATAATAATTATCATAAATAACATATTTTTTACCTGGTAATATTACTTTACTTAAGAAATTGTGCATTTTAGTAAAATATATAATAAGCAGCATTGCCAATGGAAAATTAATATATTTTATTGTAAAAAAGGATATATTTTCTGGTATGTTCGTGTTTACAACCATAAAGTTGATAGCGGTACTATCTATTTATAATGGAACATGACTTTTTATTACAAAATCATGCTTTAGGGATTAAAATTTCATGTAGTACTATTTTTTACATTATAATGCTCCAATATAATTTTAGAATATGCATCTTAACTATCTCTATAACTTCTGTGTTTAACGTTTTTATCTTGTCTTTAAAAAATAGGGATAAATGCACGTTGACTTACCCTATATAGGTTAGTAGCGCGGGGACCAAAACTTTTTTATACATCTTGCACTGTAGTCACATTAGCCATTGTTGTTGATAAAATATTAAGTCCATGGCCAATGGAGATTTACTTTTAAGGAGGAACAATTACTCTTCTGGACCGACGCAGCGTCTATCTTCTTCCAAATCTGTTTGCAGACTGAGCATCCATTGATCCGTAAAACGTAAGTCATAATTAAATATTATAAAAAATGATTGTCAGAGTATTAATTTGTATTTAATATAATTTCATGTTATAATGGGATTTTGTATTTTATGATAATTATTATTATACAGGAAAATGTATTCCGTAAGAAGAGTCTGTAGTTAATGCCGGTTTTGACTGAGCTTTTTAAAAATTTTGCCATTGTGCGCCGTCCAGTATATTCGCAAACAACAGAAGACTTTAATCACAATAAAGCTCCCTGTTGGGGACCGACACGACGTGTTGCCGGACCATGTATCACATCTTACGGAGATGAAAGTTTAAAGTGGCGTAATTCACTGGGGAGCAAGACAAAGGAATATAAGGGAAAATGGCCGCCGCCGGTAGTGGAAAATAGTGGAAACGGAGAGATTTATAAAGCCCATATAATTTTAAAACATATTTCATTTAAGGAAACGTATAATGGCAGAATTGTTAATTTACACGTAAAATATAAAAACAATTTTCAAAATGATAGAATAGTTTTGGACTTGCATTGTCTTTAATTTGTTTTACATCACAACGTTTCAACTGGTAAGTATCTCCAGTCGTCTTCAGGTGAATACTAAATAAGTAAAGTAACTACAGCTCTATTTATACTAGCTAGATGTACTGGAGCATGACCGAGATGGGTGCAGTCATGCGTTTAATTCTTGTGCGGTATTTTAAGTTTACATCTACTTAACAAAGGTTTCCAGATATTTCTTATATCTAGTGAGGGCTTACTAAAACAATCTGGGTTCTGGTATATGATAGCAGCTTCCTTGAACTTCCTCTTCCTCCAATGTGGTTCTTTGTGCAGGATTCGAGCTTCTATCCACTTAATGTGATGACCGTGTGTCCAGGCATGGTCAGCTGCCCCTGATTTTTCGGTTTCTCCTTTAAGCGTGTTGTTTCTGTGTTCCTTGACCCTAGTTTCAAGTGGCCTTAGAGTCTCACCAATGTAGGATCTGCCACACTCGCAGGGAATCTGATAGACACAGTTTTTCCTATCTTTTTGACTTGTTGGTTTCGTCTTCGTCAGGTGGCTTCTTAAAGTGTCTTTTGAGCTGAATACCGTATTAATGTTGTATCGTTGTCCTAGTCTTCTAATTCTCTCAGAAACTCAGAACACTGCTACCTATCAAGGCCATCATGGAACTATTAGAATGTTGCCTGAATAATTCTTACTTTCAGGAAAAAGATAGGTTTTTCAGCCAAGTGGACGGACTACCGATGGGCTCATCTCTCTCACCAATAATCGCCAACATTTACATGGAATGGTTTGAATCCGAAGCTATAAAACAAGCAAAAAAGAAACCAAAAACATGGCTGAGATATGTGGACGACACCTTCATTATTTGGAATGGAAACGATGACGAACTCAAGGAATTCCTATACCACATTAACAGCCTGGCGCCGACAATCAAATTTACCATGGAGAGTGAAGAAAACAGTCAATTACCTTTCCTGGATGTAAACGTAAAGAAAAATGGCAACACCATCCATACTTCAGTGTACAGAAAACCCACGCATACAGGTCAATATTTGAATTACACCTCAAATCATTCATATAGCCCAAAACATGGCATAGTAAGAACGCTTGTGGATAGAGCAATTACCATCTGTAATTCAAATGAAGCCCTCAAACAGGAAACTAACTACATCAAGACCGACCTCAACAAAAATGGCTACCCCGGGCATCTAGTTGATAAACTAATGGAAAATCGCAAGAATCGGTCAAATACACAAAAGAAGCCAGTAGAGTCACAATCAACACTCAACATTCCGTATGTCAAAGGAGTATTTGAGAGAATTAGAAGACTAGGACAACGATACAACATTAATACGGTATTCAGCTCAAAAGACACTTTAAGAAGCCACCTGACGAAGACGAAACCAACAAGTCAAAAAGATAGGAAAAACTGTGTCTATCAGATTCCCTGCGAATGTGGCAGATCCTACATTGGTGAGACTCTAAGGCCACTTGAAACTAGGGTCAAGGAACACAGAAACAACACGCTTAAAGGAGAAACCGAAAAATCAGGGGCAGCTGACCATGCCTGGACACACGGTCATCACATTAAGTGGACAGAAGCTCGAATCCTGCACAAAGAACCACATTGGAGGAAGAGGAAGTTCAAGGAAGCTGCTATCATATACCAGAACCCAGATTGTTTTAGTAAGCCCTCACTAGATATAAGAAATATCTGGAAACCTTTGTTAAGTAGATGTAAACTTAAAATACCGCACAAGAATTAAACGCATGACTGCACCCATCTCAGTCATGCTCCAGTACATCTAGCTAGTATAAATAGAGCTGTAGTTACTTTACTTATTTAGTATTCACCTGAAGACGACTGGAGATACTTACCAGTTGAAACGTTGTGATGTAAAACAAATTAAAGACAATGCAAGTCCAAAACTATTCTATCATTCAAGAAACATCATTGTCTCCAACCTTCAAACAGACAATTTTCAAAATATTTTATTTTTACTACTTAAGAAAGCTACGAAGTAAATTATATTTTTACCGTTCCTTTTTTAAACTTTCGGCTATGCTTGAATTTAAAAATGCCCATATATTCGGGCTCTTTTATTAAATTTTAATTTTAACCTTATCGTATAGAGCAAGAGAAAATAAAATATTCTACGGTTTCAATTTTGAAATTATTCAATTATTTACTGCGAAAATAATTAAACAAAATACGGTCTCTAATTCACACGAAACAACTTATCGACGTCACAACAATTTCATGTAAAGGCAACAGCCAATCGCCCTGTGAACGACACCCTCCAACCTGACTGAGGTCTCGAATCTGGTTTCCTGTTTCTGAACTGTCTTTGTCTATTTAAGTGATCGAAACAAAGATAACAATATAGTCGGTCGCACGACTGGCAAATAAAAGAGTTACGCCATTAGTAGGAAGACGTACATCGTTTTCATTTTATGTTTTTAAACTCACGGCTTTTGCGTTATATTTTTAATTATTTCTAGAATAGGTTAGTGATACTCAAGAAAGATCAGGATGTTAGTGCTGAACATGATATATTCGACTATATAGTAAAAAACCCATTATTCCTAAAATAAATCGTGTAAGATCACTCTATTTTAATGTAGGGTGTCTGTATGTAGTTGAATATTTTACCAGTTTTTCGCTAAAAATAAACTGATACAGAATATCAATTTTTGCAGGTAGGCGGTTACAGGGAATTTTGATAATATAACGCCAATTTCCTTTCCATGTAGGAGTTATATCTCATTTCATCTTAGACAACTAATAAATTGATAAGCCCTGGGTAATAGAGTGACAAGCGAGAGGAAGTTTAGACAGAAATCGATTTTGCTATGAACTCTGCTAGAGGGCTTAGAAAATGACGTCTGCGACTTAATCCGCTAGAAAAAAGTATTTGCCGTTCTTATGCCTTCTTTATTATATAGATTTTCTATCCGTTTCAGTGTTTAAGAAGATTACTGTATAAGATTAGTCTTTCTTTAGAAGGTGTCATCGTTAGATTGAGAAACCCCCAATGCGCACTTATTTTGTGTGATAATGAAACAAACTTCCTGTTTCTTGCACCGAAGAAATGATATGGCCATCATAAACATATTTATGATTAAGTTAAAAATACCGCATGTAAACACTGCTATACATATTGTTATCGGAGCTACATAGCTTTTGTTAAATTATTTTTGTTACTATAATAATACCCTTTTGAAACTTTGTAAATAAGGACTCTTGCTAAGGAAGCAATACAATAACTTGTGCTTTACTGGATACTCGACTATACCACACTAACTAACTAGTTTACTTCCGTACTATATTACCATAGTGTACCATATTATATTGCTATAATATGACGATATGTATTTAAGTACGATAATAATTTCATTTTCTGAAATTTAATAGATATAACAATAAAAGTTGTAGATATAACTATATCTTGCTTCACAGTATTTTATTATAATTTAAAATTTTACAATACCCGACTTGTTTTCTTCCCTAAATTTCGCCATTTAAAAAAGTTTAAACCCAATTTGTCTCATTTAAATTCCTGCCGGAATTCCCTCGCGTCCTCAGCCACATCGTTTAGCAGTGCCACCAAACGCTCGCACAAAAAGCAGAAAATTATTTCGGAATTTGTACCCAAGATTTTTGCTTCACTTCGGGGTTTTCCCCGACCGCAAACCTGAATTCTCCCACGGGAAATCTCGGCCATTTCGCAATGATTAATATTTGGGTCAAATTACTCACTCTGACCTATTACGGTCATTATTTCAGACCGTTTAAGGTAGACGGAACGACATTAATTTCATAAGGAATAAGTGAAATAGTTTTGAATTTGTCCACCCCTCGAGAATATTTTAATAAGGCCGTTTTATGACAGCACATTTTAATAGGACAAATTCTACATAGTTAAACTTGCTTTTCACCACTGTCAGTACACCGTCAGCGATGAAAAATGTACGCCTAAAAATTACAATTTGACGATTCTAAAGTGTATTTAATTTTAACTGGCACCGATAGTAAACAATAAATATTGCACCGCACTATGCAAATCCAAAATGCCAAAATCAAAATACGTTGTAAAAAAACAGTATGTTGTATACAAAATAAAGCTGCAATATAATCGAAAAACGTGTTTTTTCAAATACGAAAAGTGAATACAGTCCTGTCTCGGTCGCATCGAGCTTTTGAGGTTAGGTTATTATTTACTACAGTGATGTAAATTTTCGTTACTTTTAAGGACTTGGACCGTTTCGTTACTTTGGGTATTAGGACTCGTTACTTAGGACTCGTTACTTTATGTAAATCGTTACTTTTAAAAATAAAAAAGATGGCTTTGATCGATTGCCAAATACCTTCTCATGTTTTGTAGTATAAATATAAATATAGGTTATGTACTATTGTCAATTCTCAAATATGTGATTAAGAAACATAAAAACATACAATATAACAACAAATAGGAATAGAACATGGCGTATTGATTAAAAAATAGATTTATTTGTTTTCAATTTACACAAAATATAAACAAATAACACTTCGTTTCTGCGTTTGGGCATCTGATTCTAGGAATCGAAGCTCTATAATTTTATAATTTTCTAAATATCAGTGTGCGAAGTGAACTTGACTAAACACAATTTGTTTACCCTATACAATCTAAGAAACAGAATACTCAATTTATATCATGTATCAAGTGCCTGTTAAAATTAAAAAAGAAATATAAATTAAAAATACATAAGAATAAACATTGCTTTCATCTCTCAATGGTAACTTAAAGTCCTGTATTTCCTCAACCCAACACGCAACATGGCTTCCCGACAACAAATTAACCAAATATTAATACGCCATCTCTCCAAATACATGCAAAACGACACGCCATCGGCTGCCTGAGGAGGTAAAAACAAAATCCAGCTCGAAAAATAATTTATGATACGTTTTGTCTGTCATCCGTTATTGGCTATCAAGTCCACGAACGAAACCGCCCGCTGTAAAATTATGGGTAGAATAGTTAGTAAGATTTAAATTCAGAGTAACGAAATGCCAAAAGTAACGAGTCTTTTATAACATTAGGACTCGTTACTTTTAGTGATCACATAGTAACGCTTACTTTGTAACGAGTCCTTATTTATTTTACATCACTGATTTACTATCGACGCCAGTTGAAAATAAATTCACTATAACCTGCTTTACATTGGAGTTTTCTTATTTATTTCTTAAAAATAATAAATGCCACAACAAGTTTTTAAACAAATTTGAGTTGAAAGCAATTTTAAAAAATTGTGTAAAAAAGTTAAAATTAATTCGTATATTTTGCAGACAAAAATATCTAGTTTTAATGTTTCTATTCTAGGTCACCGTTATTACTCGTTATGACTCCGCCACTGACGTTCGGTCTCCCAGATATCTTATTTTAAACTTACCTGGATAAAAGACGGTCTCCCTACGCGTTGTGTAGTTCGCCTGGGGAATGTGCAGCTTGCAGGAAAATTCCTCCGGTCTGTCCAACTCCTGTAACGTAACCCGAGCTGAGATTTGATACAGGTTACTTAGTTGTTTGGACTCTACTAGAGCATCTGGAATTTCTCTGAAATGTAATAAGGTAATATATGCATTGCTTTTCTTTAAATATAAAAATAATCTTTATATTGTAAAATGTTACGCTGAATTTGAGACTATTTTTTTTTGTCGTACAGGCTGGCAAAATGTCTGATATATTGCCAATATTTAAAAAATGCCCTGAAAAAATAAATGTTCTTGGCTCAGAGTAGTGTACTCTCCGAAACGTCAACTTATTAGAGGCAACGAAATTTTATGAGATTTGTCATAAGAGCTCTTCGTTTAAGAAAAACGACTCTCTTGAAAAACCTTTCAATTTTTCTTGGACGTTCATCCATTGAAAAGTCTTGTTTCAAACGCAATTTATCTTGTTTCAAATTTATTTAAGATATCTTCATATAAGTAATACTTTTTCTTGATGTAAGATAAATTTCTCTTAAAATCTTTATTTGAAGTTCTTATCTCAAAAGCAATTGACGACAATCGCGGACGGGATACAGGAGCAGTATGAGGGCTGAGCTGATGTGATCAGGTTAACATTTTAAGCATGTTCTAGTTTAGAATTGTGCTTATAATTTAAAAATGCGATAAAATTTCAAAATCTGCACTTTTCTTATCAACTATAACTAAAATTAACTGTTAATATAATTCAGATCAATTAAGCTGTGATGTCAACAAAAATGTGTTAATGTGTTTTACTTTCTATACAGGATAATACAAATAGAGTGATCACCATTGGTAAGTTATTACTTAGGAAAAAAAAAGTTAAATCAGCAGATTTATATGCAGATAACGAATTTTTTGACTCCCTTTATGATGAGATTAAAACAAAAAGTATTGAACACAGCATATTTGATTATAAGTATTTTTGTTTAATCAAGCCTTCTGTCAAGACCTTTTTTCTAGAAAAATGATGTTAGACGTTAGTGTCAAAGTGTAGTTTAAATGCGCAAAGTCTGTGAATTAAAGTCTTATGCGTTTTTCCCAAAATATTAGTTTTTTCAGTGTACTAAATATATGAGGTTATAGCTGCTCTCTAGAAAGGTCATTTTTAATTATTCGGGGAATTGAGGGACAGTAAAGTCCTATCTATTATTCAAATTTACGAGATAGGACCGTACTTCTCCCTCCCCCTCCATAAACATTGAGTATAAATACAGGCCTGAATAAGTACAAAAAAAATTAAAAGTAATTAAAACCAAAAAGAACCATGCTTTTCCTGTCTACAAGAAAATAAAAGAGCAAACCAAACTCACAAATAATAAAAACGGAACAAGGTATATACTGTAAAAGTAGAATAGATCATAAAATTCAACTTCGCCGTAACCGCATTCATTCTCCACGTCTAAAACGGGCGAATAAATAAATCTGAGTTATATTCGCAATCAGCAATCATTTAAACTGATAATGTAGACCACGTTTCGAGCAATTTTATAACTCTGTTCAGTAATAGCGCCCTCCAAGATAAAATCTGGGTCCTAAATCGCGGCCATAGGCGCAACGCATAGAAGTTGAGGGGCAGGGGCCAGATTTATGATTCTTTGTAGCAAGCAGAACACGTTCTGCTGGTTAATTGCGGAACATAGAGGCAAAGCCGACGATGAAGTGTTTTAGAAGCAGTGGCGGTTTTAAATGACTTAAAATTTTTCAGTCTGAAAGTACTAGGCGGCTGAGGGCTGTTACAAATTACTTTAGGGATTTTGTACAAGGTGTGAGACAAAGAAATAGGAAGGATTGAGAATTATAAGGTAAATCTGAAAAACGACATTTTGAAGTTAGATTGTATATTTTTACGCCTTTATTTCATTTAAAATTTCTCGAGGAATATATGTTCTCACTGTATAAAACGATTCGATACCCTTTAAGCATGGAAGAAAGGTGAAATGCCACAAAACAAGTTGGTTACCCGAGTCTCAAGACAATAGACTTATAGGCAACTATAAATGTCGCTATTACAGGTTTTAAGGTTAAGGGTAGAAAAGAATTCTGCTTACGTTTTCTGTTCCTAGAAATTTATTTTCTGCGGGTGTTTTCTAAGTTTATTTTATCTACATGTTTGGAATATCGCAATGTGGTATTTATTACTGTGGAGCCTTAACGTCGGAATCGAGAATTGACTTACTCAAATGTATATATTTTCTAGTTTCTCATAATAAATACAAGTCGAGTCAATTAAAACAATTAAATTGATTTAAAAAGTGTGTTTAAAAGTCTTGAAAACTTGAAAATTGTCACAGATACTAATTAACCTATACGTTGTGTTCACACTGAAAGAACTAATCTATTGAGAAAAACGCAAACGCCTTTAATCAAAAAGATTCGCGCTTTTAAATAGGTAATTCCGTTGCCATAAACTTCGTATCAGAGTTTGAAATAAATAATTGTTCTCTTGGTTGAAAGTCATTATATCTTGATGGTTGTTATTGGTCCAAGAGTGTTTGATTTTGAGCCAAGAGTGTTTGGTCTTGACCTAAAATCAAATTGCCCAAATAATGTGGTATTTTCGCTATTAATAAAGATACAGCGTCAGTTAAATTAGCAAACATTGTTTACTATGACTAGAAAGATTTTAAAAAAAACCATCGCATTTTCTAGCTACACTTGTATAATTTTTCTAGACTCATACAATTATTGTTCATAATTAATATATCAATCATCAAAATTGTCGTTTTTCGTCAAAAGTTTTTTAAGAACAACAATTTGACACTTCTGGGTTAATAAGAACCATTACCTTTCCAAAAAAAAAGTTTAGGCTGAAAGGCAACAAACTGTAAATATAACCATGACGAAGGTTTCATTAAAGAAAAATATTTAAACTCAAATATGCTGTGTTCAGTACTTCTTCTTTTTTATCGCATTATAAAGGGAGTAAAAAATCCGTTATCTGCCTAGTCTGGTATTCAACTAATTTTTTTTCCAAATAATAACTTACCCATGATGATCCCGACAGGATACCTGGTCAAACCCAATTGGGAAACCCTTCAAAAAGCTATCAACTGGAATGTTGCGTCTAACGCGCACCCGGCTAAAATAAGTGGTTGGCCTACTAACAGGCCACTTAAGAAAACACCTACGTCGAATAGGAATTTACATTGGTTCCATTAAATGCAGACATTGCGGCGAAGAGGACGAAACCGCCTCACATATCAGATAAAACTGCGAATCAGTGACCCGAAGAAGATTCAAAATCTTCGGAGGAATCCAATCCCGTATGACAAACTTGGTAGGAACTTACTGGACCTTATAAAAGGAACAAATCTTTTCCAGCAAGATAGGGGAGCACAATAAGCGATTAGGCTACAGTGCAGGAAGCTTGGGATGAACGTCCCACCCCCGCCTTAAACCAATCATGAGCACATTATTTGGATTATGCTGTAGAGAAAACCAAAAAACATTAACAATTTTTTGTTGGTATCAGAGCTTAATAATAAAGGGAATTGATCTGAATTAAACCATTAATTTCAGTTAAAGTTGAAAAAAGTACAGATTTTTGAGATTTTATCACATTTTTGAACTATATAATAAATCAAGAGATAAATGCCCAAGAGAAGGTTTTTTAAGAGAGTCGTATTTCGTAAACGGACAGAAAAAATTATTTTATATAAAAAGAATTTTTTTTTGCTCCTAGAAATAATAATTAACATTTAAGAGTGTTCACTAATTTGGGTGAAGAGCACCAATTTTGTCAATGTACAATTCGATTCTTAAATATCATTCCAATGGATTTCCGTCTTTAATGTTTTTCCAGAAATAAATCAAACCACGGCCCACAAAAATGTCTGTATTTTTAGCAAAATGGAATATACTGTCCCAAGAAAACATTTGAGCGGCGTTCCCATACATCACCTCTTTATTCCATTTCGTCCCTCAAATTATAGCAGGCCGCTCGGGAACGCTTTTAGTGACCGCAGGGCGCGCTCTTATCTTTTCACACACCACTGAATCAAACTATTATGAAACGGACGAAAACGGGACGAAATCCTTCCATTCCCATGACAGCATTGACGCGATGGCCAAGAAAAATGTCCCGGGGCAATTTATTGCATGGAGACGATATTTTTCATTTTCTTCGGCGAGATTCTTAAGGATTTCTTGCTACGTATAAATAAAGCGAAAAATTTAATTAAACGATGCGATGATTAATTTGGTTGATATTGGTAAGATGTAACTCTTAAATAATATACATTAGAACCTCGATTATCCGTGCGCGGGTTATCCGGGCTGCGGATTAGCCGTGCCACGGTTATTCCATTATCGAAGATGCATTTTTGAATTTTTTAATCTACCGATGTAGTCTTTTATTTTTCTTATTTAGTGTAAAAGTTTATTTCTGTAGAATTCTGTTTATTATTATCTTTTTATTCAATTTAAAAGTATGTTTGAACTTAGACATCAATTTTTTTTCTTTCTATATATTATAGTTTGTATACTTACAAGAAATAACTGTTCGGATTATCCGTGTTTTCAATTTTCCGTGCCTGGTCCGGTCCCGTGAAGCACGGATAATCGGGGCTCTACTGTATGCCGTTCATAGAAGACACAATGAAAGAAATGTATAATACGAAGTATAAGACTTTTCTTGGCATTTGGCAAATTAGCCATACAGCCAGTCATAAAGTAGAGAAGAAGAAACTTTTTTTTTAAACAATCAAACAGGGATACACGCTTCATGACATTGGGGCCTGTCAGAGCGACTTTCTTTTAAGATATACAAGGGATAAAGACCTGCACTGCTTATTAATTATTTTAATAAAATGGACAACTTCTTAAGTCGTAATTTAAAAACATAATTTTACAAAGTAATAATTTTTAATTAAATTGTATTTAATATAATTTTACGTTACTATACAATAAAATAGGATTCTATATTTTGTGGTAATAATTACCTTACAGAATACTAAAAAAAATTTTTAATGAACCAGTTTTAACCATGCATTAACTATGTCTGTCAAAAGTTTTTATTATACATTTCGCTGCGCATTTCGAAAAATTGAATTATTCCCTCTTATCTCGTAACTTTTATCCCATATGCCAGTCAAGTGTTCTTTTGTTAGGAAACGCATTCGCAGATTTATTTCTCAATTAAACGCGTGCCCCAATTCCCCGCTAGTAATCCCAGTCGGCCGGTCCGTCAGGCTAGGCTTAACATTTGCGTCGTGACCAGTCACTACCTTATTTGTTGTCAAATTGTGCTAAAAATAAAGGAATACACATACTTCCATTATAAAAAAATTAATTATTTATTTGAGGTAGTTCACTAAAACGTTTTCTGTGCTAAAATTATCTCATAATATCCAATAAATTTTCTAAAGCTTGAATCTGCCAGCATAAATCCACCTACTTGATTTGTTTTTGAAATATTGCATTCTTTAATTATGAAAAAATGTAAAAAATACTTGAATTTCAAATGTTTATATTTTCATAAAACTTCAATCAATAAATTCCATTTTAAATTTTTTAGATAGTAGTTTATTACTTTCTTGGACTAGTACAATGTGTTTGTGTATATTTTTTTACAAGATGACTAGTCATTAAAATAAAGCAAACCTCAATCAACTTTTTATATGAGACTGTAATTAAAGATAAATGTTTACCTACCGATGGACCCCTCAAATCATTTTAAACATCCTGCTCTTGTTCCATAAAAATAAAAGAAAAAATATCAACCATCTTTGTAGTGTACTGGTACAGCATCGGAACTGACAACGTGGCAAGATTTCGTAGCATGATCAAAATTTGTGACCACAACGACCCAGATAATAATAAGTTTTACGAGCGGTGCTCCCTGTCACGTGACCCCGAGACGTCCATGACGGCTAATTTACGATGGCCGCCCACTTCCTTCGCAGGAAGTTCTTAATTTCTTCCGAAACTGTACCCCTCGGCGCGTACGATGCGAAGGCAGGAAGCCAATTAAGTAATTAATGGCCGATATATGTGTGCTAAATGGGAACTTATTAGGTAGTTTGGGGCGAAATTGCCTAAGTTTTGTTGTTCGTTGGAAATAATAAACTGTTGGGCTATTTATTCAGATGAATTAAGAAAGTTTTAATAAAGAGTATGTACCTACTCTATTTATTACTTTCCTACGACATGGGCCATTTATAATAGTTTAAAATTCGTTGTCAACTCCACTCTAGCAAATAAATCTAGACAATCCCTTTTTCTTACTCCCGAATCTTTCCTGAACGATCTTAATTACCTGGACCTTCCCGAACCTTCACCATTTATGTCGTTATGGAAAGCAAGATGAATTTTTCCTCTTTGGAGAATCGCCAATCCAAATATCTGAATCGTTAATCTCCCCCCGTATTTTCCTAATAAATAATATTATTTTCTATGCACTCGGTATATACAAAACATTTTTAATTTATAAAATATTTTAAAAATATTGTTTGCTTATATATTATTAATGCTGACAACAAAATGTGTATCGTATACTGTGAAATTGTTGTAGACCTAAAACAGCATAACAAAATGTAGATCATAATTTATTAAATTGCAATCAACGAAATCTGAAAAATGGAATACTAATAATAAAAAACTTATCTAGACATACCATTCCCCGAAATAGAAGTTGCTTTGAGAGAAACCAGCGCGTCTCTGTTTGCCTGGGAGAATAATTGATTATTGCTTCTTAGTATTAACTAGACGGCGAAGTGAATTTTATTATCGTGTGACGGAAGAGGACATAATTCGCATAGGATGTGATTGTACCGTTTTAATTATTTTTAGGCTTGACACGGCTTAATTTATGTTTGGTCAACAATATCTCCTATCTGTGAATTTGTGTTGGGTCAACAAAGCTCTCTATATTGTTATAATACCTACAATGTGTTTAAAGAAAAATGATTAAAGACGTTGATAAAGAAAGAAGATGTGATAAGAAGTGGTTTATTCAAGAACAAAAACTAAACAGCAAGAGTACCAGGAAGGAAACTTACAATTCATCCCAATAAAATGTACAGATATACTATTTTAAATAACTGGATTTGTGTAAGTAAATTTAAAACATAGTTACTTCTACTCTTTTGCCATAAAATATTGTTATAGTGTTTGACTACGATAAAAACTCTATCTTCTAAAATTTTGTAGATACATATAACAATTAAAATTGTAGATATAACAATGTATTGCATCACAATATTTTATTATAAAAACATTTTTCTTTTAGTGAATTAATCCGGCTAAACACCCCCTCAAAATAAATTGATTGAATTACATTACAATTACGAAAACCGTTCACGCAATTTTCACAGACGGTTCAAAAATGGACGTTGGTGTGGGAGCCGGGGTCTTTTCCGAAAGTTTACAAATACAGAAATCGTATAGACTCCCCAACTATTCTAGTATTTTTCAAGCAGAAGTACTGGCAGTAGAGAAGGCGGTCAATATCCTGCAAGAACACCTTGGCTTGGGAGTAGCCTCATCAATCACCATATTCAGTGATAGTCAGGCGGCGATTAAGGCAATCTGTTCCAGCAGCGTTAAATCAAAGCTCGTAAAGCGATGCCGCAACAATCTATGCACACTTGGCAACCAACATCGGGTTATTCTGTGCTGGGTTCCTGGACACTCCAAAATAGATGGCAACGAGGCTGTCGATGCGCTCGCAAGAGAGGGCGCAGGCATGCCAGCTGATCTAGCAGACAATACAGTGAACAAACCACTGGGATTGATCAAAGAGGAGATTGACTACACGGCCAAGCAGCTTGCACAGAACAGATGGACAGGGTTGACAACCTGTAGTACATCCAGGCAACTGTGGCCCACATTCGATTAAAAGAGAACCGCAGAGCTATTGAGACACAGTCTAAAAGACGTGAGAAATATTACTGCGGTTGTTAGCGGACATTGCCTCTTCGGTAGACATGCCGAATGTATGCAAATACCCACTAACGACTTCTGCAGGAGTTGCAGAGATGAGGAAGAGGAAGAAAGTATTCAACATTTTCTGTGTGAATGCCCTGGCCTCGCAAGAAGGAGGTTCACTACTCTGGGTGAACCATCTTTCGATAGCCTGGAGGAACTAAGCAACTTACAACTTGGACGGCTGAGCAGATTTCTGAACAGTAGTGGCTGGTTTGAATGAGTTGCTAAAATCCTTCCGCGGTTACGTCGCACTAATCATCAGAGATCTGATGAAGGTGGGTTCTACGGAACACGTGTGGTATCACAACGGACCTAATCAGGACTACGTGAGACTGTTTGGTCAGAACCAAGAGTCTGCCACTGTTACCTAACCTAACCTAACCTAATTACATTTTGGATTACTAAATAAAGTACTATAATTCCGTTAATTATATTTTTGTGTATGTTACGCCATTCTAATCATTTATTATTCACTTAGCACACGCCAAATCAACGAGATGGATAAGCAAACATGCTAAAACAGCAGAAAAATAAATCACAAGCTGGTTTCGTGGCCTATAAGTCAACGATCAAGTATAACAAGGTTTATATATGTTTTTGATTTATTACATGCTACCTATCGAGCTGAAACAGTCTTCAATTACTTATTAATATAGCTACGCTTCGACATATTTTCGTTTGTTTCTGGACGTTGTTTAATAGCGAAAATTTATATTATGATTAAGTAAACTAATTTCTCTTTAAATATTGTAATAAACCAACTCCTTATAAAATAAAAAATTAAATCAAGGGAATAAATAAATAATTAGCAACCACAATTTTATCAAATTTTTAGGAATTTACATTATTAAAAAATAATATTTATGTTAACTATTTCATTGTTTAGTTATTTATTTTAGCAAAGGTTATTACCTTGACTTGAAGCTACATATAACGCCATACCAGAATATACACTTAATTCAATTGCGCCATCAGACTTAAAAGCATAATAGTCTCATTCCCTTTAACTACACGTTAGATACAGCAACCAATTACCTTGGAGGGGTCAATGTTGAGCAACATAAGGTGTTTATTAGCTGGAACAATTATAATCACCGCCCTTTGGAGCAAAACTTATGACCAGCTTGGGGAGAAACAAAAGCCTCAGAGAGCCGTCTGTTTATAAGTAGGTTTGTAAATAGCGTAATACGATCAGAATTTACCGTGTATTCCCTTTATAATGTGGCGGTTTGTTTCATTAATTAATGTTGTTATGCAATATTTCGCAAATATTTTGTCGTTGCTATTGTTACATCGTCGTCAAAATTTAAACATAAGTCTTATGGAATTACTTTGATGTCTGTATATCACAATGTCAGTTTGTCTTAGCCCAGAGGACATAACTCACGAACGATACTCGTAAACCCAACTGTCCCCTTATAAAAAATAATACTTGTCATTACTGTTCCTTGAGTAATGTGCCTATTTTTTACGTTTAACGTTATGTCGACTCTCTATTCCAAACTACAACAATAAATTCTAAACGTTTGCCCTTAACAATATTCTTAATTTAATTCCACTAGACATAAAGGCATAACAGCTTCATCTCCCTTGTATGTGGCCAATTATTCCAGAGAGGCCAATAAAGTAGTACTTAAGGTTCAGGTTAAATTCATTGGATCTAGAAAATATATAGTCATAGACAAAAATATAGCATGTACCTAAACAATTCGGAGAATTTTTAGACAAGCAAAATTTGATCACAAATCGATTTTATGAATAATTGTGAACTTATCAGTCCTAAATACTTTTGAGAACTATTCTAGTTTAGAGATAGATAGAAATACTATAGTTTATTTGAAATTGGTTGATAGTAATAAATTAGGATTAAGTAGTCTTTCCATGGAGAGATTGTGTCTGTCTACAAATTTAATACTAATACTTCGTAGAAGTATAGTCTCTCTCATACAGAGTGGAATTTTTAACTGGAATAAATTCAGTATTAGAAAGCCTCTTTCTTTGCGGAGAAAATACGGAAATACGGGTGCCTTTATCTTTAGTTTGATACCCTTTTTTCGACCCGTCATGAAATTTACCATCTTTTGGGGGTAGAAACCGCCCCCAACTTCTTTTTCTTAAATGTAAAGGTATTTATTGCGATAGCTTGTTGGAAAGGGCATCAAAAAAGGAATATGACCCACTATTAACTTTTGCATTTTGGTAATGTAGAAAGCCAGAAAAATAAACCCATTTTAGTATAATAAAAATACTTCTTACTATAAAGTAACGGTTTAAACAGCAGAAAATACTACAACAGATAAGTATTCACTTCTTCCAAACCAAAAATAAAGTGACCACTGGAATGCGGCAACAAACAACCTTATCAATAAAATGTTTCCTTTTTTTAGCCAGCCTGCGCTGCCAAAAGCAAAATTGTACTATAAATTGTTGCTGAAATGGCAAGTTATTATTTTTTTCTGGCTTTCTACATAACCAAAATGCAAAAGTAAATAGTGGGTCGTATTCTTTTTTTATGCCCTTTCCAACGAGCTATCGCAATACACACCTTTATATTTGAGAAAAAAAGTTGGGGACTGTTTCTACCCCCAAAAGGGGGGTAAATTTCATGACGGAACGAAAAAAGTGTACCAAACTAAAAATAAAGGCACCCGTATTTCCGTATTTTCTCCGCAAATAAAGATGCTTTCTAATACTGAATTTATTCCAGTTAAAAATTCCACCCTGTAGAAAGAGAAATATAGTTTTTGTTACTGCAGCTTATATATTTCTTGACTAAATTGGGGTTATGGCATCAACACATGTACAGTTTTTTTGTATTGATTTTTAACAGAACAGATATTTTAGAAATTGAATTTGTTGTACTTGTAAACCTTATATCTAGTTTTATTCGAAAAATGAATATTGAGTTAATTTGTTAATACAAAAAAAATCACGATTCACAGTTTGGTAGAGGATAACAAAATAGGTTAACAATTGCGTCTTTCAAGTCATATAACTAATTTAATTTCGCCAGAGAAACAAGTAAAAGCATACAATCGGTCCAATTTATGTAACTGCCCCTTAGATGCAGTTGGCAATTGTACCAGAGGGGTCGATAAAGCCGATACAGCACGGAATAAGGTGTTTATTAGTCAACATAATTAAAATTACCTTTGCTGTGAATGCAGGCTCATCTCCGGCTTGGGGAATATTCCGTCTGCTCTGCATTGGACTCTTATGCAGCCCTCGTCGGCGCTTAGTCGTTTTAGCTCGAAGAATTTTTCTGAAACTAGAAGATAATACTATTAAAGGATGGTATAAAGGGATATATTTGAGGGGGAGAGTGTGTGTAATAACACCTCCCCCATGAATGACTAAAAGTGCTTAAAATATTCTTAACCTTGCCCAAATTCCTTGTTGCCTTTATTGGAACTAGGAATATTTTAAGTCTTTTTCTGTATTTAATATTTAAACTCGTGATTTGCCAACAGCTTCCTTTTATAATAAATATATTGTACACAATATTTTTTGTATTTCATATTACAGTACAATTTGAAAATATAATAGAAATATTTTAATGAAATTTACAACGGTATTCCAATATTCAGAAAATCCTATGAAGGTATACATTTTTTTTCTTCTCGGCACCTTCTTGGTCGAAAATCGTTCCAACTCCCTCCCTGACAAGAAAGCTAAATAGTGGAGCTGTTGAGATGTAGAGTAATATAAACTAACGGCCTTCGCAACTTTTTTTTTATTAAGAACACTGAATTTCTTTCATTCTACATAAAATGTATATTTTGCCATTATGAATTTAAAATGTCGAAATTATTAGTTTCTGTGACCTGATCTGACTCAGATCATCGATTGGCTACGTCAAGACTTTTTTAACTTGTCGATCGATAATAATTATACAAAGCTCGGATCGCTCAATATAAATTATTTTTTTTTGTAACCCTAGAACAAGAAAAATCCAGTATTATTTAAAAAGATTAGGTACGTTATTAAACTTTCTAAAAAATTGTTCTTAAAACAGCACAGTGACACTTAAAGTAATAAAATTTATTGATCTACATGTCTACAAATTACTTATTTTCCTCCACGCCTCCACAAATTAAAAGGAGAAGCTATTTATGCATAAATACTCCAAGTTTATATTCCCCCTAATTGGTGTTTCTCTTTGGCAAACATTACTTCACCAGAAAACTTTATATGCCCCGTTTAGTTAATATTAATTTGAAAGTTCGGTGTCTACCTCAACAGTTTATTGAATAAATTTCTGTGTTAAGTATAGGAGCAAACCAGTGGCGGGTTCTTGGGAATCGATTTAAAAAAATACTATTCAAGTTGTGGATAAATCTTATTTAATTTTTTTCACATTAATAATCCGGTTTTTGTGTAAATTTCGCTTCTGAATTCAAATTTTATAATATCATGTTATCAAACGGTTGTCGTAACATGGTCTTATTTTTTAAATTCCTAAAAATTTGGAGCTTCTGATTATTTGATTGTTAAAAATTATATTATTAAGTGATCTTTTAAAAGTTAATACGGATATTTTGAAAAATATTAAAATAAAGTAGGTTATAATTACACCACTTCATAAGTTTTTTTTTTTTTGTTTTTTTTATGATAAAACACCTGCACTGTAGGAAAAATCCTTTAAGGCGCTCTGGGAGCGGTGCGTGTGCGAAGAAAGCGATTAACGTTGGTCTTGAAACGTTGAAGATTGTATTCATTGGGAAACACGACCTCAGGAAGATCATTCCACAAAAATGACGTTCTCCAGATAAAAGAATTCTTGAACAATGAAGTTCGAGGAGTACTAAGCTGAAAAACATATGGATGAGCGGCAGTGGTTCGCCGTGTATTTCTGTTTTGCATTGCTCTAGGTGGAATCAAGTAGGCAATGTCAGTCGAACACCTGCCATGGAAATATCTGTAAAAGAAAGCCAAATCACCAACATGTCTTCGATGCTCCAGGCTATCGAGGGTCTTGGTCAGCTCGGGATCGCCGATCAGACGAACGGCTCTCCTTTGAATGGAATCCAGTAGCCGAAGGGTGTGCTTGGGTGCAGAGTTCCAGACATGAGAGCAATATTCTAATGATGGTCGAATCTGGGCTTTGTAGAGTGTCAAAAGTTGATGAGGTGTGTACAACCTTTTGGTGCGGAAAAGTACACCAAGTTTCTGTGCAGCTGCCTTGGCAATTGCGGCAACGCGATCCTGCCAAGACATATTACCTCCCAGATTGACCCCCAGCAAATTAATAGACGGTGCCAGGGGAATTGCGTGTTCTGCCATGACTATATCCGGTTCTGCAATGTTAACCTTTTTGGAGAAGACTGCTGCCTGGGTTTTCTTAGCATTAAATTCGACTTGGTTACTGTCACCCCAAGCCAAAATTTCTTCCAGGTCATTGTTAAATCTTAACTTACCTATTTTAGTTAATTCAATTAAAATGGAATATGGAATATCAAGTAATTAAAATAACATCTAACTTGTTCATACTACGCCACTGGGATATGTTATGTATAATATTTAATACTTGAGTGTTATGTTTCGTAAGGGAGATATCAAAATTTCAATAAAGATGCCCTGGTATTTTAACAAAACACTTAGACATCCAAAACGGAATTTAATTTACAAGGTAAGAATGCGAATGTCTTAATAAGCTTAGGTTTGTTTAAGTCCCGAGAAGTTATATTTTCGTATCTCTAATAAGCTGCTGTAGTGAATAATTTATAATATATTTTGTGTCGGAAATTATTATACCTTAATACCTTTGCCTTTAAGCTCGTTAGTGGGGGTTGACCCCAGATAGCAGATGTAATCGAAAAATTAGAATAACTACAAGGTTTTTCGTTCTATTGATGTCATATTCGGTTAGAGTTAAGAAATATATTTAATATATATATTTGTTAACAATTTTTTTTAATGGGTATTAGTTTTCTATGGAGGATAATCGAATAGAGGGCTCACCATTGGTAAATTATTATTAAGAAAAGAAAATAATAGACGGTAATAGACAAAGGGGTGCACAGCGTGCAAACTCGGGACACTCAGCGCCGTGGAGGTCTACCAATAAACAATTTTGTTTACCGATAGGTACGTCCATCGGGTTTTTGAGGTAACCACGGCAGGCCTGTCATTTCATTTGATGTTAACATTCCTTTCCTCACTTAAAATGAAGTGTGAGGTCATCCTTGTTTCTGATTCTGGGTGCTCATCAGTGATCTGGCTTGGCAATGTAAAACGTTCGATGTCCAGTTAGCATATTGATCCTCTAGACTCCTTAGCTCATTGTTGTCGGTGATTTAGTCGACACATGAGAGTTAGGCAGCTTTGCTGCTCCTGAGTTCTAGTTAACTTCACTTTCGATCAAAAGAAAATAAGTTGAATTAGCAGACTAATATGCAGAGAACGGATTTTTTGACTTCCTTTATAATGAGATGAGAGAGGGACAAAACAGAAAGTATTAAAGACAACATATTTGAGCTTAGGTTTTTTTGTTTAATTAAACCCTTTTCGTTGTTACATTTTGTTGCTCTTCGGTCTAGACCTTTGTTTTTGTTTTGAAAAAATTATGTTTTTAATTATCCCAAAAGTTAGTGTCAAATTGAAGTTCTTAAAACGATATTAATATCGACCTTTTTGGATAAAACAGGCACATGAAAGTTAAAAATGTTAATTATGAACAATAATTAAATGAGTCTAGAAAAATTGTACAGGTGTTTCCTTATAGCAAAAAATACGAAGTTAATTTTTTTTAACTTTCTAATCAGTAAACAGTCCAAGGTTTGCTAATTTTACCGATTCTTTAATAATATCGAAATTACACATTACTTGGAAAATTCGATTTTAAGTCAAGAATAAACTCTTTTGGGTCAAGAAAAAATAATACTCCCGGCTCTATACTAAATACTCATGGCCCAAAAACAACCACTTTTGGATCAAGATATAATTACTTTTAACGACGAAACAAAGTGGTTTTTTTAGACTTTTATAGAAAATGTATGGCAAGGGAATTACGGTTTGGGGCCAAGAGCAATTGCATTTACATTTCTCCCAAGAGATACGTTTTTCAGTGTACAAGTTTTTTTTTCGACTTTTACCAGTTCACCAGTCACAGACCCGAAAAAAATCTTTAAAAAAAACTTCAGAAGTTAGATAAGCGAGTTTATAAGAAGCCTTACAATTATTTGCTTTCCATGTACAACACGCATGTAGCAAAACAAATTTCAATACCATAATATAAATATTACGGCTAAGATTTATGATTTAATAATTTAGTGCCTACATATGGCGTAAAATGGAATACAAGACAGGTAATAATTAATATTAATACATTGTTCCGGAGGGTGCGAAGTAATTACATTACTTAATTATCATTAAATACATGTGACGTCAAATAAAGCTTAAATTATTAATATTTACATAATCACAGAGAGGAATTTATGTTCAAGTTGAATATAAAGCATTACAATAATTAATATTTTGGTTATAGTCGGAAAAACCATTGATAAAATAAAAAATCCTGTCTCTTGCAGTGGCGTAGTTAAGGGGGGGCAGCCCCCCCCCCCTCCCCCCGAGCCTAGGAACTCGGATCTAAAAGTAATTGTATCAACCTAATTTTTCGTCTCAAGGTTTAACTTTAAATTAAATTTTTAAATAATGTATTCTTGGCTTAGATTTCAAAGGTCTTGTAGGAAACGTTTAGTTTTTAAACTTTTCCTTCTAAAAGTCCTGTTTTATATAGAGATTAAGGTTTCGGACGCATATCGTTTTAGTTATTCCTTTATGATACAATTTTATAGAAAAACGAGTAAAAATAATAATATTTTATAGTATTTTTCTATTATATATACTTGTCTGTTCCGTTTTCCCCTTTCCACAATTAGGTATTTAATTTTAAAGAGAAAAATTAAAGCAAACATTTTAATTGAAACATAGTGCGGGAAGAAACGAGAATTCTTTAATATGAATATACAAAACGGCACTTAACAGGAGACCATTTGCACCAAAAACTGCTCTTAGATCATCAAAAATCATCAATTTTGGCGTGGTGAGCGACATTTACTTTATTTTTAATCATGAAAAACCGAGCACCAAAAACGCTGGTTAGAGTCATACATACCTACGTCTTATGTTAAAATTTTGGATTGACACCAATAATAATTTTTTCACAAATATAAAAAATGTTTTTTTATTATAAAGAGCCAGCTAGGAATATCAAAAAAAAGTAAAAAAAACATTTACAAAAACAAATTTAATCCAACCATGCACAGGGGCAGAGGTTATAATTGAATTTTCGAAATTTGATAGTAGTTAGGTGAATTAAACAAACTTTCCGCATGGCCCCGAAAATTTTTTGCCTACGGCGCTTTTGCACCTTCTTTGCTAGGTACAATATAAAATACATGTAGTCCCGACTGTTTCTTTTTTCAGAAAAAAAATGTCCTACCCACGCCCACTGACCCCCCCCCCCCCCCCCCCGAGCATATTTTCTGGCTACGCCACTGGTCTCCTGTATATACAAATACTTTCTGTGGCATAGATTTATAAATAATTGATTTTAACCACGTAAAGTAAGTGTGCGAAAGTGCTTTCCTGTACGCTTGTAAAGAAAACATTAATTAACCCTTTACGTCACCAACCATTCTCTAAAACGTTCCTATAACATTATTAATGAGAAACTATTGCCTCGACAATATAACCTCAAACTGAGACCAATCCGGCAAATGTTCTACCACAATAAAACCCCGGGAATTATTGTCAATTCGCAAAGTAACGAATAGAATTCGCCGAAACAAATCGCCACTCGGGTCCGTGATTCGTAAAATAACATTTCCGAAATGATTTGCTTGTCTCAGAAATCGAGCGACTCTACAAGACCCGAAAGTGTATTGGATAATAAAGCACGGGGCCCGATGCATGGCGATGGTGCTCGAAAGTTGGCCGGCAAACACGGGCGAATCTTCTTGAAAAACACGGACAAAAAATTTCTTTTGAGAAAAAATCTTAAATCATTTTTGGTTTTCTTAAAAATCTATCCTTGAACCAAGGTTAAGGAACTATGCAAAATAAATGCTTAAAGCAAGAAATTTAGGAAAATCGATTTTAGGTACTTTACTAAAAAATAACTAAATATGATGCGTACACTGGGTCACTAAGAAAATTAAGTATGCCAGACAGACACAGAATAAATTCTTTAAGTAGATCTGACTGCGCTAAAATTTGCTGTGTTAAATTGCGGTTCTTCTTAGCTCGAATTACCAAATAACTAAGCAAATCATTGAGTTTTTTTTTTTACTAGTGGAAAGGTGATATCTATGTGCATGTGGGAGAAAGTTTGTTTCAAACAAAAAAAACCTAAAAATAATAAGTATATAAATAAAAAAAATTTAAATAAAAATAACTTTCTGACACTTTCCAATGTAGAGTTCAAATTTTAAAAGTTTTACAAATCAATTAATAAACATGGCGAGAATTCGAGCTAAGAGAAGGCAATGTTATAGTCCAATTTAATGGGTGGCGCATCGAAAACGAAACAGACATTTACTGGCAGCTCAGTTCTTTTTTGGAAAAACGCCCAGACCCCCCTAATCCCTAAAATCTTAAATGGAAAGGGAGGTCGAGTGATACCTAATTTTAAAGGTCTTTCAATTCCCTTTATAATGATGTAAAATTCATGTACTTCAGTTCAGTACTAAAGGGAATTGAAAGACCTTTAAAATAAGGTATCCCTCGACGCCATTTCTATTTTAAGATTTTAGGGGTAGTGCGACCCCCGACCAAGGGGCTGCACGTGCTTTTTTTTGTTGTAATTTTTTGCCAATTTTGTGTCCCCCTCGCAAACCAAATCGTCGGTTTTGAGCGTTTTTTCAAAAAAGAACTGAGCTGCCAGTAAATGTCTCTGTTTTATTTTCGATGCGCCACCCAGTATATAATTTTGCATGCAGCTGTTAACCTTTGAGAAAAATTTAGAAATATTGGTCGAATGCTCTTAAATAATTATTACAATATTTTAATTTGAGTACGGAATCCAAAAAATGCATTTTATTGCATCGTAAAGATCAAATCATAACAAACGCAATGAAGGCTTCATTGATGTTTGCTTTTGGTCTATAAACATTTAAGGACAATTTAAATTTATTTAATTGTTATGTTTTGGCAAAAAATACATCAAAATTTGGGACATCTTTTCAGCAAAGCTAAGAATGAAAAACGTTAGACCAATATCCCTACGATGGCACATAGACACTGGTCGTTACATAAAGTGCTTATACTGTACCGACCTCTGAGATTTAGAAGAGGGATTGTATTCTGTTGGCCGAGTTTAATTTTTTAAATTCTATTCAGCTGTAAAAATATAATATAATAACAGACTTTGTCGGTGTTTTTAAAGAATTCGCCAACGTAATAAAGTTAAACGTATATTGCGAAGGACGGAGACTAAAGGAAAGGGCTATTGTGAACGGGAGTAACGTCTTCGGATAATGTATATTGAAATCCGTGATGTCAGCAAACACGACGTGACAACGATCTTGGACAAGACTTAACGGACTGAATTCCATGTCAGAAATGAACCCTATAGTCTCGAATTGTCCATTGAGCAAACATGAATAATGCAGATTGGGGTCAAAGTTTTGACTTGTATTATAGTCAACTGGTCTGTTCTACTCCGTCGATATATAAAAGTCGGAACCCTATCGGTTATAGATATTTAAAAAAGACAGTCGAGTGTCGGTCGCTGTTGATTTAGTGTTTCTATGTACATATTATTTATTAGTTTTATTTTTGTTAGCAGAAAAAGGGACTTATACAAGGTTATAAAATAAAAGAAGCTGGTCAGCCTATTACTTCAAATTATTTTTTAAACGGTTGAAGATAGATATTGTGCATGATTTATGAAAAACGTTTATAATTAATTGTAGAATGTAAAAAAAATTTTCTTCCGAGGGCCCATCCGTGCGCCGGATGCACTTAGGCCAGGTTTGGACCATTGTGCTTACCCTGTTTGGTTGTTACACTCACTTCGTGATCCCAGTTCCTTGCACTAGTTAGTGTAGGTCAACTAGGGAGATAGTAAGGATGTCCTCTGGTTTCAGTATTTGTTGTGACTCGCAATGGCAAAATATGTGCTGTACAGTTTCCCTGTCTTGTCCGCATAATCTGCAGTCAAGGTCTCCATTGTACAATTACATTCTGTGCATATGGTTCTTGACAGCCATGTGTCCTGTCAGAATTCCTGTAATGGTTCTCAGCTGGTTCCTCTTTATTTGAAGCAACTGTTTCGTAAGTCTTGGGTCTGGATCCCAATGAAGCTTTTGATGTGGTGTGTTCACTCCTGATACATCGCTTTATGGCATCTCGTACTGTGCATCTTGGTACTCCAAGTGCCGGTTTTGGACCAATGAATGTATTTTCTGAGCCTTTCCTTGCAACTTAATTGGTCTTTTTCATTTCCTGTAATACCTTCGTGTCCTGGTACCCACTGCAGTATTACTTTGTTTACTTTTGTTCAGTTTCTTTTGACATTCCCGTGCCAGTCTTGAGGTTACTTTGTTGCATATCTACGGGCTGCTTGGCTGTCAGAATATATATGGATCCGCTTATTGAGGTAAGCCCTTTTCCTTGGAACACTGCGGGAGACTTTCCCAGAGAGAAAAACGCATTTTTCTCCGGTCTTACTCCGTGTACCCCCGCTCCGGAACCCTTTTTGGTTTTGGAGCCGTCTGTGTACCAGATTGTTGCCCCAGGAGTAGTTTCTGGTGTTTTATTTTTCCATACGTTTCGTTCATCAAATAGGACTTCTATTACATTAAAAATATAATATAATAGTATTTACTATAATAATATAATTATTTTTTCTAAAAAAAATATATTTCGAAAGAAATTAATTTGACAGGTTCGAGTGATTCTTGAATAAGTGGGCCGTATTTCATACAAAAGATTCATTTGTTTCTTTATCATAACCTCTTTTCATAATTTAAGCTCATTTTTTTTTTTAACTAATATTAAATCAAAATACCAAATTATTAACAGTGGCTTTTCATTTACATTTTGTGCCTAATTACAGGACACATTTATAAATTTTTAACTCATTCTGTTGTGCAACGGTAATTGGTAATTAAAATTCATTTGCATGTGTCAAAAACTCACAAAAATATAAATACTAACAAGTCAAAATGTACAAGGGATAATTGCTGCGTGTTTAAACTCGATTTCTAAATTATCGCTTGTTTTATTTTGCTCTAGTTTGTTTTAACCTGAATACTGAAAATTAAATTTCAAAAATGAAGCATTTTTACTAAAATAATATGTTATGTTTTGTAATTACGTTGTTTCAGTTTGAAATTAAACATCTAAAATTGTTTACATTTTTTCCATACAAATAATTTTTAAAACGTTAATTTTTTAAGTTAAAATTTTTCTTTTTAGGCCTATAGAAAAAAAATTATATAAAAATATAAAGCGCACGTTTTATAAAGCGTCTATATTAGTTTTCTAACAGGATCAGTGCTATATAAAACATGTACTTTATACTATTTTTTTTATTTTGCAACAATTAAAAAAAATAAAAATTTTGTTGAATTTTACATTTATCGTTTTGTTTTATTTAATTAATTATTATAGTAGCCTTGATGTAAACAAGTTTGTTATTTGAGTACGCCATTGTCGCGAAATTTTTTGTCGAATTTTTCATTAATATTTTTTTCCTACGACCACCTATCAAAATGAGAAAAAAAGCACGGTTAACTTGGCTCGAAAGCGCCGAATATCACACGCGTGTTGAAAGAAAATATTTCAACTCTAGAGTGGAAATACAAGGCACACTATTTAATTTAAACATATTATGGTGCCAATTTGACAGGCGGCACCTATTTTTGGAAAGCAGTTTATTGTCTAACTTATTTATCAAGTGATTTCGAATTAAAGTGTGAAAATACGCCATCTGAAATTATAAAAAATGTTAATAATAAACTGGAAAATCTATTACCAGTCAAAACAAGTCCCGCTAAAGAAAATGTCATAATATTAAACAAGAAATGTTTATGTGGAGCCATAGCGTAGAGACTAGAGCTATGGCCTACAGATCGAAAGGTCACAGGTTCAAATCCCATCAGAAGTATTAACTTTTTTTTATAAAAACATTAAATAATTTATAGAATTAGGTATTTTGAATTGAAATCTTCCTTTTTGGATGCATTTTTTAAATTTATGGTTAATGCATCTTTCTTTTTTTTTTTTTTTTTTTTTTTTTATGATAAAACACCTGCACTGTAGGAAAAATCCTTTAAGGCGCTCTGGGAGCGGTGCGTGTGCGAAGAAAGCGATTAACGTTGGTCTTGAAACGTTGAAGATTGTATTCATTGGGAAACACGACCTCAGGAAGATCATTCCACAAAGATGACGTTCTCCAGATGAAAGAATTCTTGAACAATGAAGTTCGAGGAGTACTAAGCTGAACAACATATGGATGAGCGGCAGCGGTTCGCCGTGTATTTCTGTTTTGCATTGCTCTAGGTGGAATCAAGTGGGCAATGTCAGTCGAACACCTGCCATGGAAATATCTGTAAAAGAGAGCCAAATCACCAACCTGTCTTCGATGCTCCAGGCTATCGAGGGTCTTGGTCAGCTCGGGGTCGCCGATCAGACGAACGGCTCTCCTTTGAATGGAATCCAGTAGCCGAAGGGTGTGCTTGGGTGCAGAGCTCCAGACATGAGAGCAATATTCTAATGATGGTCGAATCTGGGCTTTGTAGAGTGTCAAAAGTTGATGAGGTGTGTACAACCTTTTGGTGCGGAAAAGTACACCAAGTTTCTGTGCAGCTGCCCTGGCAATTGCGGCAACGTGATCATGCCAAGACATATTACCTCCCAGATTGACCCCCAGCAAATTAATAGACGGTGCCAGGGGAATTGCGTGTCCTGCCATGACTATATCCGGTTCTGCAATGTTAACCTTTTTGGAGAAGACTGCTGCCTGGGTTTTCTTAGCATTAAATTCGACTTGGTTACTGTCACCCCAAGCCAAAATTTCTTCCAGGTCATTGTTGAGGCGCAATACTTCATGCTGCCTGCGAAGATGTGCGTCGGCAGCGGATGTTTGGGGAGTCAAGGTAAAAGATGAGACAAGTGTGCTGTCATCAGCAAAGCTATAAATTGGATTTTGGGTTTTCACTAGAAGGTCGTTAATATACAGTAAAAAGAGGGTAGGCGACAATATGGACCCTTGATGAACACCGGCATTGATGGTGAAGGTGTCTGAGAGAAACCCGTCAATCGCCACTTGCAGAGAACGGTTCTTAAGGAAGCTGGTTAACCATAAACAAAATCCATTAGGCATACCATAGGATCGCAATTTACTTAGAAGCCCATCGTGCCAAACACGATCAAAAGCCCTAGAGATGTCCAGTGCAACAGCCCGGGATTCTCCATGATGTTCGATGGTGTTGCTCCAAAGATGAGTGACATATGCCAAAAGGTCACCTGTTGATCTGGACTTTCGAAAACCGTACTGATGGTCGCTGATAATGTTAAGCCCTTCCAGATACTTTAGAAGTTGTTGGTTAATAGCTTTCTCCATTACTTTTAAAATTACTGAAAGCAATGCGACGGGTCGGTAGTTGCTTGGCAGGGTCTTTTTACCTTTCTTTGGAATGGGCTGGACACGCGCCGACTTCCAGCAGGATGGAAATATTCCTTTTTTGTAGGATAAGTTGAAAAGTCTACAAAATACTGGTGTAAGTTCATCGGCGCATGTCTTGAGAACAATGATAGGAATTTCGTCTGGACCAGAAGCTTTATTGACGTCGAGTCCTTTAAGAATCCGTTTAACAAGACGTTGACGGAACACGATTTCAGACATTTGCGATTGAACTGAGGGAATGTTGGGTGGTGATTTTCCCTGAAAGTCTACAGTGGAATGCGAGGAAAACAGTTCAGCAAGTAGGTTTGCTTTATCCCCGGCTGTGGTTGCTATTGTGCCGTCTGAACGTGTTAGAGGTGGAATAGTTGACTTTGTAAAGTTTTGGCTGACGGCCTTAGCGACTGACCAAAAGGACCTTGATCCGTTAGGACTGGCAAGAAGTTTGTTTTTGATTCTCTCGTTATGAGCTTCTTTGCTTTGGTCTATCATTTGCTTACATTGGTTTCAGGTGGTAACAAAGATGGCGCGATTTTCAGGAGTAGGGTTTTTACGCCACTGTCGGTAAGCCAGGTTTTTAGATCTGACAGCACGCTCGCAATTCTTGCTAAACCAGGGCTTGCCGTTGGAAGGGCGCTTTCTGGAGAAAGGAATAAAGGCCTCCATGCTAGTTAGAATGACGTCGGAGACCTCCTTTGCACAGACAGATGGATCATCCGAAGAAAAGCATACGCTTAGCCAGGGAAAGTTGCGAAAATGGTCCTTCAGGTCTTCCCACTTAGCTGATGTATAGTGCCAAATCTTACGGGGTTTAGGAGGTTGTTCAGAACTAATTGGCAGCTCGCTTAGGGTTGAAATAAGTTTGTGATCGGAAGAGCCCAATGGTGGTTGTACGGTGACCGTATATAGGTCTGGATTTGAAGTTAAAAAGAGATCTAAAAGACTAGCAAAATCCCCAGCTCGGTCTGGAACCCGCGTTGGTTCTTCTACGAGTTAAGTTAGACCAGAACTGATCGCAAAAGATTCGGTCTCGCGGCCTTGCTCATCGTTGGTGTTTGAGTATTTAAGCCAGTTGACATTGTGGACGTTAAAGTCGCCAAAGATAGCAACTTCGGCATTCGGATGATTGGTTTGCAAAAAGTCGATTGTGTTGGCTAGTGATGAGAAGAGGGCCCTGTAATGCATGTCGCTTGGAGGACGGTAAAGGCAGCATATAAACTTAGTGATTTTTTGTGAAGATATTTTAAACCACATTACATCAAAGTCTTTCGGTTCCAGTATCTCCTCCCGTTGGCAGCAAAGATCATCTCGAATGAACAGACAGACCCCAAAGTTGCGTCTAAAACGGAAGGGAAAATCATATCCAGGATATAAATAGCTGACGGTGTTCGTTGACGCTCTGACTTTTATCTCGGTCAGTGCAAGCACATGAGGCTTGGAAGATTGTAAGTGCTGGTGGACTGAATTGATGTTAGTGTTAAGCCCTCTAATATTGCAGAAATCAATTTTGAAGTTGTTACTTTTGGGTCTGTTAGCAACTGCAGGCGCCACACCATTTCCTCGTTGAGTGTTGTTGGAGGAACCCAGTAAATTGTCGCAAATGGTGGATAATTCATTAATTTCGCTTGATGAAGCCACAGGACCAGCCCCCACCCGGAGATCCGATCGGGGGGCGAGTTTACCTCCGGAATATTTTGATCTTGGAGCTTCCATCATGCTTCTTTCATACGGCCCCACCCTGGAAACCGGAAACATCAGCACAGTGACGAAACGTTAACTCAAAGAGCACTTCACGCCGCGTAAACTGATGCAATGGTATCTCACCGGGCGATGCCGGGTGGGCCAGCATCTTTCATTTGATTAAATTTTAAATATTCATCCAAAAAGGAAGATTTCAATTCTATAAATTATTTAATGTTTTTATAAAAAAAAGTCAAATACTTCTGATGGGATTTGAACCCGTGATCTTTTGTTCTGTAGACTATTGCTTTAGTCTCTACGCTATGCCTACCAATAAATATTTTTTGTTTAATATAATATATGACATTTTCTTCAGCGCGGCTTGTTTCGAATGGTAATAGATTTTTCAGTATATTATTAATATTTTTCATAATTTCAGATGGCGTATTTTCACACTCTAATTCGAAATCACTCGACAAATACATAATAAATAAGTTAAACACTAAACTGCTTTCTTAAATTTGTTCTTTATAATAATCCGTCAAATTAGCATCATATGTTTAAATTAAATAGTGTGCCTTGTATTTCCACTCTAGAGTTGAAATTTTTTTTTCTCAAATCAAAGGTTTTTTTTAATAATTCCTTGTGGTCGTAGGAAAAATAGTGTACATTACTCGTGTGAATGATTATTCTAATCGGAGATTTCTGCACTCGGCTGACGCCTCGTGCTAAATATCTTCTCGTTTGAAAAGTATCACTTTCGTCACTTGTTATGTAATATACTATAACAAATATGCAGCAAGAAAGCAATATGATTGTTTCACTCCCCCTCGGTTAAGGGATATTGTGAATAAGACATTAATCTTCTTTTACTTAAGGTTCCTATATGAAAAGGACACGTTCACAGCCCGGTGTAAATTTACTAAAAATATTTTACTTGCTTATTTTAAAGAGGTAATCAAAACCAAAAATCCTGTGGTCCCTATACTCGAAATATTTAAAATTAATAGCTTGTATTAATATTTACCAGACTACGAATATGGAAGTCCAAAAAATATACATTTATAAACTTTTTATTTCTTTTTTTATAAATGAGGCTAAAAATGGCATTTTTATTAAATATCCAGCGACATGCATTGACCTATCATTTCTCTGTGCCAAATGTCTGGTCTTCTATAGGAGATTTTATTAAAAGGTCACAACATGCCATGCTAGATGTTATCATAATAAAACATTTGATTGATAACATAACCAACTTATATTATTTGGGAAAAGATTTAAAAAAGAACAAAATTAACTGCCTAACATTTTTTTTGAGATATTCTGGGTTTATGCTCCATCCTTGTGCATGCATAAATAACGAAAAAGACGTAAATTTCACGAATACGGTGGCTCGAGAGGTCGCCGGGTCGGACACCAGAATTATGACCAGAAATTCAAGGCTCTTTTTATTTCTGGTCCCTGAGGTTGTGGGCTCATTTTTCTTTCAAAAGCTGTTAAATGAACCTAAAAATGGTCCATAATTTACGAGAAAAATTCACATATTCATGCAAAGTTATATTTTATTGTTTTTGTACACTTAAAAAGATTTCATCACTCTTAGGACGTATAGAAATAAAGTTTTTTGATGATATTTTCATTCTAAAATTTAAAATTTGGTCACCATCAATCTCCGAGCCACCAGTTGTCTACTCAAAAAAAAAATATGTAATAATATCCCGAAATGACCTATTAAAAACCTTGGTCAAAAATCATTTGGTTTACAGCCGGCGTGTAAACCGCTATAACCTAATGTTTATCGGGGGAAGCGATAAATAATATCGTTGCAAATGGCTGCAGTTTCCGCTTGCACCTATCTATTAATATCAATAAAAATGAACGTCGACCGTGCGTGCGCCAAAAGGTAATTTATTCGTGTTAGACGGCTTTATAAACATTCCAGTAGGAGAATATAAGCAAAGTTATTATATTATATGAGATACGGCAGTAATGCGTGTTGTAATTGAACAAAAGCGGATGCTATTTTGTTGTGTGTTCTTGTAAAGTTAAAATTATGTTATTCTTCATTACATAATTATTGTTTTTTTTTCTCCTCGATAGGAAAGTGTTGTAAAAAAATGAATATTGGAAATTCAGTACTGTTGCTAAATTAAAAAATAAATGATTTAAATATATACAGGATGTTCATGAAATGACTGCACAACGCTTCACCACAAATTCCTTAACCAAAAATGAGGCGATCTAGGCAAACTGACCTATATGCACTGTTGCTTCGTTTTGCCGCTACAAGGCGTTAAAGTTTTCAAATTAATATTGTTTTTCTGAATAATTTCAAAACACCTTTATCGATTTCCACTAATTTTGGAACCAAGAATGACCACTATTAATAGCGTGTTTTGAGGTATGCGCCATCGTTTTTTAATACCTGCAAATTTAAAAATGGCGTGTGATTGGTAATTAAAAGTTCCTCTTTTTGTTACCCCCCTTCCCCGAATAAATGACCCAAATTATTTCTCTGACACTAGCTGACTTCATGTTAAAACTTTTTTTGTCTCTTTTTTTTAGCCAGACATGCAGTTTCTCTACAAAAAAATTATTTACAATGCAAAACATGAAAAAGTTTCGAACAATTGTTATAAAAATCAAGCTAGTTGGTAGTTATTTAGAATTAAAAATTTTTTCATGTTTCTTGTGCTAAATAAGCAGCAATGATAAATTACACGGTATGGTAAATAATTTTTTTGCAGAGAAACTGCATGTCTGGCTAAAATTTTACAAGAGACAAAAAAGTTTCAATATGAAGTCATCTAGTGCCAGAGAAATAATTTAAGTCATTTATACGAGGGTAACAAAAAGACAAACTTTTATTTAACAATCACACGCCATTTTTAAATTTGCAGGTATTAAAAAAAGATTGCGCATACGTCAAAACACGCTATTAATAGTGGTCATTCTTAGTTCCAAAATTAGTGGAATTCGATAAAGGCGTTTAGAAATTATTCAGAAAAACAATATTAATTCTCGCTTCAAAGGTGTACGGAGTCCTATTAATAGAGTAATAATAGCAATAATTTTATAATAATTATAAACCAATAAGTACTAGTTTTTTAGGGTTTTACAAAGCAGAATTGAATGAGGCCGTCAATTTTGGGATATTGTCACACGTACTATATAAACTAAATATAACGTTGCACTTAGTGACCTGTGAACATTTTGGGTCGCGCTTGAAAATGTACAATGCCAAAATCTGTTAAACCAATTTTGGTAGTGGTTATCAGTGGAACAACGTGTTTTATGCTTTGTGCCCAAACAGCGGATAAATACACATGCAGCTACATGATTTATACATCTGTTTTAGCAGTACGACAACGTTCGGGGGTTAATAAATAAAATATATGCATTAACAATACATCTGCATTAGCTAAATTATTTTAATGACTGCTAGAGATATAAATATTTATTTAGTTTTAATATTGCCGTGTATTTATTTTAATATAAAATAATATTTAAAAGTCGAAAATTCAGATTATGTTGGTTATTTATAATTATTGCTTATTCCAAATGGAATATATTATTTAAAATGGAAATTAATAAGCTTTTTGTATATTGGATAATAAATAATTTTTTAAATATCGAATATTTTGAACAAGATATTCCTAGTGTTTGTTGGAAGGTTGAATGATCAAAGAGTTTTAGGCTTGCACTGTCCTTATTTGTTTCGTGCATGGGTGCACCCATCCGGGTTATGCTTCAGTGCACATAACTAGTATAAATAGGGCTGTCGTTACCATACTTATTTAGTATTCACCTGAAGACGACTGTAGATACTTACCAGTTAAACATTTGTGATTTAAAAAACAGATAAAGACAAAGTAAATCCAAAACTATTATTCAGGATGTCCCTATTTAAAAAAAAATATGTTTGAATGGATTCAGAAAGAATGTAAAGATATATTACCCACCTTGGACATACTCGGCTAGTAGCCTGTATACATTTTTAAATTCAAAATGTTAAAAAATAAACCTATTAGAAATAAATTTATTATTATTATATAAACTTAATTAACATTAATAATTCAACCAACAACATCAATCATTCAGCACGGAACTTGCTGAACTGAACATTCCCAATAATACACAGTACACATCGTAAAAATACCCATGCACACATCACACTCTATTTATATTAAACTGTTTTTAACAATAAATTAGGTTCATATGAACATAATATATTCACACATCAGTGAGACTATCAACCGAAATACAATTCCATTTCAAAAAACTAAACCCCCCGATTATCCTCATCACTCAGGTATAATACGGTATATTCTTCATCTCTTAACACTACTATTTTTCAATAAAAAATATACTTTTCATTTTATGAAAACAAAAAAAAAAGGAAAGTCTAAACACATTACATACACTGGCGAGCAAAAAATTTAGGTCACTTATGTAAATATGCCATGTTCGCCCATGGTAACCATAAAAGGCATCGAATGATCTTCGAGAAATCCTGTAATGTACCTGTGAGATATTAGGGAGCCATTTTGTACGAAGACCAATTCTGTGCGGGCTTGTGCAGTGATTCCTGCCCAAACCATTACCGAACCACCGTCGAATGGAAAACGCTGGTCAATACAAACTGCAGCATATCTTTCTCCTGGTCTTCTCCATACTCGTCAACGTCCGTCTGAGCCATTGAGGCAAAAACGTGACTCATCTGTAAACAGTACATTGCTCCAATCATCATCATTCCATGTCAAGTGATAGAAGCCTCCTAGACCAAATATTTCGAAATTGAATTTATTTCCTTATTTTTTTCAAATTTCCTAAGTGACCTAAATTTTTTGCTCGCCAGTGTATAATAAATTTGGAACTAGTAAAAAAATCATTGTCTTACCCTAATAAATATTACTATGTGAATAGGTAATTTAAAAATATGTACCACCCATTTACCGATTTTTTATTTTATATGAAAAGAAATACGAAATTTGTATTTCTATATTCTTTTAAAGTCAGTATGTAGTCGTACAATGCTTTTATTTTTAAGTTACGTATAGTTCTCTGATCTTTTCAGTCTCTCGCTGAATTGAATTATTCAACAAACCGTCTCGATTAAACCGTATAATAGTGGACTTATAAATATCTTAGAAGCAATTAGTAGTTTTCAGTGGCGTACCGTCTACATGAGAGAATAGTTCCTTTGGAATAATGGGTAATAAGTACTGAAATAAAAATATTTATTGTTATAATATGTTCGTGTTTTGTATTTCAAAAGAGTGATTTTATTTATTACTTTATTTTGTAAAGTAATAAGCCTATAGCTAAACAGATTTAGGTTTAATTGAACATTATACAGCAACAGCGACTTATAGGTAGAGATGGAAAGATTCCTTTCCACGCTGTGATCAGCGTAAAAAATATATAGTTTTAACGAGACAGATTAAAATATTTCAATACATAAAACATCCAGTAATTCTTTTCCCCTAAACCTCTGTCTGTGCGCTACTGATGTTTCCATTTTGTGTCTAAGCTATATGCCCGTTTCATTTTCCGTTTATAATTTCAGCATTTTAAATCACATATTTCACAGTGTCCTGCAAGTTTTAAAGGCATTTTAAAGCAGACTAATTGGCTATTACGTGAAATAGTCTAGTTTTTTTCAATAATTTAAAAGCAGAAATGTACATTGTGACATTTTATAGGAATAAGAAAATTTTTTTAGGGAAGTTTTATCCCTATTGTTTGCATATTAGAAAACTGCTTTTTAGTGGAAGGTACATTTTTATTGTTTGAAAAATTATCTACTATTTTGTGTCCAGTACTTGTAAGAGAGACACGTTGTATTTTTTAAATCCATGAGAACTTACTGTTTACTCTCGGTACTAAACTTCATATTATCTGTGTCGTTGTTAGACACTCTTGAGCATACCAGCACCTCTAACAAACTTATAGAAATAAGTAAATGTTAAGAGGAAATCGCCTGTAAAGCCACACAGATGGCGCTCCGTGCCACATCTTACTGGTGTGTCCCACCAAGTGCTGCCTTAAGTAGCTTCGAGATCCCTTTTCTTTTCGTCGGATCCTAGCTCTACTGATGAGTCATGATATGACGAAACGCGTCTAGAGATGGATCTGGCGAAATGAAAAGGAAAATCTTCTTCTTTATTCATAATATCCCTTTACTTTAGCTAAAATATATTTGAACCCTTTTATCTCTAAGTTCTTATACACATGTAACAATGACCATCAACCTTTCGAAAAGAAATCTTTTCATGTTACCTGTTCTATCTTAACTCGCCGTATTTTTAGTTTTCCTTTGAGGTGCTTAAGCTTAAAGTTATTTCAAGTTTTATCTGCTCCAGAGAAAAGTTTAAAGTGCTAAACAATTTAAGTTTTGATGAACAACTTAAGAAGTTGATGTTTCAGTGATAAAAGGCAGAGCTTTGGATACATTTTCAACTCTATAATATTTGGCGATACTTTTAAACTTTATAAAGTTGGACGTTGCTGACTTATACAAGATTTTCATTTAAAAAAAAATATGACTGATTTTTTTGATAGTTCTATTAAAATATTTTTATAAATAATATTTAAAAATATTTTATTAAGTTTTAATAGTCCCTAAAGCTGCACAAAAAAAGATAGGCCCGGTGAAATACACAACAACTGAATAACTTGGATAAAAGTCACATGGTAAAAGTAAAAAATCGCTTTTTCTAAGAGAAAGGACAGCAAATACCAATGTCCTGAAAACATTTAAGGTCTGGGAAATCTCGAACAAAGCCCGCCGTGCTCTAGTTGGCTTGAACTCTGTCACAGGATTTTACAATCAGATATTGTGCTTAACTTACTGGAAAGGTCAGTTATTTGGGATGGGTTTCAATGGCGCAGGGACATATTTAGTTTTTCGTATCAAAATTGGAAAAAGGAAACATATTCTATGTAATTAATCAAGTTCTATATCTCTGCCTGTCCTATACTTTTTCTCAGGAACCCTTTAATGTTTAAAGCTATAATTTGGCATCCTTTTTGTGTAGTGCATTCTGTTGTGTTGATAGTTTGATAGAATTATGAATGACGTCATTTAAGGGAGATTGGTAAAAAGGATTAACGAAGTAGTGCCTACCAAAAATAATAATAAGTACCTGTGTCATATTCTGAAAAGAAATAGCTAAAATAGTAATATGTGAGTCATATAGTGAAAAGTAGTTACCAAAATATTGTAATATATATCATATTCTGAAAAGTAGTAACTAAAATAGTAATATGTAAGTCATATCGTTATATGTAAGATATATCGTGTTCTAACTGCTGTTGGCATCTACATTTTATTTTTTCGTATAAGCATAGAGTTCCCAGTCCAAATATTATTAAATAAATAAAAAAAAAATTTCGATTAAAATTTTTTTTTATGAATATCATAGGATATTTTAAAATATCTTTTGTATTGAAATAATTTTATTCTATTTAAAAGTATTTCTCTTTTGCTTTTGAAGTTTAATCAGCCGCAAACCAAAGACGGAAAGCCTTGAGCTCGCTCTATACAATTTCAGTAGAAGTTTACCAAGCAGGAAGGAAAAGGTTGCAGCATTTTGTGGAACAACAGGAAAACTTTTCGGGACCTGATTGTTTATTTTGGTTACAAAAGTTAGTCTAACATTTGTTTAAGTTTAGTGGGGTAGTAAGCTTTATTGTGGCTAAGAACAATTTAAAATGCATTAGAAAAATTCTTTCTAAAACGTTGGACAATTTCTTAACAACCCTTTTGATTTTTTATGATGTTAAAGTTTCAAATCTCAGCAAATGTTTAGGCGAACACGTCCAAATTTCCAATACCTAGTAAGCAGTTAATAATATCGTATCTATAGCCTTCTCGATTTATGAAGAGTGACAGACACGGACCCTTCCATAGATTCTAGAAGGTTATAATTATATCAATTTATCCGAAGTTATCAGTTAAAACGTATACGCACTTTTTAAAGTCGACGCTTCTAGTTATTTATTAATATATACATACAGGGTGATATTATTTCGGATTAGCCTGGTTAATTCTGCATAAAAATGGTCTCTTGCGTTTTTCTCCTCAGGCACAAGGTGGTAATTTCCAACATTTTTTGTAAAACAAATTTTACATTATCAATGTTAATAATAAAGTAGTAGAGTTTAGTGTCCGTATAATTAAATAGAAAAGAAGGTTTTTTAGCGGCAGGCGGACAAAGTAGTGCATCTATCTTTTGCATTGAGTACACAGTCCCTGATAGATGCACTACTTTGTCCGCCTGCCGCTAAAAAAACCTTCTTTTCTAATGTTAATAATAATAATAAATAGTAGAGCTAATTTTAATTAAGAACGGTGTGCCTGAGGAGAAAAACGCAAGAGACCATTTTTATGCAGAATTGACCAGGCTAATTCAAAATAATATCCACATGGAAAAATATCAGTGGCGTACCACTTTTTTTTCTAAAAAATATAATCCCTTCTTGATTTAAAGTTTTAAAAATTATTCTATTGGTGATAACGCTGAAACGAACGGAGATATCGAGCTGCAGTTTTAATATTTTTTCTAGCAAATTTCGTCTACTTTTCGATTATGGTATCATAATTATACCGCATGATTTATTTTTTCGGAGTAAAATCAAAAAATGTGTTATTATTGCAAATTTCGCCCTCTAGCATTTTTTTTGGGAACTACTATGGACCACTAACCTTGATTGGTGAAAGTGAATACATTTCTCTTCCAAACAGTCTTTAGTTTGTTAAAATCGGATAAGTCGTTTATAAGTTACAGCCATTTAAATGATTACACTTTCAACAGCTTTCCCCCTTCTATTAAAGTCGGTACGCCAATGAGCATGAGACCAAAATGATGCATAATTGTCCAAGCTTTTTAATGGTGTTATCAAAGATATACCCTAATGTGGAATTTTCGGAGATATGTAAAATTTTAAAATTTACTTTTCAATTACGCCCTCTTACGGCAAAATGCGGAAAAAATTATTTCCAGGATTTTCTCATGGCCACTTTAGTAATCTTTTTTTTTCCTGAATTTCTATTACCAGTAGTTTCCGAGATACGGCTGTTCGTCGACCTTAATTAAACACCCTGTATAACCCATATTATAATTTTTGAAATAATATAAATTTATTAAAAACTAAATCAGAATAGCATTCTAAAATGTAGCAACTTATTTTTATTTTGCGACAAAAAAAAAATCTAGTTTCAATATTTAAATCAGCGGCACTCTTTTCGTTCCTTTACATTTACTTTGACGTTTACTTTTACAACCGCCGAATGTAAGTAGTAAATATATAAAGCTGCATCAAGATGCAAGCAAGACTAAATATATGCATATTACTTTCGCTTGTCAGGTTTTTCCGTCAGAGATATTTAAATTTTTGCAAGTGTAAAGTTTAAATCGTGTTTCATATTGAACGAATTTTTCTTGAATATTTTATAGACCAGCTTTATCATGAATACTTGCTGATAGTAATGCAATCTGATTTATAATTTTATTCCTCCTGATAACCAAAGAATTATTTTTAAAAAATATTAGATAATTATATTTAAAAATTTGTAAAAAAGTTTGTGTTAGAATTTTAATTATTTATAAAAAAAATCGGCAAAATATTTCCGCCACTTTTCTTGCTATTATATTATATTCTTTGTCATTCACCGTGTATCCAATAGATAACCAGAACTGTGTGAGTGATTTTTCTCCTTCAATCTGTACTGTTTTTCGTTAAACATTTTTGCGCAACCACGTAAAATCAAAAATAATTTTAGTTAGTAGATCGTTTGGTATCCTTCAACTTTTGTCGCAATATTTTAACGTATTTTCAATAACAACGTAGCTGTTACATTAAACTATGGGTATATTAGGGTAAACTTAAGCGACAAAACTAAAGTTACACTAAAAGCTAATAGAATTTAAGAGACTCCCCCTATATACAGAGTGTCTCTAAAAGGTGCGGAAAAAGCTACCACAAGTTCCTGAGGCGTTAATATGACGATCTAACCCAACTTACCTTAATCCAAAAGTGGATGATTTCGGAGACACAGAGTGTCAAAAGTTCAATATTTGATTTTAATTTTTTATAAATAATTTTTTTAATAATTGGTGTATTGTTACAATATGCGGGGTGAGAAATTAGAATCTGCTCTCATTTTGATTGTAAAGTTTAGGGGGCGCCACCTGCGGTACCTTGCACGCATTTAAAACGAAATAACTTTTTTGAGCCACCCTATATTTAACTTTTAAATAAAAATTCGGATTCTCCAATGTCTTTTACCTAAAAGAGGTATAGGTACTTGGTAAGAGTTGATTTGAGCAGCTGTTTTTGAGATATCTGGATTTAAAAAGTTTACTTCGTGTACAGAAGGCAGTTTTTAGTGACGTTATTTTAATAACAACCCTTCAAATGTGTTTAATTACTACAATAATTTGGACCTGGCCATACACGAAGTGAAATTTTTAAATCCAGATATCTCAAAGCAGCTGCTCAAATCAACAGACATTGGAAAACCCGAATTTTTATTTAAAAGTTAAATATAGAATGGCTCAAAAAAGTTATTTCGTTTTAAATGTGTGCAAGGTACCGCAGGTGGCGCCCTCTAAACTTTACAATAAAAATAAGAGCAGATTCTGATTTCTTACCCCCCCCCCCCCCCCCGGCCGAATATTGCGACCATACACAAATTATTTATAAAAAATGAAAACCAAATTGAACTTTTGACACCCTGTATCTCCGAACTCATCCACTCTTGGACTCAGGTAAGTTGGGTTAGATCGTCATATTTACGCCTCAGGAACTTGTGGTAGCTTTTTTTCCGCACCTTTTAGAGACACCCTGTATAGCAAACCCAAACTTTACTCGGTTTTAGATTAATACTAAATTTCGTCATTCTCCGTCAATTAGTTTTTAGACACACAGAAAGACCGACGTAAATCGGAAACATGTTTTTTGCGATGTGGGGCCATAAAAAGTCGACACCTGACATCCCTAAATATTTATTTACGATTCCAATACTTTCGCTTTCGAGGAAAGTAAAAACGTAGATTTTATAATCGTCCCTGTCAAAAAATTATATTATTAAACTTTTTTCTCAACCGAATTTAAAGTTAAGCAAACAACAAAGAAGATTTCAGCAAAACTTTTATTAGCTGATTCTTTATTTTAGTTACTAAAGTTTGTTTAATGCTTGTTAAAGTTTAGTGCTGTAGAAATCTTTATTTTGTAATTAATGCCTTTTAAATTACATCAAAACTTTACCAAATTAGATGTTTTTGAGTTTTTTTACAATTATTATGTAAAAATAAACGTAGGACAAAATGTTTAGTTGCATTTTAAATTAGAATCAACTCGTCATTTAATATTATATTATTACCAACGTTTAGCCTAGGCTACCACGACAATGAGGGACCCAGGTTCAAACCCCTCACATAATAGAAGTCAATCCAGGATTAGATCTTCCTATGTTATATAAAATATGAAAAAAAAGAAAAAGTTAAACTACAAATAAAGGAAAAAAATATTGACAAACTATGAAACCAGATATTAAGTGGAACATAATTCTAAGTATGCTAATATGAACACTAGTGTTGATATATTTTTTTCAACACTAGTGTTAAAAAAAAATTCACAAATCAAAGGTTTTTTTAATAATTCTTTGTGGTCGTGAGAAAAATAGTGTACATTTTACTCGTGTGAAAGTTATTATTCTAAAACTCGGAGAATTTCCGCACTCGGCTAACACCTCGTGCTAAATATCTCCTCGTTTGAAAAGTATCACTTTCATCACTTGTTATGTAATATACTATTTTATCATAGCTTATGTTTGTGATTTACAGTATCGATATTTTACAACATCGAACAGATCTGAAAATCTCAAAAAAATCAAATCAAAAAATTAAGTTACCTGCTTTCAAACAGACTGTTTCTAATTATTAACCATGGTCAATAATGATTGGCAAGGTAGAGAAAATAGATTTTTAAGGATAGTGTCGATCAATAATGGCCGTTTTATAGGTTAGTAGTGAAAAAAATATAAATTATTAATAGTTTAAGATTAATTAACAATATGGAGTAGGCGGGAATGTTTTATTACCCATTCAGATGCTCGCAAATATCCAATAAACCAAAAATTAAATGAACTTTATAGACGATGAAATTTATTTTCACAATATTGTCGTAGGGCTGGCTGTGTCAACATTTATCTTTAAAACAATATCCGAGTAACAGAAACGTAAATATTTGTTTAGTATACTGGTTAATTAATATTCAGGAAGCAGCCTTTACATTAATAACATTAAATATTTAAAACACAAGTTACAGTATATCCATCAGTTAAATTAACCATCAAGGCAGCGATCAAATTTTGACCAATTCAGTTCGAAAAATTACAAATATCTTGACATTTTTTTCGCTGTCAGAATTTAGTGATTGCCACCATAATTTGAGAATTCTCTAAATAGTGTACAGGTGATAAATTTTTTAATGTAATGTAGTTGTTATCCTGTAGTACAGTTTTGAATAAACAATCATTCCAGAAGAGAACTACTAACTTGTAAAATTCGACTAGCTGGATATTACTTGCTTTGTGAATATAAAGCCGATTATGCAACACATCAATAACAATAATCTTTGTTGTTTGCAATAACTCGGAATGTTTAGACAATCAACAGACTATAATTATTGCCGACTATCGACTAAAACCGATGCTCAATAAATGAACTATTGTTTATCTGTTTATTTAGTACTAATGTTTATTGTCCGAACAGAATATTGTCGTTAATAACAGATTTTACTTTTATTAGTAGGAAATAAATTTTATGAACACAAAGGAGTAGTTTTTACTGTTTTACTAGCCTCTATTTTAACTATTACTCTTGACATTAGCAAAATGGCCTCGAATTTTATAACTATTATCTCGCAGTGTAATTTAAATACGTATAATACTACATTTTATGCTAACCTATAATTTATAAATACTCTTGCGCTCTTGCTTATATGAATATGATATACTGGGTCTCCCAAAAGTCCCGCATAAAATTAATATCAATTAAAGGAAAAAGATCTAGGAAAAACGCTCGGACCCCTAAATTTTTATTTTTAATTGTGCATTTTTTGACATAAAAAAATATTATACAGGGTGTCTCATAAGACTGTCGTCATGTCTTTGACAATTTCTTTTAATGAAACACCCTATATATTCTTTTATTTTCTGATTCCCCACAAAATTCTACGCTTATGTTGTAAATGGCATGTGTCTAGATTCAATAGTTTTTGAGATGTTGACGTTTAAAATATGGCATATTTTTGACTTTGACAGGCTGTACCATTGGAACTGTTCATCTTAGAAAAAAATGATTTTTACCTTCCTATCTTAGTATTTTATTCTCTATCCAAAGAAACCAACCTTCGATTTATCATGTAAAACCGTTAAAACCGTTTTTTTTTGGTTTAACATGGTAAATCGGAGGTTGGTTTCTTTGGATAGAGAATAAAAAACTAAGATAGAAAGAAAGATTGGGAGGTGAAATTTTTCTCTAAGATGAACCGTTCCAAGGTTACAGCCTGTCAAAGTCAAAAAAAGCCATATTTTAAACGTCAATATCTCAAAAACTATTGAATTTAGATTTTAGAGAATTAGATAGTGGACCACGTTATTTAAAGTTATCCCGTTTAAAAAATTATTGTTTGAATTTAATTAAAAATTAATTTAACTGGTAAATTTTACAATCACTGGAACTACTGAAACACAAAATTTCCACTTTTTAAAATCAACGATAAATTATTCAAAATCGTTTGATTATTACCCCTCAACATTTGAAAATAGTTACGGAAAATTAAAACCTCTCCAAATTTGTTTCCAGAGAGTAAAATTACAAAAGAGGCAGGAACAATAGAAAATAATTAACTATTTTCTATTAAATATTTGTAGCAAAGAGAAATTACCGGCAATAAAGCGACCTTAATGAGAAAATATATTTCAGTGTGTTGAACGGAAATTTGTTGACTTTTCCAGGGAAAACTGTAGTTTAATAATATATATTTTTGGAATAAAAGGAATATTACCATATTGTGATATTTATAGGAAGAATACAAGGAGCATCTGTGAAATTTTAAATGGTAAGAAATCAAAAATAATAAAATTGTAAAGCACCTCAAGGTTCTGTTCTTGGTCCTTTACTATTTTTAATCTATTTATTGTTCTTGCTTCAATTTTTATAAACGGTAAATTTACTATGTTTGCTAATGACATCAAATAATTACTTTGCAAGTTGCCAAGATTAAATATTCCAATTTTGGATATTTGGATAAAAAATTACTGAAGTGATAAAGTCAGTTTCTAATTATTGTATTGTGACATCATTACTCTTATTATCTTAATAAATATGGTACATTACTTTTTCACATAGTCCATATTTTTAACTATGGTCAATAATAAGTGTCAAGGTAGAGAAAGTCGATTTCTAATGTTAATAATCGGTCAATAATGGCCGTTTTATAGGTTAGTAGTGGAAAATAGTTATTTATGTACCAAGTCAGTAAAGTGATTATTTATCGGACGAGTCTGAAATTATAAGATGAGCGAGCGAGGCGAATAACAGACGAGCTCGATAAAGACACTTTACTGACGTGGTGCATATAAAATTTTATCGCCAACCGTTCAGAATTTATAATATAAAAAATTGGAAAATAGATGTTTTTCCCCATGTCAAATCAATAGAAAAGACGAGCTGCAGACCTATTTTAGAATCGGGTCTACGTAAAATATTTAATAGTTCTTGTCTTATATTTGGTCAAAATGTAAAGTAGAAGTTTCATACTACATATTCCATCCCATATTCAAGCTCGAAAGGTTAAAATAGTATCACAATCCGACGACAAAAAAAAAATGTTGGCCTAAATTTGACACGTTAGAAAATTTCGACCGACCACGTGCGTATTCCAAAGCGACCCTCAAAAAATTTGACCTACTATGAGAAATGTCAAATTTTGCCGGTTTGTTAGGCATAGAGTGAAAATTTGCGGAGGGTAATACTTTACCTGCCGCAAATGCGGCAGATAAAATACTTTACCTGCCGCATTATTTTACAATAAAATAAAGTGATCGTTTACTTCACTCTGATAATGTACGGCTTTACTGACGGTTGGCGATAAAATATATTACTATAATAAGTATTTTAAAAATGTAAAAATTAGAAAATAATTTTAATTATAAAACTGGTTCTTGTTCAACCGTAATCCCGTTCACAATACTTTATAACTTTCAAAGAACGAGTTCATATATCTCACTAATGAACTAAATTAAACGCTAACATTTTAAAGCCCTTCAAAAGATTAAAACAACAAAGAGACCGAAACAATAGGAAATAATTATCTGCCTTCCACCGTTTACTTGTAGCTTACCTAATTTACCATAAATAAAACACCTTTAATTAAAAATAAATTTTCGTTTGTTTAAATAATTATTGCTATATATTTTATGGAATATAGGGCGTCCTTAAATTAATAAAGTGTCGGATTACGTCTAAAAATAGGAGGCTTTCAGCAGTTAATTACTTAGTTAAGTACATATTTAATTACGTTACATGGTGTAATCAAAATGACATCTATTTTCCTGTCCGAATAAAGGTTACATTATTATTTTAGCTTATGCAATTATGTATTGCTTAATTTCGGTAAATTTATAAATGGTTTGTTTACATAATGTTAACGTGGAAAAATACGTATGACGCACGAAAGGGCTCATATAATTTAGCCTCTTTACCGTTTACTTTTTTTTATAGAACAATATCTAGGAGTACATATAAGGATTTTTGAATATGAATATATTCTATTATCCACATATATAGCGTTATATAAGTATTGTTTATTTAATATGTACCATGTATTTACCTAATTAATTAATAATATTAATTTAATTCGAATGTACCTATGCATAATAGGGCTACGCTTAACTCCGATGGACAATAATTATAAACACTCTTGCATTTTGGCACGCCTTAGCGACCGTGTCCGTTAGCTCAAAGCAAGTGAAGACCCAACCCCTAATATGGCTTTGATATTCACCGTTGCTATGGTTACGTGACGTCAGTCACGCAAACAGCATGTAACAATTTGCATTATGATGAAGGGCAATTTAAAAATAGATCAGTCGTTTGCACCATTGTTTGTTCGCCTAACCAATCTTAAGGTATTTATTTTGAGGCTTCGCGAAGCTTACAGTTATAGATATCATTTTACCTGATTTACTGTGTGATTAAAAAGTTTTGTTTTTATTTTTCAGTTAATTCAGTAGTGTACTTAGTTGTGTGTTTTACAAATGAACCCAATTAATGACATAGTTTGTAATTTGTTGGAAACTCCATTTAGTCGTTGGACAGATGAGGATAAGAGAGACGTTTTGTTACACGGGTTTGTAGTCAATGTTTGTTTAAGTACCCGCACTATACCTAGCTCTTCACCATTTTTTAAGACCGCGAGCCGCCACTGTTGGTTGCTAGATACTGAGTTCGATTTTGTGCTATCCCTATTTAACGTAGAATAGAAATATAGAACAGAGCCAAACCGTATCGGTGCTGGCGATCAAAAATACTGTCAATTGGTGAATTTTTACATGGTAAAATTGATCTCTAAGTGATTAAGCCAAGGAAGAGCAAACAATGGGCTTTGATAGAATATTCATGACAGTCCATTATATTAGGCTTTCTTGTAGTGCACGCTGACTGTTTGCCTAATTCTTCTTACTAGAACATTGATTTCCTGTGTTTTATTTTTTTTGCTTAAGATTTACAGAAGACGCAAATTTAAACAATAATGTTATATTTGTTGCGGTCATTTTACCATAAAATCTAAAATATTTTATAAATCCTCCTGACATCAAATTGTTTTTCCGCCAGTTTAATTTAAAAGTTTTTTAATAAATCATGTTCTTAACTAAATTTAATTTGCAGTTAAAAGCAGTAACTATGTTAAGTAACGCCGTCCATGGGCTCGGAATTTTTAACCACGTTTCACTCCATAAAAAACATTTCTTTTACTGTTAAAACGTATCGCATGAGTTTATGCCGCGTATTGTGTATATTTTAGAATACATTGTACCTACTGCAGTTGACGTTTGAAAACAAAAATGAATAGCGTGCCAACCCTTGAAAAGTATGTTGTAGAAAAATGGGTATTCGGGCAGCGACGAATCACGCAATATTCTTGGTTTTATTATAATAATTGGGTAACACTTCTGTACTCGCCAATTTGAAATTGCTATAATTGCTTAATTAAAAGTTGAAAAATACAATATTTGTACCTTAGGCCTTGTAATTTTTATTAAAATATAAAGGTAAATCAGTGGCTCACACCGAAATGTAGATTGGGGGGGGGGAGCAACTTTTTAATTTTTTTTGGAGAAGGAAGGTGAATATCAATGTGCCGAAAAATTGCTATATTTTATCTTATAATTTAAAATTAGCCGTCGTATTGCGCAGCACGAAATTTTTGTGTGTTTTTTAAGCGCGACGAGAAAAGTAAAGGTATTTAAAAGTTGCTATAGCCAAACAGTTTTTTTATAACAGTATAATTTTCTTTAAATCAGTATCGTCCGGAAATATATAAATAATATAACTACATCAAGAAAAATGTCTGTAAAAATGTGTAAAATCTAGTTGGCTATAAAAAGGTTAAAGCTGTACAGGGAGCTACAAATTCTATACGCTCGTATTGCTATCTCGGTAATTATAAGAGATAGAAAATTGGTTAAAAGGATGTAAAGTTGCATATTTTAATGCTGTATAATTTGTTAAAAAGAAATTAAAAAAATTCCGATGACTTCCGGAGATAGTTGAGAAAAACCAAAAATCAATTTTTGTGTTTATTTTTTTGCAACAAATTACTGATTATTTTTAAAAATTAAGAGCACTTTCTTCGGGCAACCATAAAACGTAATTTTGTTAAATATGAACTTGAATTTAAAAAAAATTGAGTAGCATTTGACCTCCCAAATCATTTTATTGAGTTTTTAAAATAAATCAGTTGTAAAATTTTTTTAAAAAAATATTGAATTTTTCGTTTTTTTTTCGGGTATCTCCGAAAATCATCGGAGTTTTTTGAATTTTGTTTAACAAATTATTTACCATTAAAATATACAACTTTGCCTTCATTTAACCAACCCTGTATTAGTCATTAGAATTTGTAACCACCTGTAGAATGCGTACAATCTATCCAAATGATATAGTATCTCTAAAATGGCGACGTATACCCGGTATATAATCAAACCCATAAATTATATTAGTAGTTAGTTATAATATTACAAATATTCTGTTACCTAAATGTACAATGATCAATATTTTGATACCAAGATCTAACAATTTTTAAAACTTAATGAGCTTGCTTCATTTAAAACTAGAAATATCGTTTCGTTTTTAAGTGTTATAATATGACGAACACCTGCGATGAAGAAATTTCTCCTTATCTGAGATGAAAATTATAATTTTCTTCTAACAGACCGTCGAAAACTTTAGCCATTTAGACAAAAATTTTAACGCCGTTGAAGCTGCATTATTTTGGCAGAACAATTAAATCCTGATTAGAGCTTATTCTGACGGAATGAACGAAAAATTAAGTTAATTAAAAGTTCCAAATATAATTAAGTTTATTATACAAGTTGTTTCATTACTCGCAAAAGTTTTCCTTAGTAAAATAGCGGAAGGATTTTGGTTAAACAATTTTTTTTTAAATTCTAATGAATATTAGGCTGTCTAACTTATTTATGTCATAAATATTTTAACATGGACACCACAATTTACAAGAATAAATAGGCTTAAAAACTTCTATAAATACATTTCACTCGGTAACGTCCACAAAAAGGTGCGAGCCAAACCTAAATAAAAAATTGCTGGGCGAGAAAGGAATTTTAGTTCTGGTACATAATATTACTACCAAATTAATTCTGCTTTTTCGACTATTGTATTGTTATAGATTTTTTTACCAGTGAAAGGCCTGAAAAGGTAGAGCCAATTTAATTATACTGTTTGTAATAAGTTTAAATAATAATTTTGGACAAATATAACAATTTTATATTATTATTTAAATGATTCTAAAATCCTTACCGCCCAAACTAAATAGAAACAATGAGGATATCTAAGACATATAAAACCAGTTAATATACAATTATGGATTATTGTTGACGAGGACTATTATTAACAGCCTATATAGTCCATTCTAGTGGCTCTTATACTGGTCAAGGTCTTAAACTATGGATCTTTCAGTAAATAGCATATAATTTCAGGTTACCTCACATGATTACATTTACCCCACTCTACGCCTTTCTGCTCTAAGCATGACGAAATTGAACGGGTCCCACCGATCGACCTCTTCGATAAGCTTCACACAACATCTGATAATAAAATCCTGTGACAAAGTTCAGGGCAACTAGGTCAGACCAGGCTTTGTCCGAGGTTTTCCTTCCCGAGAATGTTTTCCGTACATTGTAAATGGTTATCTCTTCTACCACAAAAAGACTTTTCTTTCTGATGGAAAACATTAAATGCGTGAGCTGCTCGTATACAGGGTGTGCATTTTTTTATTGATGTAAATTGTTAATATTATATGGTCATTGTACACAACATGTACTATGGTTAAGTTAACAATACCGCCTGACTAGTATAGGCACAGCTATAAATATTGTTATCAGAGCTATACATGGTGGCGCATCGAAAACGAAACAGAGACATTTACTGGCAGCTCAGTTCTTTTTTGGAAAAACGCTCAGACACGTCGATTTTGTTTTTAAAGGGGAAACAAAATTGGCAAAAAATTACGTTAATACGTGCAGCCCCTGGGCGGGACTGGCACCATCAAATGGAAAGGGGGTCGAGTGATACCTTTACTACTGAATTGAAGTACATGAATTTTACATTATTATAAAGGGAATTAAAATACCTTTAAAATAAGGTATCACTCTACCCCTTTCCATTTAAGATTTTAGGGGTGGTACCACCACCGCCTAGGAGACTGCACGTGTGTTAACGTGATGTTTTGCCAATTTTGTGTCCCCCTCGAAAATAAAATCGACGGGTCTGAGCGTTTTTCCAAAAAAGAACTGAGCTGCCAGTAAATGTCTCTGTTTCGTTTTCGATGCGCCAACCTGTATAGCTGTTATTAATTTATTTTGTATACCGTTACAGCATCATTTTGCTACTGTTTACCGTCAGGGGTATCACTGTTGAGATTTCATAATTAAAATAATTAATTTTGAACCGATGCATAAAATATTATTTACCATCACATTTTAATAATCTATTTTAGTTATTTTCTAATACTTTCAGACAAAATTCAACATAGTAGTTGCTTTGTGAATCAGCCGCTTGCCTCTTATTGGTTTCAATTTCACCCCGAGGTACCAGCGCGTCGCGGTTGCATAATTGATTATTGTTTCTTAGTATTAACTAGACTGCGAAGTGAGTTCCGGTATCATAATATGATGGTAGATGACGTCATAAGGATGTGATTCTACCGTTTAATTTGTATTTCGTCAACTAACTAGGTTTCTTAAAGTATCTACCTTAAATTTGGTAGATATAACTATATTTTGCTTTACAATATTATGATGTTAATATAAGTGTAGGATTTTCTTTTTGACGCTCTGACTTAAACTTTCGCCCTTATTGTAGGTATTTCAAATCCTGGGACTATACATTTAAGGCAGTTAAATTTTCCTTGTGTTCAACTAAGCACCATATTTATACTAGGGAACTTGGAGTTTATTTACTAGGTGTCATGTTTACATAATTCCAAAACGAGCTTCCTCGGCCATTAAAATTGCCGCCGTACAAAATTTCGTGACAAAACATAATTACAACCCAGCCCGACTTCAACTACATAATAACGGGCTTTTTGTCAGTAAGTAATGTTAAATGTAGCCAAACGGAAACGACAATGTTGCCACGTCATAAAGGTGAGGTCCAATTTGGATTTTTTGTACTTTATATTGATATATGCAACGTGTTTTTAGATGCCCATTATGAGATTCTTAAGGGTCTATCCTCACTTTTGGGTTTGTATCACATTTATTATGTTTACGTAAAAACAAACTCAATTTAATTCAAGGTGTGTTTGCTTATTGAGAGATACTGAGGTCAGTGGCGGCTCGCGGTCTTAAAAAATGATGAAGAGTTAGGTATAGTGCGAGTACTTGAACAAACATTGACTAAAAACCCGTGTAACAAAAGTCTCTCTTATCTGTCTAACGACTGAATGGAGTTTTCAACAAATTACAAACTATGTCATTAATTGGGTTCATTTTTAAAACACACAACTAAGTAGGTACGTACACTATTGAATTAACTAAAAAATAAAAATAAAACTTTTTAATCATACAGTAAATCACGTAAAAACGATATCTATAACCGTAAGTTTCGCAAAGCATCAAATTAATATCTTAAGGTTAGGCGAACCAATGCTAAAACAATGATGCATACGACTGATGACTATTTTTAAATTGCCCTTCATTATATTGCAAATTGTTACATGCTGTTTGCGTGACTGACGTCACGTAACCATAGCAACGGTGAATATCAAAGCCATGTTGGGCGTTGGGTCCTCACTTGCTTTGAGCTAACGGACACGGCTGGCTGGGGCGCGCCATAATGCACGAGTGTTTAAAATTATTGTCCATCGGAGTTTACCATGGCCCTATTAGCTACATTCGGATTAAATTAATATTATTAATTCGAACATAATTATTTTCTAAGAACTAAGATGGTAGCTGTATTGGTACATTAATATTTAATATTGTCGAAAAACTTTCCTCCTTGTTTTATTTTTTTTTGGTGAAGAGCCTCTTCGCCTACTTCAACTAACGAGCCGCCACTGACTAAAGTAAGTTTTGTATCTTTAAAGTTTCTGTCAGTAACGAACTTCAAGGTAAATATTTTAAAATTAGGAGCAGAGGTTCGGCTGTCACCGAATATCACCTCTAATATTTGAGTGAACAAGTGCGAATTTGGTATCAATGGATAAATAGCTAGGGGTTCAAACGTTGTTAGTCTTGTAATCGATTTTAAAGTTAGGACTTTATTTTGGAGAAAATAATTGTTATAGTTGGTTTAATTATACCAACACATATTGTGGTATATTTTGGAAATGGAGGATATATTTAAAAATTCGCTACATGAGAAACGGAGTAAACGGATAAGTCTTTCGATATATTTAAATTGAAGCATCGTATGTCTAGTTTCGGAGAAATTCAGTGATAACGGACGGTAAAAAGTGAGTTTATTTCAGATGCGGTGATGGACTTTTTAGTTTTTTTTTGTAAAACCTTAATTTTATGAAGAAGATTTTCCCTTTCGTTTCGCCAGCTCCATCTCTAGACGCGTTTCGTCATATCATGACTCATTAGTACAGCTAGGATCCGACGAAAAGAAAAGGGAACTCGAAGCTACTTAGGCAGCACTTGGTGGGACACACCGGTAAGATGTGGCACGGAGCGCCCTCTGTGTCGTTGTTAGACACTCTTGAGCATACCAGCACCTCCAACAAACTTATAGAAATAGGTAAACAATATTAAGAGGAAATCACCTGTAAAGACATTCGCCACAATTACAGGAGTCCCGCTAGGCAGCGCTAACTCGCATCGGTTTATTTAACCGAAAACAATAAGTAATTAATTTAATTTTATAGTTCCAACAATAGTACAAGTACAAACACGCTGTGTTAATGATTGAGGTCCCTGAAAATTCACGAACACTAAAAAATGTACCTCTTACAAGCAAAAAAATTAATATTTAGTACGCGTCTCCAAACTTCTAGACTTGATTAAATTTTCAAAGTTTTCGTATTTGCAGACGTGAAGTTTTAATAAATTGAAATTTTCATAACGTTTCATCAGGCTAAAATGACAATGGAATGACTAATTATTTAAATGATTTATTAAAATTAATTCACACAACACCACAAATGATTTTTCAAAAATTTAAAAATCAATAAAAAATATAGAAATTTTATGAGAAACTTTATAGGAAATAAAAATATGTTATTTTTAAATCTTGTTTTATTTTAATCTCTTTGAATTTTTAATATATATTTTATCAAAAAAAAAATACACACTGTTTTTTTATCTAACAAAAACGTTGTATTATAAAAAATACTTGAAGGGTGTGCGCATTTTTAATATCAATACATACAAAAATTTGCTATCGGAGTCAAAGATAAAAATATTTTAATATTCTAGTGTATTCCTTTATTTTTTTAACATGAAGATAGGACTTTGTTCCTGTTTTAATATATGTATTTTTTTTTTTTTTTTTTTTTTTATGATAAAACACCTGCACTGTAGGAAAAATCCTTTAAGGCACTCTGGGTGCGGTGCGAGTGCGAAAAAAGCGATTAACGTTGGTCTTGAAACGTTGAAGATTGTATTCATTGGGAAACACGACTTCAGGAAGATCATTCCACAAAGATGACGTTCTCCAGATGAAAGAATTCTTGAACAATGAAGTTCGAGGAGTACTAAGCTGAACAACATATGGATGAGCGGCAGTGGTTCGCCGTGTATTTCTGTTTTGCATTGCTCTAGGTGGAATCAAGTGGGCAATGTCAGTCGAACACCTGCCATGGAAATATCTGTAAAAGAGAGCCAAATCACCAACCTGTCTTCGATGCTCCAGGCTATCGAGGGTCTTGGTCAGCTCGGGGTCGCCGATCAGACGAACGGCTCTCCTTTGAATGGAATCCAGTAGCCGAAGGGTGTGCTTGGGTGCAGAGCTCCAGACATGAGAGCAATATTCTAATGATGGTCGACTCTGGGCTTTGTAGAGTGTTAAAAGTTGATAAGGTGTGTACAACCTTTTGGTGCGGAAAAGTACACAAAGTTTCTGTGCAGCTGTCTTGGCAATTGCGGCAACGTGATCATGCCAAGACATATTACCTCCCAGATTGACCCCTATCAAATTAATAGACATGATTGAGAATTTTCACTTTGAGTTTCCCCATTTTTAAAAATTAATAGACGGTGCCAGGGGAATTGCGTGTCCTGCCATGACTATATCCGGTTCTGCAATGTTAACCTTTTTGGAAAAGACTGCTGCCTGGGTTTTCTTAGCATTAAATTCGACTTGGTTACTGTCACCCCAAGCCAAAATTTCTTCCAGGTCCTTGTTGAGGCGCAATACTTCATGCTGCCTGCGAAGATGTGCATCGGCAGCGGATGTTTGGGGAGTCAAGGTAAAAGATGAGACAAGTGTGCTGTCATCAGCAAAGCTATACATTGGATTTTGGGTTTTTACTAGAAGGTCGTTAATATACAGTAAAAAGAGGGTAGGCGACAATATGGACCCTTGAGGAACACCGGCATTGATGGTGAAGGTGTCTGAGAGAAACCCGTCAATCGCCACTTGCAGAGAACGGTTCTTAAGGAAGCTGGTTAACCATAAACAAAATCCATTAGGCATACCGTAGGATCGCAATTTACTTAGAAGCCCATCGTGCCAAACACGATCAAAAGCCCTAGAGATGTCCAGTGCAACAGCCCGGGATTCTCCATGATGTTCGATGGTGTTGCTCCAAAGATGGGTGACATATGCCAGAAGGTCACCTGTTGATCTGGACTTACGAAAACCGTATTGATGGTCGCTGATAATGTTAAGCCCTTCCAGATACTTTAGGAGTTGTTGGTTAATAGCTTTCTCCATTACTTTTGAAATTACTGAAAGCAATGCGACGGGTCGGTAGTTGCTTGGCAGGGTCTTTTTACCTTTCTTTGGAATAGGCTGGACACGCGCCGACTTCCAGCAGGATGGAAATATTCCTTTTTTGTAGGATAAGTTGAAAAGTCTACAAAATACTGGTGTAAGTTCATCGGCGCATGTCTTGAGAACAATGATAGGAATTTCGTCTGGACCAGAAGCTTTATTGACGTCGAGTCCTTTAAGAATCCGTTTAACAAGACGCTGACGGAACACGATTTCAGACATTTGCGATTGAACTGAGGGAATGTTGGGTGGTGATTTTCCCTGAAAGTCTACAGTGGAATGCGAGGAAAACAGTTCAGCAAGTAGGTTTGCTTTATCCCCGGCTGTGGTTGCTATTGTGCCGTCGGAACGTGTTAGAGGTGGAATAGTTGACTTTGTAAACTTTTGGCTGACGGCCTTAGCGACTGACCAAAAGGACCTTGATCCGTTAGGACTGGCAAGAAGTTTATTTTTGATTCTCTCGTTATGAGCTTCTTTGCTTTGGTCTATCATTTGCTTACATTGGTTTCGGGTGGTAACAAAGATGGCGCGATTTTCAGGAGTAGGGTTTTTACGCCACTGTCGGTAAGCCAGGTTTTTAGATCTGACAGCACGCTCGCAATTCTTGCTAAACCAGGGCTTGCCGTTGGAAGGTCGCTTTTTGGAGAAAGGAATAAAGGTCTCCATGCCAGTTAGAATGACGTCGGAGACCTCCTTTGCACAGACAGATGGATCATCCGAAGAAAAGCATACGCTTAGCCACGGAAAGTTGCGAAAATGGTCCTTTAGGTCTTCCCACTTAGCTGATGTATAGTGCCAAATCTTACGGGGTTTAGGAGGTTGTTCAGAACTAATTGGCAGCTCGCTTAGGGTTGAAATAAGTTTGTGATCGGAAGAACCCAATGGTGGTTGTACGGTGACCGTATATAGGTCTGGATTTGAAGTTAAAAAGAGATCTAAAAGACTAGCAAAATCCCCAGCTCGGTCTGGAACCCGCGTTGGTTCTTCTACGAGTTGAGTTAGACCAGAACTGATCGCAAAAGATTCGGCCTCGCGGCCTTGCTCATCGTTGGTGTTTGAGTATTTAAGCCAGTTGATATTGTGGACGTTAAAGTCGCCAAAGATAGCAACTTCGGCATTCGGATGATTGGTTTGCAAGAAGTCGATTGTGTTGGCTAGTGATGAGAAGAGGGCCCTGTAATGCATGTCGCTTGGAGGACGGTAAAGGCAGCATATAAACTTAGTGATTTTTTGTGAAGATATTTTAAACCACATTACATCAAAGTCTTTCGGTTCCAGTATATCCTCCCGTTGGCAGCAAAGATCATCTCGAATGAACAGACAGACCCCAAAGTTGCGTCTAAAACGGAAGTGAAAATCATATCCAGGATATAAATAGCTGACGGTGTTCGTTGACGCTCTGACTTTTATCTCGGTCAGTGCAAGCACATGAGGCTTGGAAGATTGTAAGTGCTGGTGGACTGAATTGATGTTAGTGTTAAGCCCTCTAATATTGCAGAAATCAATTTTGAAGTTGTTACTTTTGGGTCTGTTAGCAACTGCAGGCGCCACACCATTTCCTCGTTGAGTGTTGTTGGAGGAACCCAGTAAATTGTCGGAAATGGTGGATAATTCATTAATTTCGCTTGATGAAGCCACAGGACCAGCCCCCACCCAAAGATCCGATCGGGGGGCGAGTTTACCTCCGGAATATTTTGATCTTGGAGCTTCCATCATGCTTCTGTATATATTTTTTACCCACTGAGAAAATCATTTTTTTTTCAAATTGTTTTAAACTATTTACTTTACAAGTTAATATCGATTTCAATAAAAAAATTTATTAAAATAATCCCCAAAGATACTAGAATTTATATAAAAAAACCTAAAATTAAAAACTTTTAGTTCAATATGAAAAAAACATCAAGAAGTAGAACTTTAAAATTTTTATTCTTTTGAGTATGAATTTCAACCATGATTAATTCCGTAACTTACACCGTTACAAAGAACAGTCGTAGTCAAATAAAGGGAAAAATATCTTGACTTTCTCAGCAAACTTCTCTGTGAATTTGTAATAAAAGATAAACAAAACTTTTTACTTCCTTCTGGTAGTGAATTTATGCAAAGATAAATATTTCCGGAATAATGAATTTATTAACAAAATTAAATAAACAGTTTTGTTCAAATTTGAATATTTAATGCTGCAAAAATTTTCTGAAAAAAATAAAAAACATTCTTTCTTAATTTAATTTTAAATATTGACAAATGTGCGAAGAGTGGAAACTAAGGGATTTCCAAAAGATAAACCTATTTTTGTAAAACTAATTTGACAAATCCAAGCATCCTTTAAATTTTTAGATACAAAGCGAACTAATACAAAATAGATTAGCGAAGGAAGGGTTGTAATTAATTTTTTTTAACTGGCCAATTTGTAGGCCAGAAAATGGATTTTACCGGTCTAAGTAGAAAATAACTGGTAAGTCAATTAATGGACAGTTTTAATAAAGAGGGAAACTTTCAGTCTGTATAACATAATATAATTATTTCCAGATTTTTCTGAAATTTACATTCGTGACAAAATTTACTTGTCATTCCTTTGGCGAATAAAAACTAAAATGGACGGCTAGTGCATATTACTGAAATGTGAAATTTTAAAAAGTACAAAAATGTATGAATTTAATAGTGAACAGTTTTACCTTTTCATTCACCTAAAAAAGTTCAAAGCTATATCAAAAATTTAAAGCTCGTTCAAAAACTTCGTAATTGCTACACCCAGAAAAGTTTCAGCTCAGGAATGTTAGTACGTAGTTAGAAACATATATGAAAAATTCTCTGGCTTTGTTATATTACGAGAAAACTTGGGGAAATAAATTTTTTCCATTGGCAAAGTTTCGGATAAAGGGAAAGAAAATGGAAAAATATTGAAGGAAAAAAAGATTAGATCGAAGATAAATACTGCAAATTTTCTTTTCTTATTATCGCCCTTTTTTAAATGTAAAATATGTCTTTGGGAAGTGCTTTGATAAAAATTAAGGAAAGACAAAAATAAGGAAACAATAATATAACTATTAATAATTATGTAGTAATATTAATTTCACACATGATCATTTTTCTTACTAGGTGGGATACATTATTAACAGGCACGTAGCTAGAATTTCTTTTCGGGAGGGGCCCATTGAAACCGCGGCGAAGGCGTCAAAAAAAAGCGCCGGAGACGAAAACTTTTTGGGGGCCACGCCCTTTTTTGAATCATGCTGCTTGGTTTTGAAATGGGAAAATAAAAGACACAACACATAATCCTTAAGAAAAGCACTAAAACAAACCCGTTAATAATCGAGGTGCTTTATAAGTTTGGTTCCGGGGGGGGGGGGGGGGGGGGGAAGGGGCCTGGGCCCCCTCCCTGGCTACGTGCCTGATTATTAAATATATATTTTAATTTATTGTAAGTTAAAATTTATAAAGCCTTGGTCAATAAAGATGTTGCTTTCTTACATTAAGAGGACTCCGTACACCTTTAAAACGATTTTTTTTTCACGGGTGTATAATCAGTTTAGGAACAAAACGTTGTTTAATCTATTTATAAGCTGAATTATATTCCATCAGTTCAATCGCAAATGTCTGAAATCGTGTTCCGTCAGCGTCTTGTTAAACGGATTCTTAAAGGACTCGACGTCAATAAAGCTTCTGGTCCAGACGAAATTCCTATCATTGTTCTCAAGACATGCGCCGATGAACTTACACCAGTATTTTGTAGACTTTTCAACTTATCCTACAAAAAAGGAATATTTCCATCCTGCTGGAAGGCGGCGCGTGTCCAGCCCATTCCAAAGAAAGGTAAAAAGACCCTGCCAAGCAACTACCGACCCGTCGCATTGCTTCCAGTAATTTCAAAAGTAATGGAGAAAGCTATTAACCAACAACTCCTAAAGTATCTGGAAGGGCTTAACATTATCAGCGACCATCAATATGGTTTTCGTAAGTCCAGATCAACAGGTGACCTTCTGGCATATGTCACACATCTTTGGAGCAACACCATCGAACATCATGGAGAATCCCGGGCTGTTGCACTGGACATCTCTAGGGCTTTTGATCGTGTTTGGCACGATGGGCTTCTAAGTAAATTGCGATCCTACGGTATGCCTAATGGATTTTGTTTATGGTTAACCAGCTTCCTTAAGAACCGTTCTCTGCAAGTGGCGATTGACGGGTTTCTCTCAGACACCTTCACCATCAATGCCGGTGTTCCTCAAGGGTCCATATTGTCGCCTACCCTCTTTTTACTGTACATTAACGACCTTCTAGTGAAAACCCAAAATCCAATTTATAGCTTTGCTGATGACAGCACACTTGTCTCATCTTTTACCTTGACTCCCCAAACATCCGCTGCCGATGCACATCTTCGCAGGCAGCATGAAGTATTGCGCCTCAACAATGACCTGGAAGAAATTTTGGCTTGGGGTGACAGTAACCAAGTCGAATTTAATGCTAAGAAAACCCAGGCAGCAGTCTTCTCCAAAAAGGTTAACATTGCAGAACCGGATATAGTCATGGCAGGACACGCAATTCCCCTGGCACCGTCTATTAATTTGCTGGGGGTCAATCTGGGAGGTAATATGTCTTGGCATGATCACGTTGCCGCAATTGCCAAGGCAGCTGCACAGAAACTTGGTGTACTTTTCCGCACCAAAAAGTTGTACACACCTCATCAACTTTTGACACTCTACAAAGCCCAGATTCGACCATCATTAGAATATTGCTCTCATGTCTGGAGCTCTGCACCCAAGCACACCCTTCGGCTACTGGATTCCATTCAAAGGAGAGCCGTTCGTCTGATCGGCGACCCCGAGCTGACCAAGACCCTCGATAGCCTGGAGCATCGAAGACAGGTTGGTGATTTGGCTCTCTTTTACAGATATTTCCATGGCAGGTGTTCGACTGACATTGCCCACTTGATTCCACCTAGAGCAATGCAAAACAGAAATACACGGCGAACCACTGCCGCTCATCCATATGTTGTTCAGCTTAGTACTCCTCGAACTTCATTGTTCAAGAATTCTTTCATCTGGAGAACGTCATCTTTGTGGAATGATCTTCCTGAGGTCGTGTTTCCCAATGAATACAATCTTCAACGTATCAAGACCAACGTTAATCGCTTTTTTCGCACTCGCACCGCTCCCAGAGCGCCTTAAAGGATTTTTCCTACAGTGCAGGTGTTTTATCATACAAAAAAAAAAAAAAAAAAAAATCTGGATCGCTGTCTGATGCTCTCTCTTTCTAACATCCGTGGTGAATCCTACTCTAGCAGACGCAATGCCGTGGAACAAACATCATGAAATCTGTATATACATAATCCACTAAAGCACATTTTAACTTCGCCTTCGATTTCTAAAATTTAAGTTAATTTGTAAATCCGTTACCAGAGAAGTACTTACAGCTAAAAGATGGAGGGTAACAAACATGTGTCAATGTACTCTTAATCAGTTAATCCTCGATTAATAATAACCCACTAACGATTGAGTCGACCATCATTCATTATTATCATCCGAATTTTCAAGAGCAGACTCTAGTTAATATTCTTCCTTTCTAAGTAAACTTTGTTTTCTGCTTAATTGCGAAAGATAAACAAAATTTTATCTCCCTTTCAACTTTGCGACGTAAATAGATCTGCATTTCTCGATTGAGAAATGCAATAATGAATAATTCAGGGAAATGAAATTGACCCCTTAAAAATTATTCATTCTGCCCGAAACGGGCAAAAATGAATATTCAACCGGCGTAATCTAGGCTCTAAGCTTTATTGAAAACTGCAATTTGGAAAGTTAGAATATTTGAAGATATGTGAGTGGATTTTAAATGAGGCTGGGGTTCAATAGCTTCCCAAGCCCGGAAGTGATTTTATGGATGATAGACTTAGAAAATCAACATTTAAGTCCATTTATAAGCTAAGTAGTAAATATGGATGGTTTTTATCAATATTCTAAGTTATGCTTATACTGTCCGCATCGGAATAATCTAATATTATTTATTTAAGTATATATTGTGAATAATTTATTTTCCTACGACCACCTATGAAAATTAGACAAAAAAAGCAGAGTTAATTTGGCTAGAAGCGACGTATATCACACGTGTGTGGAAAAAAAATATTTCAACACTAGTGTGGTAGCCATAGCGTAGGAATAGAGCTCTAGTCTACAGATCTCAAAGTCACAGGTTCAAATCACATCAGGATTATTTAAGTTATTTTTTTAAAAATAATTAATAATTTATAGAATTAGAAATCTTCCTTGTTGGGTGGATTTTTTAAATTTATGTTGAATTCATCTTTCCTTGATTAAATTTAAAATTTTTCATTCTGGTTAATCTAGAAGTCAATCTAGGATTAGTTCTTCCTATGATATATAAAATATGAAAAAGTTAAACTACAAATAAAGGAAAAGCTTATTGACAAACTATGAAACCAGATATTAGGTGGAACATAATCCTAAGTATGCTAATTGTGTTGATATTTTTTTTTCAACTCAAAGGATTTTTGAATAATTCTTTGTTGTCGTGGGAAAAATAGTGTACATTACTCGTGTGAAAGCGATTATTCTAAAACTCGGAGAATTTCCGCACTCGGCTGATACCTCGTGCTAAACATCTCGTTTGAAATGTATCACTTTCATCACTTGTTATGTAATATACTATTTATTTTAATGTCAATTTATATTATTTTAGTGTTAATTTCCATACCAGTGTGTTATTTTTTATGAACACCTATGACAATATGGTCAAAAGTCATATTATACCTATGCAAAATAAGGTTTAACGTCAGAAAGATACTTTTTTTTTCGACAAAATATAAGAGAGTAAAAATTAAAATTTTAGAGACAGAGACAAATGACATATCTCAATAGGAATATATAAAAGCAAAATAAACATAGAACTATATTTCTACTTCATGAGAAAGTACCAAATATTCCTCTAAAAACCATAAAACCAATATTTTGTGAATAAAACTTTGGAAATATCACAAAATATATTGTCACGTAGCTTTTGTTTAAGGGGGTCAGATGGGAATAAATAAATAACGGTAGACAGGTTTTCAATAAAAAATACTATAACTATAATTATTATCCTACAAGAATCAAATTATAAAAGGACCTCGGTGTAAACTTACATCATATTATTGCGACGTCGAGGGCTGCTTTCAAGGGCGACGGTATTCGCGGGTGATGACCCAGGTTCTCAAATTATGCGTACCGGACTGGTACCTCCACCCACTGTCTACTGTCTATCCTAGCGCTGGCTCCACTATTTATATTACTTTAATGAGGTTGACCTATTGATTGTAATATAAACAGTGCAAGATTGGCATTTTTCTAGGACAGCATATTTTGCATGTTGAGAAACTGGGTCTTATAATAATAAAACTAAAAATTCTTATTTTTCACGGAAAGTTCTACTTTTTCATGACAATATCTCCAGCACAATGTGGAATAGGTATATTCCCATTAATAAATAATGATCAATTAAATGATAAACCAAATATTAGTCCAGTCATAAACAAGATGCTTTAAAATAGTTTTATTGTGGGTTGACCGGCTCATATATCGTCCGCGTTAATGCTCAATTAAATCATTGAACAATGCTTGACATTAATTATGGGCTTGTGATGGAATGCTCTAGAAATGCATTGTGTTCCGAATTTGCAATTCTCCATAGTTGAGGGCTCAATGCTGCCAAATTGTTATCCTAAATCGAGTGTTACAATGCCAAATTAGTAGGATTGTCTTTTTGATTTTCTAATTGAAATATGGCAACTCAGGTAATTAATAATTTTAATTATTCCGATAGGTATTTGTGTAAAATCTGATTTAATATCGCATAGTTTTCATGTATAAAATAAAAGCCTTTGGTTAAATGCCAGAAATAACATTACCAAAAAAATATAAATACATCTGTTCTAATTCTGTATCTTTTAAAGATAAATTATATCCAAACAAAAATGTTAAATTAGGTGTTTACTTGAAGAAGACTGGATATACCTACCAATTGAAACGTTGAGATTTAAAAACAATGCCAGAACTCTTCTATTATTCAAAAAATATTATTAAACGTTTATTTTTTATACAAGACGATAAAATGTTATTCGTTGACCGAAAAACTTTAATTTCGGAGGACGATAAAGCCATTTTATTGTCGTATGTGAAACAATATTTTTTTTCCATAGCTCAAATATGGACATTTTTGTAAATTTAGTATAAAAAATAATTTTAGAAATTATTTGAGGCGATTTTAAATTTGGGAAACTCATCCTTCTAAATGTCATTGTGGTGTCAACACTTATTTCTTGCTAACTGGACATCGAACGTGTCACATTGCCAAGCCAGATCACTGATGAGGACCCAGAATCAGAAACAAGGATGACCTTACATTTCATTTTAAGTGAGGCAAGGAATGTTAACATCAAATTAAATGACAGGCCTCAGGATGGTCGCGCGTCGCTAATGAGTCCCAGTAGGACGAAACAACGAAAGGATTGAGATGTTAACGGAAGAAGACAGGGCATACCGTTGTTAGTAGTAAGTCTAAGGACGCATAAACTGCCATTCCCCACTGACAAGGTGAGGGGACAGCGGGTAATAGACGAAGGGGTGCACAGCGTGCAAATCCTGGACACTCAGCGCCGTGGAGGTCTACCAATAAACAATTTTGTTTACCGATAGGTACGTCCATCGGGTTTTTGAGGTAACCACGGCAGGCCTGTAATTTAATTTGATGTTAACATTCCTTGCCTCACTTAAAATGAAATGTGAGGTCATCCCTGCTTCTGATTCTGGGTGCTCATCAGTGATCTGGCAGCATATTGATCCTCTAGACTCCTTAGCTCATTGTTGTCGGTGATTTAATCGACACATGAGAGGTAGGCAGCTTGGCTGCTCCCGAGTTTTAGTTAAGGCTGATTAAGCCTTTTCTTTCGATCAAACTTATTTCTTCTGTAGTGTAGTTAAGTTCGATTTTCGGAAGAAGAAATGAGTGAAAAAGATGAATTGTTACCACCCGATATTCCAGCTGAGGCGTCAGAGGTCATAGCCAAACTATTACCATTAAAATCTTAACAGTTAATTTAAGATAGTTACTTAAAAAAATTTAATTTGACCTTACGGTTAAAATATCATTAAAATCGACACTTTCGGTGAAAGTGCTATTTAACATTGGCTATGGGGCTATGGACAAAAAGTAGAATGACAGCCTTCCATGACTGAAATGCTATGAGAAATATTGTAACTCCCTATTATATTATCCTAATACTCCAAAAATTCTGTATCATTAGGAACTGTGCAACTGGGAACACTAAATCCTGACAGTTATGCATTTCTAGAATATTCCACTGCCACTCACGGATGGTATGCATTGTTTAATAATTTAACTAGTCATTAACATGGACATATTATCATTTACAGAGAGTCCCAAATTGAATAACTTTCTAGCAACCGATATCAATAATGGTGAAAATAACATGTTTTAATTACGTTATTTTAATTAAATATTATGTCGTTTTGACGTTCAAAGTTACAAAACTCATTTAAAATACTAGTATAGATTAGACACACTGTATAAACTAACTCTCTGGTAATGAAACGCATATCAAACGTTAAATATAAGATTTTGCTTGCTGAACTAAAATGAAAATGGCGCGGCGTTTATGTAACCATTTGAATTAATTGCATTAGTTATTTAATATGTCTCGACCAATCTGCATAATATGCTTTAGTTTTAGTAATATTATAGTCAGTGTGGCGAGGTCAAAGTGTATCCTTCAAATTCTCTGTAGAATGCTTATCTTTAAACATATATACAGGGTATTTCGTTTAAAATACCAAAGTTGTGTGCACTTCCGGTTTAACCGGAAGTGACAGTCAGACGTTTAAATACTGATAATGTGCGCACAATAATGTACCAAAATTTTAAGGATCTGACAAGCTGGGTAGTAATTTCGTTGTCGCCCGGTATACAATAATACATAATATAATGTTTTAACAGAAAATTGGCAGATTGATGGTATATTAGGGAGCACAAGCATCTTATTTTATTAGATAACATAAACTCGATATATAATTTGGATTGTGTCCGTGATAAATGCGATGCGACGTAAATATAAAAGTGCCAATCTATTTTACAGAGATATTCAACAAGGAAATGTATTCGGGTATAAATTTCGAAATAAAATGCGATTGCGATAAAATCACGCGCCATATATACGAAATGTATTCCGGATCCGAGTCGCTCGACGGGATTCCCTGGAAATGTCGCGTATTTTTTAGAAATTTTGCATATACGAGGGAGTCCCGTCATTTATCCTTCTTGATTTAAGAGGATTTCTCTGACAAATAAATAAGTACCACGAAATAGTAAAAAATTGGGACGATATTCGATCGGAGCGAAAAATATAAACAGCCAACAATTTCTGCGCTTGCAGATTTTTTACTTAAAGGATTGAAATGAAAAAAAAATCCTAATTCTGCCCCAATTTTTTTAAACCTTATTTTAAATCCAGTTGTTTCATGTCCATTGACCATGTTATTAATAGATTTTTAAAACTTTTTAAATTTAGTGTATTAAAAAAAAGTGTCCCTATATTATTTTACAATAAAATGATCTGAAAGATTTTTAACCAAAAAAATGGGTGTACAGTTAAAATAATTTTTAATATTTTTTAAAATAACTAACTTTGGTTATTATTTTTAGAGTTTTCATTGGCTTATATCTTTTACTTCGAATTTTTTTCTGCATGAAAAAAATGTTCCTGGGCTCACATAGATCCCACTTTTCCATTGGCGCAAAAACTAAATGATTTGCTTAGTTTTTCTTTTGTAATTCGAGTCATTAAGAACCGCAATTTAACACGGCAAATTTTAGCTCGGTCGGGTATTTAAAAAAAAAGAATATTTTAATTATGAATATTTTGGGTCGACAGTTTGTGGCTAAAATTAGCCATCACATTTTTTTTTTGTAACCCAGTGTTGTGAGGTATCCAATCGAATGTAACAAGTTAAGAAATACACTTCTCTAACATTTTTTAAAATTCTTTTATCCTATAAAAATGTTATTACGATATGGCATATATTTAACAAAAAATTGTATTTTACGTATTTTTAGAGTGCTTTTGCCTTTTATGTATCTTTTCACCACTTTCACATATCTAAGATGTCGTTTTAATACTAAAGTTTTACGACACTAATGTAGAAAATAAATAGAGTTCATTGCGCCATATTTATCTGCATATATTTTAATTTTTTTATCTCTTTTGGTATCACTCAAGTAATTTAACAACACTATTTCGACTTTTATTAACATAATTTTTCTAAAATAATTAGTTTAGTCTATTTCTAAGCTTAATTAAAATCCATCTCAATCGCCTACTGATACTCTCTTTCTAACATCAGTGGCGAACGCGACGCGTGTCGGCTGACCGCTGGCCTCAGTGGATCAAACATCATGAAAACTGTAAATGCGGGTAACTACGGAATCCTCTTAAAAATATGTATTTAAAAATCTCAATTAAAAATTTTCGTGCTATTTTTTGTTGGAAATTAAAGTATCGATCAATAATGTCTTTGATTCCAAGTCTATTGTTTGAGAATCAAAGAAAAGCTAAGAAATGTAAAGAACGCAAAATACAAGGTTTGTTTTATTTTAGATGATAATTTTCTCGGTTCGTATTTATTATTTTTAAAAGTAAGCCAGTCGGATTTAATATATAAACAAAAACCAATTAACATTGAGAAAAAATTAACTCTCTCGACTCATAAAAACATTAGGAATAATTTAAAAACCGTGCTCAAAACCGCCAAAGTTCTTTTATTACTGTAAAATATAAAGTTAGATAACATTTTTAGATAACTTTGTATTCTATTCCACAAGTACATCCGTCTTCCGTATACCTTTTTAGCACTTTTCACTTCTTATTCCGCCTCATCGTGGATTTAGTTAGCTAATAAACTTTTACGACATAAATGCAGAAAAGTAGAACAGTTTATACTTTTACGAGTTTGCTCAGACTCACATCGAGACACATCCTGGGATATTTACGTAAGGAAGGTTTTTTTCCTGGAAATTGCGTTGCCACCATCCAGATGTAAATAGCTTTTATTTTTCCTAAGCTATATATTCCTTAAAAATATATCTTGAGTTAGTGAAACTCCACTATGCCGCTTCGAGATGAGTTTTAGCGAAATGTAAAAGTGATGTAATGCTTTTTGAAAATATTTTACTTTATATTAACCCAAAATAAGTGTACTCTCTTTTAGTGTTCCGTATACGCTATTGTAACGCGCAGGAGAGGAACAATCCTATTTAGTTATTTTATTGTATATTTTAAAAATCTGAGTCTATTGGATACATAAAAAAACACAAAGAATATAATATACAGGGTCATTCCCTAAAATATTATATTTTGGCCGGAAGTGATACAAAACTTTCAGTTATACCGGAAGTTATGACCAACTTTGGTATTTCAAATAGAATACCCTATATATTTTAGCATTTTTGGATACCTTATTGAAACCTAAGTCATTTTTGGGTAATAATAATCTATACTTATCTCTAACCGTTTTTGAGATATAAATTTTTTATGAAAATATCTTACCGAGTAATTTAAAACATTTATTTAAATGGTCAAATGTTCACAATTTTAAAAACCCCCTACATGAAAAACCTAAAATTAAGCTATGGAATCAAAATATTTATGTTTTAGTTATACCGGTATACCCGGAAGTGAAACACGTCAAATTTTATTATTTCAAAGGTTAATTACGTCTACTACCAAATTATTAAACAGATAACTTTGCTCTTTTTCGAGATCTTCTAATAAGCCAATAAATGTGAATCATCCTGTAGAGCAAGGAAAGCTTTTTATCGATTTTTTTAAATAACAAAAAGTAACCAATACGATGTCTTTGTTCTAGTTGGGTTGGCGATGTATTCAATAAATCATTGTTTTAAAAATTTAGGATGTTCCCCCTAATAAACCGGAAACAATAAAACCCTTTTTGAATAAAAAATGTCCCGTCACAATCTACCAAGACAGTGTGTAAACACAATTATGCCGCTCCACCGCCGCTATTCTGGCTGCAATATCCCTTTAAAATTTCATAAGAGGAGATCAGCCCGAAATTGCCAATTATGCGTCCTGACACACAGAGGCGGCTCCCTTTTAGGATATTCGGCTGCCTAAAATTTTTTTGTTTCGGAAGAAAATGGTATTAAATTTATTAAAATTGTATATTTTTTGTTTAGAAAACGAAAAACAATGTCTTTTATTGTTTTAGGGAAAGAAATTTACGGCATTATTTCTTTTAAGAGTTCTTACCTATTTTTTGCCCTTCGCTGTCACTGCATTTCTTCAAAGTGGGACATACGATCCTTGAACTGTGATTTCAATGTAAAGGATTATTAGATTTAATCCTCAATTTCTAAATATCCCGTACTTTATACTAATATTGAAACATTTAGTGACATTTTGCCAACCAACAAAATCCGCTCAACGATAATTTAAACGTGATTTTCTCGAAGTTCACACAAACATTTTGTTAAAACCTATTCCATATTCAGCGGCAAATATCATTCTTTCCGGTTTCAGGCGTCATCGACTGCCGAGATTTTAGCTCCTCCTGAAAAATCGATTAGCGGGATTGGATCCCAAAATATTGCTATTCTCTTATCCCAATGCAATCCCTAAATTAAAGATATATTATAATACAAAATTTGTACTAGTTTTAATAATTTTCACTGAAGGTTATTTGTGTCACTCGAATGCCCGCAACTATTTTTGAAATATTAATCTTGCCATTCGTTAATAAAAAACACGTTAAAGTATTTGTATTTTTATTCTCGCATAAAAAAAATATTTAAAAAAAATCTTGTCCCCGACTGTGTCATGTTGATGTCATTCCTTGCTTATTGGCCGATCACATCGATTTCCTGCGTAAAAATCTCCTCAGCCGTTATGAAATTAATTCCGACGCCTACTTGGATTGAATTTAACACAGCTTAGCCCATCAGATTTACACAAAATTATGGTACTTAATGGAAAATATATTTTGACGAGAGAAATGGGGGTTTAGTGGGGGTGTTAAAATTTTAGCGGCCTTGTTAGGGGAGATATTGGATGTTATTGGGGCTCTAATCTTAGGCTTTCAGGCCAGGCGCATTTAAAATTTAAATCGGTGGTCGTGGGCATGAAATGATTACAGAAATAATGTGAAATACAAATATGTATTTCGTAAAATATACAGAATGTCCGGTAAGTATGAGGCAAACTTTAGCGAGAACCTTAAAATATATTTAGTGTTTTATATTTTTTCTACAGTGTCTCAGACTGGTACCAAAAGAGGACCAAGCGATTAACTTTTTTTTTATATTTTAAACCCCCTCGTATCCTTTGATTTTTTTTTTACGGTTCGCCGACTACGTAGGCCATCTTGAACCGATCATCGACCACAAATGTGATCTACCGACTGGGGAGTGTGAAACGGCACCTTCATCCTACGAGATATCCGATCTCATCCGGCCTGTCCGGCGTAAATAGGATGGCTAGGTGTCGATTCATTTTACACTCTTCCCTGAGGCAAGAGCACGCCGTGTTCCCAAGCGGTCACCCGCCCAAGTACTAACCGCGCTCGACACCGCTTAACTTCAGTGATCTGCGGGAACCGGTGCTTAATATGTCGACAGGCCCTTGCCCATCCTTTGATTTAATTTTTGCATTTTGTACAGGGTCATCTAACCAGGACCAGGACAGTAATTTTGTACTTGGAGTATAGATAGGACCTATTTTCGAGTACCTATTTTATGTATAGAGTCATCCAACCAGAAATAAATAGGGGTCTATTTTCTGAGTTTCCCTGTATTTTTATTAAAACCAATTTAGCCATCTTGTTTATGTTTGACCGCAAAATCTAAAACTACCATTTAAACAACGGTTTGACTCACAATAAGAGCGTTTTCACACGACACCATATATCGCGCGCGAAAAATGGTCGCAATATTGCTTTTATACCAAATTATGTGTTTTCTAATGAGCCATTTTCACACACAAGCTATATTAGAGAACACATAATTTGGGGTAAAGCAATATTGCGATCATTTATCGCGCGCGATATATGCTGCCGTGTGAAAACGCTCTAAAGGAACTGTGGTATAAAACTGTGGTTTTTCAATAAGACACCCTATATAATTTTCATTTTCATTAAAGGTCTTTCTTTCCTAATTCCAAAAATATATAGGTAATTTGATTATATTGACTCAACACGTTTTTTAGATAGCTTAATCCATAATTGCACAACCGGATCTTAATATATAAGGAACGACAGAAACGGACTCGCCCCAATATATACAAGTCGACATTTTTGACAGGTGTCATTGTATTATATTTAAAATATTATTTGAGACCAAGATATTATTACGAAAATTATGAGAATATCACCGAGAAAGTCGAAACAGTTTGGAAACATAATGACATACTATCGTAGGAGTAGCAATTTTGGATTTAGTTTAAGGGAAAAACTAAATTTCCGCATGTTAAACAGTTAAAGGAAAATAAATCTACTCTATTCTGTGACTAAAGCTGAGTGATTTCGTATTTTACCTTTAGAAGCCAACAATAAACAGTACAAATAAAGATTTTGCACAAGTGGTTTGTCAACAGAAATAAGGTTGAAAGCCCAACCTTAAGATTTACATTCGATTGCATTCGTTTTCCTATAAATCGCTTTAGTCTAAAGTTCATTCGGTTTGTGAAAGAACCAGTTCAACAGTGGGTTGCTAAAATCCCATTTTATGCCATTTCTTAGACGATTTAACCTTTATCTAAATACTTAGTTTCTGTCTGTGCGTAAATACGTTAAGGGAATAAGTAGTAGCCGTTTAAGTATAACATATAAGCAGGTTTAGGGAGGGGTTCAAAATTTCCCTCTTTTTGTATACGGGAAAGAGGGATGTCATATTACACCAGATACGTCTTAGTGCTTCGAATTTGGAATAGGTTACCATCAACACATATTTAATTAACATTCATCTTCAGGAGAAAAATTAAAAGAAGAAATGACCAGTAGATATCACCCTAACTGAGCAACATAATTGTAGGTTCGGTGTAAAAATGAGTGGAACGGTGAAGAAACCAATACACACATTGCACTGTGAGTAAGAAAAGTATGTGGGTTTGAGGCTTAAGGCACTGTAAAAACTTTAAAGGTAGAATGAAAGGTTTAACATCTTTGTGTGAAAGAACTGTCAAAAGATGAAACTGAAATGAAAGGGAATGAACATTTAAGCAAAATAAAGCTGTTAGCTAGTCATTAGAGAAAATATGGAGAAGTGGATGTGTGAGGAAGAAGATTATTAAAAATTATTTTTAAAAAATTTATATTGACTGGATGTAAACCTCATTGGTTTACGAATAAAAGTAGTGAAAATAAAAGTAGAAATATTGAATTTTAAAAAATTCTTTCATCTTAACAAGACTTTTTAGAAACAAAATTGTCTTTTTGGAAAAGCACGCGGTAGAGGTCGAGCTGAAATAAATTTGTTTCTAAAAAGTCTTTTTAAGATGAAAGAATTTTTTAAAATTTAATATTTCTACTTTTATTCGTAAACCAATGAGGTTTACATCCAGTCAATATTAATTTTTTTAAATAATTTTTAATAGTCTGCTTCCTCACACTTACACACACTTCTCCATATTTTCTCTAATGACTAGCTAACAGCCTTATTTTGCTTAAATGTTCATTCCCCTTCACTTCAGTTTCATCTTTCGACAGTTCTTTCACACAAAAATATTAAACCTTTCATTCTACCTTTAAAGTTTTTACAGTGCCTTAAGCCTCAAACCCACATACTTTTCTTACTCACAGTGCAATGTGTGTATCGGTTTCTTCACCGTTCCACTCATGTTTACACCGAACCTACAATTATGTTGCTCAGTTAGGGTGATATCTACTGGTCTTTTTTTTAACTTTTCTCCTGAAGATGAATGCTTCTGCATTCGAAACATGTAGAGTAGTTGCTTAAAATATGTCTATAATAGAACAGTGGAGGAAGACTTTGTGTTCTTATTTTTTACCTTCTAAATTCCCACTCCACTTTAAGTGTGGACTATTTTTTCAACATATTTAATTTATTCACGTATTAAATATAAGTGTTTATAACTATTAATTAAATACTTTAAAAGCTCTAGATAAAATTTTGTATAGAAGGTAAGTCACCCTATACACAGGTACAGTGTACAGTAAAATAATCATTATATGCTGGTACCTAAAATTTACATAGGTTGTTCTGCGGCAATCGATAGGCATTATACGACACCTTCGACAGAGCTACATAAAAGGATTTAGTTACTCAATTAAAATACCTACCATTAGTAATAATGTCAACTAGAATGGAATAATCTACATAAACTTCATTACGTTTAAATTACTTAACATAAAGGCATGATTAGAATTTTACCTGTGCCCTGTTAAAACCAATAACAATATTATATTATTTGTTCTACCAAAGAAATGCATTATAACTTGTTTAATTGGGTTATTGTTAAGTATTGTCCCAATAATGTTAATTTATTGAATTAATAAACTGTCAAGGGTTGCTAATCTATTATAAAAAATTGGGGGTTACAACTGGCAGTAAATTTTATAAATTAACTCAAAACTGCATTGCTTACGAATACTTTCTAAACCAATGTTTATTTATATTTATTACCAAAGGCCAAAAGTCCCAATAACATTTTATCAAATTTATTTCCTAAATTAACAAGTCTATTTTAAATTCCCTGTGAAATGCTAGCCCGCCTCAGGTTGATTATTATGTACGTTGATTTGCTACATAAAGCCCGTGATATTACATCGACGCCGACGTCGCGGCCATATTATGTTAATGTATTCGAGCTGGTGAAATGACAAATGCAGCCATCAAAAGCAGTGCCATATTTTACCAGAATTTACTTCACATTTTACAGAACTAATAATTTGGTATTATAGAACTCATTTGTGTTATTCATAGACAAAGTATCCTTAGATTTGTACAGCTTGTTGGGTGCGCAGACTTAAGCTAAGATTTAAGGATTAACAAATGGGTGTGTAATCATGGCATCTTAAAGAGTCCTGCAGAAACGTGTATGCATACAAGACCTCTAAAATCATCAGGTCCTTCTTTGCAAAACGTCATTTGCCAGCATTTAGTATGGTACTTTGTTTACATTTTATTATTTATACTATATTATAGTGGTATATTTGCACTGGCTTTGAAAATTAAATATTTTAAAATTTTCCTATTAAATGCCCTGTAAATTTTTCTTTAAGTTATCTTTAAAAAAATCTATAGTAACGTTAAGAGTATTTTGGTGTTTTTGTTGAATGTATAACTATATCAACTAACTAATGTGTCCCATTAGAAATTCCGCATATCCGAAACTTAGTTTCTACTTCGGGGACTAAACTTTGAAAACTACTGATCCCGAGGATTCATATTCATTTAAATATTTATGACAAACCTTTCCCGTGAAACTATAAACTTCACTTTTAATACTATTAACAACAAATTTAAAGTGCTTGGAGACACGAACGTACAAAAAAAATCAAACAAATTTGTAAATATACAGGTAAGTAATATAACAGTTTGAACTTTATGTCCTCACTCGGTTGACAACAACATTTACAAAACAAAACATTTTGAAATTTTAGGGGTAGTTGACCCCTAAAATTTCAAAATGTTATTATGCCAAATTTTAACCAATCATGTGTGTCTAGGAAAAGGCCTAAAATGTTATCTTAAGTATTTTTTAATAATAAAACTAGTGCTAGGTCATAGTATTAATTTTTTTAGCCCATTAAAAAGTGCTCGATTTTCACCAATTTTAAAATTTCTCAGCACGCACTATAAATGACGTAGGACCGATAAACGTTTGCTAGTGAGCACTGAGCATAAGCTTTACAGATCAGAAAAGTGCAGCTTGTCTTAAGAATTGAGGAAAAAAATTAAAGGCCCATCTCTCTTGGTAAACTTACATATTAAGTCTACGCGTTTCGACCTAAGAAGGCCATCATCAGAGAATTTAAGTTACAAAATAAATATTGCAAAGAAAATAAGTGGTAATAATAAAAATTCAAAATTTGTAAGATAGATTAATATTAGAGAATAAAATGTACTTACAGGGCCCAAAGGTCTAAAAACGACGATATAACAGGTCAACAAAAAAAAATTACGTAAACAAATACATTTAGTACGAATTACATATCACAATAACGATCAAAATATTAAAAATGTTTTGCTTCCCTATTTTAGTAGATATATTGTTAATTATAACAAACTTAGTAAATACGTTTATTTAAATAAACAATAATCACCTCTCGATCGTTATTTATATAAAGGTTATTTTGGTTTAATATTTCCAATATCCGTTGAATATTATTAACTCTAAAAGCTCGTATGCTGATGGTATTAATTTTGAAAGCTCCAGGGCAAAGGCAAACAATATTTGAAATACATGACTAAAGCCACTGCGTAAACTTGACCCACTTCAAGGCACAACTGATAATAGAAAATGACATTTTAGTATAAAGATTTATATTATGGAGGAAACCCAAACAAAAACCCATAACTAAGGTCTCGGGATTACGGCAGTCGAATTTATAGAAATAGGATTTTGTTATCTAATTTATATTTATTTATTAAGTACCTTTGCCAACAGTATGAAGTAAGAATATCGCTAAATAGTATTATATATATTATTTCTGCCAATGTTATATGTCACCGTCAAACTTGATGGTAATTTAATTATTATTATAAAGAATCTTTATACAACCCAACATTAGTTGTTTAAGTCTAGAAACTGAAGTTTTTATTAGGTAGTTATCAGATAAGATTCTGACAATTCAAAAATAATAATTATTATAATAAAAATAATAATACAATCAAATAAAATACAAAATAGTACCTATTCATGATTTTTAAATACGTTCATTGTTCTTATGAGATACTGACTTGCTCTGTATAGTTACGTTAAAAAAAAAACTAATTTGAGCTATAATAATAGTAAACAAACATACGTGGCTCTTAGTAATTTAAATTTTTAATATCTGTTGGCTGTATTCAATTCCAATAATTGCACCATTACTGAATTTTAATGATGTCATTAACACTGGAAAGTGTATAATGTTTGCTTTTACCAACAACATTGCTAATGGGTTTTGTCAATAAAAAATAATAAATAATATTGATCATTTTAACGGGTTTTTAGCTTGAACGGAAGTTTTAGATAAAAATGTTGGGGAACAATACAATATGGTGCATTTATTTTTATAATGGAAGATGCTGGCTCACCCGGCATTGCCCGGTGAGATACCATTGCATCAGTTTACGCGGCGTGAAGTTGCTCTTTGAGTTAACGTTTCGTCGCTGTGCTGATGTTTCCGGTTTCCAGGGTGGGGCCGTATGAAAGAAGCATGATGGAAGCTCCAAGATCAAAATATTCCGGAGGTAAACTCGCCCCCCGATCGGATCTCCGGGTGGGGGCTGGTCCTGTGGCTTCATCAAGCGAAATTAATGAATTATCCACCATTTCCGACAATGTACTGGGTTCCTCCAACAACACTCAACGAGGAAATGGTGTTGCGCCTGCAGTTGCTAACAGACCCAAAAGTAACAACTTTAAAATTGATTTCTGCAATATTAGAGGGCTAAACACCAACATCAATTCAGTCCACCAGCACTTACAATCTTCCAAGCCTCATGTGCTTGCACTGACCGAGACAAAAGTCAGAGCGTCAACGAACACCGTCAGCTATTTATATCCTGGATATGATTTTCACTTCCGTTTTAGACGCAACTTTGGGGTCTGTCTGTTCATTCGAGATGATCTTTGCTGCCAACGGGAGGAGATACTGGAACCGAAAGACTTTGATGTAATGTGGTTTAAAATATCTTCACAAAAAATCACTAAGTTTATATGCTGCCTTTACCGTCCTCCAAACGACATGCATTACAGGGCCCTCTTCTCATCACTAGCCAACACAATCGACTTCTTGCAAACCAATCATCCGAATGCCGAAGTTGCTATCTTTGGCGACTTTAACGTCCACAATGTCAACTGGCTTAAATACTCAAACACCAACGATGAGCAAGGCCGCGAGGCGGAATCTTTTGCGATCAGTTCTGGTCTAACTCAACTCGTAGAAGAACCAACGCGGATTCCAGACCGAGCTGGGGATTTTGCTAGTCTTTTAGATCTCTTTTTAACTTCAAATCCAGACATATATACGGTCACCGTACAACCACCATTGGGCTCTTCCGATCACAAACTTATTTCAACCCTAAGCGAGCTGCCAATTAGTTCTGAACAACCTCCTAAACCCCGTAAGATTTGGCACTATACGTCAGCTAAGTGGGAAGACCTAAAGGACCATTTTCGCAACTTTCCCTGGCTAAGTGTATGCTTTTCTTCGGATGATCCATCTGTCTGTGCAAAGGAGGTCTCCGACGTCATTCTAACTAGCATGGAGGCCTTTATTCCTTTCTCCAAAAAGCGCCCTTCCAACGGCAAGCCCTGGTTTAGCAAGAATTGCGAGCGTGCTGTCAGATCTAAAAACCTGGCTTACCGACAGTGGCGTAAAAACCCTACTCCTGAAAATCGCGCCATCTTTGTTACCACCCGAAACCAATGTAAGCAAATGATAGACCAAAGCAAAGAAGCTCATAACGAGAGAATCAATAACAAACTTCTTGCCAGTCCTAACGGATCAAGGTCCTTTTGGTCAGTCGCTAAAGCCGTCAGCCAAAACTTTACAAAGTCAACTATTCCACCTCTAACACGTTCCGACGGCACAATAGCAACCACAGCCGGAGATAAAGCAAACCTACTTGCTGAACTGTTTTCCTTGCATTCCACTGTAGACTTTCAGGGAAAACCACCACCCAACATTCCCTCAGTTCAATCGCAAATGTCTGAAATCGTGTTCCGTCAGCGTCTTGTTAAACGGATTCTTAAAGGACTCGACGACAATAAAGCTTCTGGTCCAGACGAAATTCCTATCATTGTTCTCAAGACATGCGCCGATAAACTTACACCAGTATTTTGTAGACTTTTCAACTTATCCTACAAAAAAGGAATATTTCCATCCTGCTGGAAGTCGGCGCGTATCCAGCCTATTCCAAAGAAAGGTAAAAAGACCCTGCCAGGCAACTACCGACCCGTCGCATTGCTTTCAGTAATTTTAAAAGTAATGGAGAAAGCTATTAACCAACAACTCCTAAAGTATCTGGAAGGGCTTAACATTATCAGCGACCATCAATACGGTTTTCGTAAGTCCAGATCAACAGGTGACCTTCTGGCATATATCACCCATCTTTGGAGCAACACCATCGAACATCATGGAGAATCCCGGGCTGTTGCACTGGACATCTCTAGGGCTTTTGATCGTGTTTGGCACGATGGGCTTCTAAGTAAATTGCGATCCTACGGTATGCCTAATGGATTTTGTTTATGGTTAACCAGCTTCCTTAAGAACCGTTCTCTGCAAGTGGCGATTGACGGGTTTCTCTCAGACACCTTCACCATCAATGCCGGTGTTCCTCAAGGGTCCATATTGTCGCCTACCCTCTTTTTACTGTATATTAACGACCTTCTAGTAAAAACCCAAAATCCAATTTATAGCTTTGCTGATGACAGCACACTTGTCTCATCTTTTACCTTGACCCCCCAAACATCCGCTGCCGACGCACATCTTCGCAGGCAGCATGAAGTATTGCGCCTCAACAATGACCTGGAAGAAATTTTGGCTTGGGGTGACAGTAACCAAGTCGAATTTAATGCTAAGAAAACCCAGGCAGCAGTCTTCTCCAAAAAGGTTAACATTGCAGAACCGGATATAGTCATGGCAGGACACGCAATTCCCCTGGCACCGTCTATTAATTTGCTGGGGGTCAATCTGGGAGGTAATCTGTCTTGGCATGATCACGTTGCCGCAATTGCCAAGGCAGCTGCACAGAAACTTGGTGTACTTTTCCGCACCAAAAGGTTGTACACACCTCATCAACTTTTGACACTCTACAAAGCCCAGATTCGACCATCATTAGAATATTGCTCTCATGTCTGGAGCTCTGCACCCAAGCACACCCTTCGGCTACTGGATTCCATTCAAAGGAGAGCAGTTCGTCTGATCGGCGACCCCGAGCTGACCAAGACCCTCGATAGCCTGGAGCATCGAAGAAAGGTTGGTGATTTGGCTCTCTTTTACAGATATTTCCATGGCAGGTGTTCGACTGACATTGCCCACTTGATTCCACCTAGGGCAATGCAAAACAGAAATACACGGCGAACCACTACCGCTCATCCATATGTTGTTCAGCTTAGTACTCCTCGAACTTCATTGTTCAAGAATTCTTTCATCTGGAGAACGTCATCTTTGTGGAATGATCTTCCTGAGGTCGTGTTTCCCAATGAATACAATCTTCAACGTTTCAAGACCAACGTTAGTCGCTTTTTTCGCACTCGCACCGCTCCCAGAGCGCCTTAAAGGATTTTTCCTACAGTGCAGGTGTTTTATCATAAAAAAAAAAAAAAATATATTTAAAAAAAAAATTAATTTGATTTAATAAAAAGTTACGAATTTTAAACCATGGGCAGTCTACACGAAATGATCAAGAATATCAACTTTCTAGGCGCAGTTGCAGGTCACAAAATGTGATATTCTAATATTTTAGTCCATTGCTGAGCAACCATTAGGTTTATTGTTACTTAACCGTCCCATGCCAGGAAAGTAACTTTTTTGTACCAATTTCTTTATCTATATTCAGATTAAGTGTTGATTTCGTTTAATATTTTGTGTTTAGATATTAAAAAAATGTTATGATGAATTAATAAAAAATCCAAATATATACATCTCGAAGTAAAATTACATACCGGGACTTCAATGCTTGTTAGCCTACGGCTATTACTTCAGCCATTTATTTACATTGTCATTTGAATATTGCTTTTACTCCTAGATCACAATATACTATTTTAGGCCAGATAAAATTACGTTCTAGTTTTTTTTAATGTTATTATTTTTTTATCAGCATAATGAAAAATGTGTAAAAATATATAATAAAGTCAAAAATTAAAATAAAATGCAATAATAATAATTATTATCAGACACGTTTTTTGGTTAACACTAAACTTTTTACTTTGGCCCGATGTTCACTTTTAAAACTTTGTAACCTCTCTGTTTACACACAAAGATTTGGGGAAAAGATACGGAAATCCAAACAAAGAGGACTTACTGACAACGTTATTCGACTGCCTGAATAACATTTCGTCAATTGGGTCATGAAACTTAATCGGATAGATGGTATCGATGCTGCTATAAGCCTGATCTCACTTTGTCAAAACTCCACTCAGTGAGAAACTAAAATCATTTCCTGGCGACTCCGGAGCTAAATTGGAGCCGGGTTACGGCGTAATTAAAAACAAACAAAACAGGACTGATAATAATCACTTTTGTAATTATGTTTTAACGGGAATCCATTGAGATCAGACAAAATAACATAAAAGGGGTGTCTATGTAACTCTTCTGTACAAAAATCCGTCTCCTCAAAATTTTTGCTAAGTTTAAAGATCTCTAAGTTTTTTATTTTTAATCAGATTTTGACAATTCTTTAACCAGTTTGTTACCGCATGTCCTAAAGTTATTTTTTATTATTGTAATAGATAACATTTTTTGTTTAAGTAAAATTATACCGGGGTAAATCTAAATAACGTTTTCGTCAGAAATTTTTTAAGATGCTCTGCCAAAGCCGGGGAGCCACCTAGAGCTCGGGAGATCAATGAGGCCCCGAAATTCATTGTATAATTTTTTAACAGAGCTTCTGGCAACCTTTGCCCTGCCTCAACACACAATTGTAAAAAGCCATTATATTTTTTACAAAATTATATGACTTTTATTTTTAACCCAACACAAGTCCAGACCTCCCACAAAACACTTATCCCTTCTACAATAGCTATAAAAAATATTGAAATTGTTTTTAGCTTTATTTTTATTTTTTTCAATATAACAAATAATAAGTTAGCTTGGACGTGGCACCCAAATTTGTTTTCCCCTGTGGCGCTGTTACATCTCATCGCTTGAGAACCAGGTTATTCTATGTCCATTTTTTAAAATTTTACAGTAGAGCATTTTTTAAATTCACCAGCTTTTATTGGGTACATTTTAATTTTTTTTCTTCTAAAAGTGTACCTAATTTAGTTAGGTTTAAGGGTTTATAAAAAAAAGTGGGCAATGAAAAAATATACTAAATATGTTGACTAAATCCTATTGGTTGGCGAGGACATAGACTAAAATGGTCCGAATATGAAAAACTTTATATGGAAATAGTATAAGTTCGAATCTTTGTAAGTAGTGAACCGATTGGCGCAGAGTGACATGGAATAGTTTGGTCGATAGGGCTTCGGAAACCGAATACTTTGGTGATAAAATCTCAATTTAAAAAAAAAAGGACAGAATAACCTGGTTCTCAGGCGACGACTTTCACTAAATGGCCCCATACAAACATGCATCAAACCTACTGCCGTCTAGGGCCCGGTAGAGCCTTAAACCGGCGCCGCTCCCTGCGCTGGTAATCTCAAACATGACTAGCCAATCCAAAGTTTGTAAACTTTAATCAATTTTATTTTTACATTTAAAAATGACACAAGGACAACTGATAATGATCTCAATGATGGTTAAGACAATCATGTACTTGATCATTAAGTGTCAGTCTAAAAACTCTTTTTAAATATAATTGTATAATTACTTTCAGCATTCAAACGAATTTTATAAATGCTCCTTGTGCCAGAATTTAATCCAGAAAGTTTTTTATATCCGGTATAAAATGTCGACATTTTATACGGTATATAAAGACATTTTTAATACCGACCTAAGAGTTAATCCAGATTCAAGTTAAAGCGTGGTTAAAACAAAACACAATAAAGATAATCATCAATTCAGTAATTATGTTTTAACAGGGCTGCTTGTTAAAAGGAAAAGGGACAAAGTATCTGATAACTAAAAAGTTACCCGAGCCTTATTACCTTTTATAGTTTGCTCAGATACTGCAATATAAAACCGGAGATTTTTAAAGGAAATGTGGAATAAGTAGCAATGCTTTATCGTATTAAAAACAATTTTTTTGGAAATTTAAAACCATTAAAAACTACGATATGAGAGTCTTTTTAAAGGTTGAAGGCAATGCCGTTTCTTAAACGACAGTAAAGTTTTGGACTGGAGCATTGTCTTTATTTGCTTTGAATCACAACGTTTCAACTGGTAAGTACCTCCAGTCGTCTTCAGGTAAATACTAGTATTAATATTTTAATTATGAAATCTAAACAGCGATACCCCTTATTGTAAAAAATTGTATATCTATCTTCCTAGCTCTTCCCTACCGAGAATCATGAATATAAAAGATTTAAAAAATGTTGATTGCGCATTTTTCTTTTTTTACATTGTTAAATAATTTAAACATAATTACCATGCTTAGTAAAGACGCAAATAAAATATTCAAAGCCGTGTAAAACAAAATGAATAATTAGGTTGTACCTGGTTTCTTCTTTAAAGGGTAAAAGGGACACAAAAAAGGGTCAGATTAAAAAGCACAAAGTTTAAAAAAAGCTCTTTTACGCAAGAAAACCAAAAGCGCTACTAAATTTATAATATCGCAATTTTAAAAGTAAATTAGTTTTTAGATAAAGAAGAATGAGATAATAAACTACATAGAAACAACTCGCTACTTGGGTTACACCGAACAACAACACCGAAAAAATATATATGGTCATCGTAAACATATACAGGGTGACAATTTGAAAACGAACAGCATTTAATATTGCCTCTACCAATGATAGTATGAAAATTTGGCGAAACCCGTCAATTGATATATCGAGGGGGACATTTTTTAAGACATTTGTTGTCGTGTTACTTTCAACCCCCTAACCCCCAGGGCACCTACCCCTAAAATTTTAAATGGCAACCCCTATTTATTTTGCCCTTTTTGTGTTCCTTATAAAATTCTACATAAACTGTATCATTTTTTTTTTCAAAAAATGTAATTATTTTATTTTTTCTAGGGGCGATATCGAAGACGAAATGTAAATAAATAAAAGAATTTGGAATGTATGTGTATTGGTAGGTACAATATTAAAGTACGATATTAAATACATTTCATTAATTTGTGAGGTTAATAATCACAATTTTGAAAAAAAAATTATACAGTTTATGTAGAATTTTATAAGGAACACAAAAATGGCAAAATAAATAGGGGTTGCCATTTAAAATTTTGGGGGTAGGTGCCCTGGGGGTTAGGGGGTTGAAAGTAACACGACAACAAATGTCTTAAAAAATGTCCCCCTTGATATATCAATTGACGTGTTTCGCCAAATTTTCATACTATCATTGGTACAGGCAATATTAAATGCTGTTCGTTTTCAAATTGTCACCCTGTATATAAGGCAATGCTCAGAAAATACATTCATTGGTCAAGAACCGGTACTCGGAGTACCTAGGTGCACAGTACGAGATGTTATAAAGCGATGGATCAGGAGTGAACACAAAGGCCACTGGAGCAACAGACAGGTATTACACCACAACAAAAGCGTCATTGGTATCCAGACCCAAGACTTATGAACATGAACCAGCTGAGAACCATTACAGGAATTCTGACAGGATACATGGCTGTCAAGAACTATCTGCACAGAATGCAACTGTACAATGGAGACCTTGACTGCAGATTATACGGACACTACAGGAAAACTGTACAGCACATAGTTTGCCATTGCGAGTCACTAGATCGGAAGAGGCAACAAATGCTTGGGCAACCAAAACTGGAACCAGAGGACATCCTTACCCTCTCCTCAGTTGACATACATACACTAGTACAAGGAACTGGGATCAAGGAGTGGGTGTAACAATCAAACAGGGGAGCACAATGGGCTAAACCCGGCCTAAGGATACTCGATTATACCACACTAACTAACAAAGTTTGTTAAACTAAATTTATAATATAGTTACTTTCACGCTGTGACCATAAAATATTGCTATAGTTCACCAATCACAATATTATGTTGTTATAATATGACGATATGTATTTGACTGCGATAACAATTTGATTTTGTGAAATTTGTTAGATATAACAAATTTCACAAATATAACTCTAGTTCATCCAATTGCAAAGCGAAAAAAATAATTAATAATGAACATATTCTGAAAGTATGCCTCATTATTCAGCAAAAGGGAAATGCTCATTTTAAAGTTTAATTAAATACTGACCGAACTGAAATAAATATACGATTTAATCAACGACATGACTCGAATCAAAAATTACGTCAGAACCTGTAACGTGCATCCAGCCAGTAATTGCACGGACTTCGGTTGCTTTTTTTGTAAAGGAAAATTAAAGTTTATTTAATTGTTTTGCACCATTCACGGTTTAAAGAAAAAGTGGTTATTAATAAAGGACATAAAATTATCTTCGCCAAAGTCCACGGATAAAAATAACGACCTCTCCGATACACAGGAGGTTGTAATCCAACAAATCCCAGAATGGATATCGTGTGTAATTTGGCCGTTTCGCGCTTCGAACGACCGGTCGAATTAGACCCATTATTTAGCAGTCAAGCCAAAGTATTTTCCAGAAAAGTAGTTTTAATTTGTCTTTTTAAGCTTTGCCTCATTCAGGCTTGCGTTTATTGGATTTTTTGAATCAATTTAAAAAGCTTTGAAAAGTTTTTTTGCTTTTGCAATTAGGACAAAGGGCTAGTGACATTAACGATTCAAGTTTGAAACTTTGGACAAAAGTAAAACATTTTGGTCCTAAATGAATGGCGTTAGAGGTAATATTATTAAAGTGGCGTAACTTATTTTTGTTCGAAACATATCAAGCAGTATTAATGAATAGTAAGAAATCAAAAAATAATGTAATTGATTGTGGAGTACCTTAAGGTTCTATTCTTGGTCCTTTGCTATTTTTATTGTACAAGGTGTTCCTTAATGACGTGCTAATATTTTAAGGTGTGATTCCTTAAGTAATTTAATGAAGAAAAGTTCATATAAACATATGTTCTAAACAGCTTAAATTTTTTGCTACAGGGTGTTGAATTTTTTTTTTCTTTAATTTGCTTTTTGTAATATCTCCGAAAGTACTTTAGATAATATTTTCAATTTTGGCATATGCTAATAGGATATAAAGCCACATATTTTAGTTATAAACGTTATTTTTTTTGTCTCATCAGTGGCGTCCCTGCAAACATGTCCTATGATATATTATAATTAAATTAAGTTAGCTCTACTATTTATTATTAACATTGATATTGCAAAATTTTGTTTTATAAAAATTGTAGGAAATGACCACCCACTTAAAATAGGTATGCAAAATGAAACTAATTTAATTTAATTATTTTAATGAAGAACAGCGTGCCCGAGGAGAAAAACGCAAGAGATCATTTTTATGCAGAATTGACCAAATTGTGAAGAGATTGAAGCAATAAATATTAGAGATATACTGTTAAGAAGCTTGCGAATAAGTAGTATAATAATAATAGTAAGTAATTTTATTATTAAAAATATTCAACTATTTAGTTAAAATTTCTAGAGGCGTTTTGTCAGTTATCAGTCAGTCAGTCATTCGTTAACAACTTGAAGTGATTATAAACATATATAATTATAAGATACTATTTAGGGTTTCAACAAAACTTGTTATAACATGCACGTAGATGACTAAACATCTGTATGTGCAAAGTAATGTCTTTCTTTCTTTCTGACAAAAAAGGATATTTTGACTTTGACTTTACCAGAGATCTGAAAGCTTTTCTTCAGACCCTATTATGGTAGCACGCGGTATTTTTACTATAAATACCTAAATAATATGTCTTTTCACAATGAGATTTCAAAAAAATAGTTTGTCTCTCTTTGAGTACAAGAAAAAATCTAATACCCATTTCTAACTACACTAATCAAGGAATCTAACAAATCTTGAATGGATATTTATGTTATTTGGTCTAGCGCCCGGTCTGATTGGTGCCATAAATAACGGTCCACTCCAAAGTATTTTCCGGAAAAGTGGGTAGTTTTAATTTGTCTTGCTAAGCTTTGGCAGATCGGACCAAGCACTAATTGAGCATTCGATAAGCGGGATTGTAAGAACACGCTGCTGTGTGTTTTTTCTTTTTGCACACGTGATTGGAAAACTTCGCCTCGAAAATGGTCATTAATTTAGTTTAATGCAAAGTTCTATATTGTGTACTTGAGTCTTGAGCATGTATTTATTATTATTAACAACCCGCAAAATAACTTACCAGCGTCACAACAATTCCAAGCAATGCTACCTGACTGAGATCTCGAGTCTGGTTTCCTGTTTCTAAACTGCCTTTGTCTTTTTAAGTGCTCGAAATAAAGATAACAATATAATTGGTCGCACGACTGGCAAATAGAAGAATTGGGCTGTAAATAGGATATCGTACACCTCTCTTTTCATCGTATGTTTTTAAACTTCCTGCTTTCGCGCCATGTTTTTAATTGTTTCTAGAAAAGGTTTGTGATACTTAACAAAGATTTATAATTACTATTGTATACCGGTCTTGGGTAGAGATATTATAAAATTAACTTATTTTTTAAATTTAATTATTTTTAGTCTACTTCCAGGCTTATATCTGCCCCAAATAACACTTAAACCATTTCCAGCACAACTTAATCTACCCAAAAAGTTTAAAACGGATAATTTAAGTATTTTTATAAGATAATCTTGCACCGGGTTTGGCAGAAGTTAAATTTGTTTTTTTTAACTTTTATCCCTGTATTAGAACGGCGAATTACATCGACTAAGGGCATATTTAATGAAAGGAGGAGTGAGGGTGAATACGGTCGGATTAGGACAAAAACATGGCAAAGCTGTAAAAGAAAATAAGTAGAAATCGGATTAGATTAAATTGGATTTTTGTTATTTTAGGTTTATCAAAGCAACGGATGTATATTTTATTATTTTGTAATTGTAATAATTAGAGGGCTTAACACTAACATCAATTCAGTCCACCAGCACTTACAATCTTTCAAGCCTCATGTGCTTGCGCTAACCGAAACAAAAGTCAGAGCGTCAACGAACACCGTCAGCTATTTATATCCTGGATATGATTTTCACTTCCGTTTTAGACGCAACTTTGGGGTCTGTCTGTTCATTCGAGATGATCTTTGCTGCCAACGGGAGGAAATACTGGAACCGAAAGACTTTGATGTAATGTGGTTTAAAATATCTTCACAAAAAATCACTAAGTTTATATGCTGCCTTTACCGTCCTCCAAGCGACATGCATTACAGGGCCCTCTTCTCATCACTAGCCAACACAATCGACTTCTTGCAAACCAACCATCCAAATGCCGAAGTTGCTATCTTTGGCGACTTTAACGTCCACAATGTCAACTGGCTTAAATACTCAAACACCAACGATGAGCAAGGCCGCGAGGCCGAATCTTTTGCGATCAGTTCTGGTCTAACTCAACTCGTAGAAGAACCAACGCGGGTTCCAGACCGAGCTGGGGATTTTGCTAGTCTTTTAGATCTCTTTTTAACTTCAAATCCAGACCTATATATGGTCACCGTACAACCACCATTGGGCTCTTCCAATCACAAACTTATTTCAACCCTAAGCGAGCTGCCAATTAGTTCTGAACAACCTCCTAAACCCCGTAAGATTTGGCACTATACATCAGCTAAGTGGGAAGACCTAAAGGACCATTTTCGCAACTTTCCCTGGCTAAGCGTATGCTTTTCTTCGGATGATCCATCTGTCTGTGCAAAGGAGGTCTCCGACGTCATTCTAACTAGCATGAAGGCCTTTATTCCTTTCTCCAAAAAGCGCCCTTCTAACGGCAAGCCCTGGTTTAGCAAGAATTGCGAGCGTGCTGTCAGATCTAAAAACCTGGCTTACCGACAGTGGCGTAAAAACCCTACTCCTGAAAATCGCGCCATCTTTGTTACCACCCGAAACCAATGTAAGCAAATGATAGACCAAAGCAAAGAAGCTCATAACGAGAGAATCAAAAACAAACTTCTTGCCAGTCCTAACGGATCAAGGTCCTTTTGGTCAGTCGCTAAGGCCGTCAGCCAAAACTTTACAAAGTCAACTATTCCACCTCTAACACGTTCCGACGGCACAATAGCAACCACAGCCGGGGATAAAGCAAACCTACTTGCTGAACTGTTTTCCTCGTATTCCACTGTAGACTTTCAGGGAAAACCACCACCCAACATTCCCTCAGTTCAATCGCAAATGTCTGAAATCGTGTTCCGTCAGCGTCTTGTTAAACGGATCCTTAAAGGACTCGACGTCAATAAAGCTTCTGGTCCAGACGAAATTCCTATCATTGTTCTTAAGACATGCGCCGATGAACTTACACCAGTATTTTGTAGACTTTTCAACTTATCCTACAAAAAAGGAATATTTCCATCCTGCTGGAAGTCGGCGCGTGTCCAGCCCATTCCAAAGAAAGGTAAAAAGACTCTGCCAAGCAACTACCGACCCGTCGCATTGCTTTCAGTAATTTCAAAAGTAATGGAGAAAGCTATTAACCAACAACTCCTAAAGTATCTGGAAGGGCTTAACATTATCAGCGACCATCAATACGGTTTTCGTAAGTCCAGATCAACAGGTGACCTTCTGGCTATGTCACCCATCTTTGGAGCAACACCATCGAACATCATGGAGAATCCCGGGCTGTTGCACTGGACATCTCTAGGGCTTTTGATCGTGTTTGGCACGATGGGCTTCTAAGTAAATTGCGATCCTACGGTATGCCTAATGGATTCTGTTTATGGTTAACCAGCTTCCTTAAGAACCGTTCTCTGCAAGTGGCGATTGACGGGTTTCTCTCAGACACCTTCACCATCAATGCCGGTGTTCCTCAAGGGTCCATATTGTCGCCTACCCTCTTTTTACTGTATATTAACGACCTTCTAGTGAAACCCAAAATCCAATTTATAGCTTTGCTGATGACAGCACACTTGTCTCATCTTTTACCTTGACTCCCCAAACATCCGCTGCCGACGCACATCTTCGCAGGCAGCATGAAGTATTGCGCCTCAACAGAGACCTGGACGAAATTTTGGCTTGGGGTGACAGTAACCAAGTCGAATTTAATGCTAAGAAAACCCAGGCAGCAGTCTTCTCCAAAAAGGTTAACATTGCAGAACCGGATATAGTCATGGCAGGACAAGCAATTCCCCTGGCACCGTCTATTAATTTGCTGGGGGTCAATCTGGGAGGTAATATGTCTTGGCATGATCACGTTACCGCAATTGCTAAGGCAGCTGCACAGAAACTTGGTGTACTTTTCCGCACCAAAAGGTTGTACACACCTCATCAACTTTTGACACTCTACAAAGCCCAGATTCGACCATCATTAGAATATTGCTCTCATGTCTGGAGCTCTGCACCCAAGCACACCCTTCGGCTACTGGATTCCATTCAAAGGAGAGCCATTCGTCTGATCGGCGACCCCGAGCTGACCAAGACCCTCGATAGCCTGGAGCATCGAAGACAGGTTGGTGATTTGGCTCTCTTTTACAGATATTTCCATGGCAGGTGTTCGACTGACATTGCCCACTTGATTCCACCTAGAGCAATTCAAAACAGAAATACACGGCAAACCACTGCCGCTCATCCATATGTTGTTCAGCTTAGTACTCCTCGAACTTCATTGTTCAAGAATTCTGTCATCTGGAGAACATCATCTTTGTGGAATGATCTTCCTGAGGTCGTGTTTTCCAATGAATACAATCTTCAACGTTTCAAGACCAACGTTAGTCGCTTTTTTCGCACTCGCACCGCTCCCAGAGCGCCTTAAAGGATTTTTCCTACAGTGCAGGTGTTTTATCATAAAAAAAAAATATAATATTAAAATAAGGTGTTAACAGAAAAAGAAGACAGTGGCAGTCTTTATTGGCTATGATAATATTTTCTTAAATATTTGTTACCATTTTCCTTCAAGCGCCTAAAAATTACTTTGCAATTTTTGTAGGTACCTACTACATTTTTGTAAAAAACTGGTCAAAGATTAAATAAAATACTTCTTTTTTGCATTTCAATTGCATGCATATTATGTACTTTTGATAGAACTTGGAAAACTACGAATATTTAATAAATGTGCCGCTGTTATCCGCATAAGAAGTTTCGCCAGACTATTCGAAACTATTCTTAAGAACAATACAAGGAAATGCAGTTTATTCGGTTTCAGCAACGGCGATAACTTTTTCTATACCACTTTAAAAAAATCATCTTTATTACTCCATTATTGAAAAATATTATGGTTAAAGTCAAAGTATGCTTTCATGTCAAAAAATAATTTTTTGTGTATTAAACAAACTGTTGTGTTTCTATATATTAATTAAAAACGTAAGATTTGACCAAAGTAAAGAACAAGTATCTAATTATTATTATACTAATTGCATTACTAATTTTTCCAAAAGATCTCTAGGTAATATTTCCTGCAATTAGAACTTTCAAAACGTATTTTTCTTATTCCCAATTACTTTAAGTGTAATACTTGGCTGCCAGAAAAATTACAAATATTTAATGAATTTTTCCTTTAATGCCAGTAAAAGAAAAAAAGAGAGGGGAATAATTAATTACGAAGGCATTAGTCGATGCGTAAAAATTAATTATTTAGGATCTTGAAAGCTCTTAATGAAAAAAAAGTTCCAGGGTAATAATTAGTATACCGAGAAAATCTAAGAAATTAAAATTTCATTTAAAACTAGGAAACCTCTTATTTGTGGGATTTGAGGTTTAAAGGATTTATGGAATCTATTGGGGAAAAAATGTTCGTTTGTGTCAATGAACTATTTTTTAAATTAGGATATTAATTAAAAAGTTGATAAATAATGTTGGTTAATTAAAGAAGAATTGACATTATTGTGACTAAACTACAGCCGAAGAACTTATAAGACTAGAACAACGATACAACAACAACAATACAGTATTTAAGTCGAGAGACACTTTAAGAAGCCACATGAAGAAGATGAAACTAACAAGCCAAAAAGTTTGTCTACCAGGTCCCCTGCGAATGTGGGCAATCTTGTATTGGTGAGACACTTAGACCACTTAAAATAAGGATCAAAGAATATAGAAACAATACTGTAAAATTAGAGATAAAAAAATCAGGTGCAGTTGACTGTGCCTGGGCGCACGACCACCATATTGTATAGATAGAAGCCAAAATCCTTTTTAAAAAAAATGCCCAGGAGGAAGTTCCTCCTGGGTAAGCTGAACCCAGGTTGTTTTAGTAAGCCCCATTGTTAAATAAATGCAATTTTATAATAAGTCCTCACACGAATTAAACGCATGACGACACCCATCTCAGTTATGCACTGTACATAGCTAGTGTAAATACTACCATACTAATCACCTGAAAATGACTGGGTATAAAGCATTATATGTATAAATAACACAATGATGTAAATGAATGAAAATAAATTAAAAGGAATAGTAAGTTCGTCGAAAAAAAAATCTCAAAAAAACGTCCACGTTTAAAAAATCATCAGCAGCACATGGTATACGTTTATTACTATAAATTTGACTAGCACAAAAGTTTTATTTAATTTTATTGAAAATGTTCTACGTGTTTTTGTTTCCCTACTATTATTTGTAGCCCTTTGTAGTTAAAACAGTGCCGAACAGCACCGGTAAATAAAAAGTGCTAAAAACTTACTTAGTCTTGTTTTTTATTGTAGTGCCTTGCCGCTGCGCTCAGTTGAAAATTAAATGTAACAAGTTAACGTATTTTTCTCCAAGCTTTAATTAAAACGAAACCGACGGTATAAATTTTTATTTGCTAATTCCAAGCAAGTCCGTAAATCCTTTAATTTAGAAAGAAACAAACGCTTTCATTAATCGAAATGTAAATAATCGAATTTTCTTAACAATAATTAATGTGCACTTTCCTGCAAATAAAACTTTGAGATCTTTGATCATGATCATAAAAAAGTATGTTTGTTGGCTCTAAAGTTCCAAAACTACTTAACACGAAAGAATAAAATTGTATATCAGGATAATGTACTATGTATCCTGTTCGAACCCGTATATTTTCAATTAGACATATACAGAGTTAGTACCACAAAACAATAAATTAAGTTAAGAAACACAGCTATTAGCTTATATTTTTCTGTAACTAAAATTATCTTGCTGTGCTTTTAATTATATTCATAATATAAAATGTATAATTTTTAATAGATATAAATAAATTTAGGAATATTTTAGACGTGTTCAGCAGCCATGAAAATTAAAAACATGATGAGGAGCATTTAATTTAATTTTCCTGAAACATATAACTGCTCACGCTAATTTGGTAAGTTTTCCTTCTTGAGGTCGGTCGTATGGAAATGGAAAACTTTAAACTTTCCGGCAGCCATTTTGCGAGTGTTTTTACAGTGGTGGCTCGACATAAGTCTAATTAAATAAATTAATGTTTTGTCTAATATGTGACAAGACTTGCTTTAAACATAAATATCTTTATCGAATATTCTTAAATACCTTGCCAAATATAGGCTTAATCTTGATTCTGTGACCCTATTTTGATTAGGTGCACGCGTCCCTTCTTTAGCAGCTACAAATATGGTGAATAAACTTAAATAAAGTAGTTCCTCTCATTGAAAAAATAATTTTTTGAAACATGTTTCTAAAACATCCTTTTGTATCTTCTTTTAAATTTACCATCTAAAAAAATTGGTAAGGATCCCTAAAATTAGTCTACTTGCGATTTGCTTTGGGGAGAATACAGCACTGACCGCCGACAAAATACTACTAAAACAACTATTATAGCGAAGCATCCTTTAATTTTTTTTTTAATCAGGATTTACGTACAGGTTTAAATAACTTATTTTTATGACATCCTCTATAATATTTATTGTTGTAGTATTTTTATGACTTTATAAGATAAACAGCTTTAAACGTTTTTAAATTTTTTGGTAGAAAAACAGATGGGAGGCTTTAATTTTCTAAATTTTGTGTAAAACTAAATATTATATCCCTTTTTCGTTCCGCTACTGTGTTTTAATTACTTTAACTTGAAAACATTACTGTGTGGCATTTTGACCACGGAATGTCGCCGCGAAAAATAAACCGGCGCGGCACGACGCACGGCGGGTCGACTGGGATTAAATTTAAAGCACTTTGCAGCCTTATTTTGTAAAACAAAACTTCTCCGGAGAATTTAAACCAGAAAGTGAAAAGTGAAGCTTTTTAAACTCTGGTTGTTTACCACCCTTCTGTGTTATAAATTTTCAAAATTTAGGCTGGGATAATTTCTCTTTTAAAAAAGTATTTTTTAGTGTCTCGTATCAGAATTTGAAAAATGAAACTGGCCTGACAGTTTTTCTTTAAATAGGTATTTTCCTAACACTTTTATATATTTTACGAAACGCACACAATTACGCGAGTTGGACCAGCACTTAACCGATTATTTTTATATAAAAAGGTTCTACATGCTTTTATACTATAATTTTTTTTTCAAAAAGCCAACTTCTGGTTTAACTGTTAATTTTGTCAACCCGGTTTTACGGCAGAACATATTTTCTCTTATTACAACTAATATTTTATTGAAAAAGTCCTATTTAGTTAATGCAATATCCGGTACATTTAAGGCGTCTACATGGTAAATTACAAAGAAGGGAAAGTACATGCCGATTTAAGAGCATCCGATCAATATTTCTAGCATTGCTATCTCGGTAACTATAAGAGATAGAAAGTTGGTAAAATGGAGACAAAGTTGCTTATTTTAACGCTGAATAATTTGTTAAAAAGAAATTTTAAAAATGATGATGATGACTTCCGGAGATATCCGAAAAAACCGAAAAACTCAATTTTTTTTTGAGAAAATATTGATTACGTTGAAAACGTAAGACGTAACGTTAAGAAAATAAAGAAGAAAAAACGTTGTAAACACTTATGTGTTTTTACACATCAGTTATGTACTGCCAAACTTTTTGAGTATTGCTTCCAAGCTCTATTTTGACTAGTAAGTACTCTCTTTTTGTTATTTTAGAACTTGTATATTTCCTTCTTACTTTTAGGGTTAAGTCCTGATGATGGCCATGAATAAATAAGGTCGAAAGCGACAAATACACTGAATTACAACGTTTTTTCCCTTTATTCAGAACACAGTGTACATCCAACTCTCCCCCTTTACTTTGTTAAGAAAATAATTTTGGAGGGTCAAAAGCTACTCAAAATTTTTTTTTAAATTCAGCTCTTAAGTAAAAACCGTCAAATCCGTTCACCCTAATGAAACACGTCATTGGTATACATTTATATAAATACATAAAATACACCCTCTTTCACCAATAAATATACATGTCAGCAAATATAGCTCCTATAAAAATATTTCTCCCATTCTATCGGACGCAACGTCCCAAAGCAAATATTTTATTTTTTCTCGCTTACCGTCTAACCCTAGTATTTTTTCTTGCTGATGTATGTTACTGGCCCTATTCCTTCCAGACCCAAAATATTTTTATATATGCGGGTCCAGGCCGTTCCGTCCCTCCTAACTATGTTTGCATTTGCATTTTTCTGAATAAATAACTTTGAAATAGACTTCGGAAAGCCCAAATGTTGCCGTTTTGATCCCGTTAAGACCACGTTAGAGATATATGAAATGGTGTGATAATAGTTTCAGAATAGTTTATTGCAGAGGAGAAAGCAATAAATAATGGGATATGAATTTCGGGAAATATTATTTTTTTATTAATATTGTCATGTTTATTTTCTAACGGTTTCAGTTATTCGGTTGTTCGAATTCGCTGTGAAATTACGATCAAATTTATCCAGTGGCGACGTAGCCCGACTTTAGGGGCGGAAGGGGGAAATGTTTTGTGAGGCGTCATGTTTTCAATTTTGGATTTTTTAAAAATCCTGGAACACCTCTAAACGTCGAGCTAGCGAAAATATATTTTTTACAGTTGCCGTGAGAAATATTGTTTTTCTGAGAAATTACATCACGTTCCTACAAATTAAAAAAATATATATTTAAACGAGAATTTTCGAATTTCAAAAACGCATCTCTAAACGCTAACCCAAAAATATTTTGGATGATTGTTTTAAGAAATACTCCTTAAGTTTTATGATTTGAGATTTAATAAACAAATTGGACGGAATATATTTTATTCCCCAAAATACTCAATTTTTAAAGGTGCCCCAGAATTTTTTGAAGATTGTAAATTTTTGTAAAAATAGATTTTTTTATTTCAAATCTAGTTTCTTCAGTTTTGATCTAAATGGTAGCAAATCTTGTAAATATCTTACGAATAAGTAGCAATATTGTAAAAACGTACATAGGGCTGGTTATTATATATACAAAGGGTATAGAACAGACCCTTTGTTGGATATTGCATTTTATAATTTTTTTTATTTATTAATTTTTTCAATATTTTAAGTCACACCTCAAAATCTCAGTACTCTATATACCGGTTCTAGACCCTTGGCCACCCACATGTAAATTACCAAACCTGTGCTATGCTCAACATTTTTAATAGAGTTACCAAAGTTGTTGTGTAATTGTTTTCTCTTCGATCGCTGCCAGGGCCATTCCCAAGGGGACCTACAGCTTAACGTGGGTTCCAAACCACGATCCTCGGTCATACGACTCTCCCCAAGAGCTATCAACCCTTGGTTTCTTGCCATTGCATAACCTACCAATTGGGGAGTGTGTATCTTCTTCCGCACCACACGAGATGTGGGCCTGGTTATCAGCGTGAATGGGGTGCGTTGGAAGATGATACATTTTACACTCTTCCCTGCATTCTTAAACCTACTAAATTTCGGACATACTATTGTGCATATGCCCACTCCGGGGATCGAACCTGGACCGCCACTGTCGAATGCCAGTAACTCACCTCTGAACCACTACCGCGGTCTCAGAGTTGTCAAAATGTTTCATTAAACATCCCATGAAATAAATGTAAACCTGTTGTTCACACTCAACTAATTTTTTAAATTAGTACTTTGCCCCCTTTTCTGCTAGGACCGGCCCTGATTAAGATTTGCCTGGGGGAATCTCTGTGTACAAAAATACTTTCTGGAAATTTTATATTATTTTCAATATGATGTATGGAAGCCAGGCTAAAAAAAAATTCAATTTTGTTCAATGTGTATTTGCTTATTTTATCCTCAAACTTCAATGTTTTTTTAATCCCAGCATATTCGGGCTTATTCTACCTTTCATAAAATATGCTCTCAGTTAACGCATTTTCTTTTTAGTATAGAACCAGAGATAAAAGGCAAAAAATAAAAAAAATCATTCAGCAGCATGTTGGCCCGACATGTAAATGGGCTTATCGTCTCCCTTTAACATTTTTGCTAGATTAGTTTTTTAGTTGAAAATATTAATTAGACATTTTTTAGTCTATTTTAATAAAAAAATATAATTACAAAAATGATCAGGTAGGTAAAAAACTATTAGGTTTATAATATCGTTTTTTTACTACTAACCTATAGAAAGGCCATTATTGCAGTGGCGGATCCAGGATTTTGTTGAGGGGGGGGGGGGCGACTAGAAAAAATGCCTTCTAATAAAAAAGAGCGTGTGTCCGCTCTAAAAATCTTCCTACTTTCAAAAGTGATTTCTAATAAAAAATCTGACCCTTCACACGACCTACAATCTCCAAGGGTAAAAGAAAAAAAACACCCATTTTGTAAGGCTCAGGGGGGGGGGGGGGCGAACCTGCCTTCGCATCCCCCCCCCCCCCCTCGTGTCTTAAATCCCTTGTCGCTTTGCTCCTCGAGATTTAAACTCGACGCTCGGGCAATGATGAAAGCTGCCTAAACCTTGGTTAATAAGCTATTATCTGTTTTATTCTTTTATGGATTACTTTTATAAAAATATTGTAGCTTTGGATGACCAGTTGTCCTTTTTATTAAATTTCCCCATACAATATCCTTCTAGCGCATAAGTAAAGTTTTTTGATTTATCAAAGGTTTTTAAAATTGCAGCCTTTCAGCTTTTAATTAAAAGAAGCCATTTTCTGTAGATCAGTTATTAATTACAAGGAGGACGCTAAAACCGGAAGCTGGTAATAAAAGAAAATTTCATTTAAAGACGGCTTTAATGAATGGCTTTCCCTAATAAGATCTAATTACATTTAATTATGTTTTCTAAAGCTTATTGTAGGCTGGAAAAGTGGGTCGTCTTAAGGACTTATTGAATTTATTTTAAAAGGAAATTGTTTAGCTTACCACAATATTATTTCGCCGAATTGACTTAATATAAAATTCGTATATACGTATACTTTAAAATATGCAAACAAAAATGCTTGAAATGTATGATTTAGCTATTTAAAAAACTGCTTTTTCTTCATATGTATCCGTGGAATAATCTCCAAGACTTTAAATTGAAACCTTTAAAACAAGGGGATTCTTACTTTTAAAAATTGGTATAAACTTTGAAAAATTGTAACGGCTCTCGTTATCCGATATTATTGAAAAAAATATATGGTATACAGGGTGTTCTCAAAGTTGAGCCATTTATTTGAACAGGTTGTAGAACTCGTAAAAATAAGTAATTGTACCAAAAATCATTTATATAAAAGTTGCAAAGTTAAAAAGTTTAAAATTGAAAAAATGTCAAATTTAGTTAGACCTGACTTTTTGATATTCTGGACTACCTACTGCGTTTAATTGTTATTGCAACTTACAGTAAATCCATGCTAACTGGTAAAATGCATCCCGATGTTACAAAAATTGTTCAAAATTGTCACCATAAGTAAATTTACAAACATCCGCGGAACCGGATGATTTCTTGAAGGAAACCTATATTATGTCCACTAGTTACATGGTTTTCATCAACGTGTACCATTTTTATCGCACAAAATGCCCAAGAATCAAAAATATCACGCACTTTAGCGAATTATTTACCATCAAACCGAAATTCGCACTGAAAACCGTACAATCAATGAACGAATGATAAGGATGAGTAACTTGTATCCTACAAAAAAATGAGCCATACCAGTAAACAAAACATTGAAAGAGCAGTGGTCGAGAATATCAAAAAGTCAGGTCTAACAGTTTTTAAATTTTACATTTTTTCAATTGTTAATATCTTTTTTACTCTGCAACTTTTATACAGTGTGTCCACGTAAGTTGGCGGCATATGGGAAACTTCTTTATTATTAATTTTACGAAAAAAAGTTATTCTTCATAAAAAGTTCTGCATGGTCCAAAACCTAAAATGCAACCATCAGATGTTAAATTTTTTCAGTCGTATACGAGGTTTGTCAAAAGATATCAATTTTGTCCAAGAGTAAAGTACCTTTATTTTTGACAATATCGAAAACTGTAATTATGAAACTATGTTCTAATATGCAATTACACTGAAAAATATTTTTTTAATTTTTACAAATTTTGTCTCAAATTACCGATGAATTTGTAAAAATAAAAAAAAAATTTTCAGTGTAATTGCATTTTAGAACATAGCTTTTAATGCCGAACAACATTTTATAATTACAGTTTTCGATATTGTCAAAAATAAAGGTACTTTACTCTTGGACAAAATTCATATTTTTTGACAAACCTGGTATACGACTGAAAAAATTTAACATCTGATGGTTGCATTTTAGGTTTTGGACCATGGAGAACTTTTTATGAAGAATAACTTTTTTTCGTAAGATTAATAATAAAGAAGTTTCCCATATGCCGCCAACTTACCTGGACACACTGTATAAATGATTTGTGGTACAATTACTTATTTTTACGAGTTCTACAACCTGTTCAAATAAATGACTTCAATTTGAGAACACCCCGTATAAGTAACTAAAACTTAAAGTACACTTTATCCAGATTTTTTTTAAAATCAATAGGATGCCTTTTAAAAAAATTGAAAGTCAGGGAAAATTCTCTCATCTTCAAAAAATAATTACGATTATATATTTAGAAATTTAAAAAAATATTGGTTGAATACCTTTTTTAGCAAGTTCGCAATGTACTGTTACAGTTTAGAATAATTAAATAATTGCCATAATACTCTTTTAAAGCTACGAATAGAGAAAGTAGAATTCCCCTTAATTTAAATGGTAGCTGCGAAAGCTACAAAATATCATTAAAATAGCCTATTACAACGGACAAATTCTAGGTTTTTCGGAAAATACATTTTTCAAGTACTATAAACCACCTAGAAAGTCTTCAATATAAAAAAAGTCTAGTAAAAACTTTACACGGCCGTAATTAAAAAGAAAATAGAGCTTCTGGGTTTAATTAAAGAAGCCATCTTCTGCAGATCGGTTATTAATTAGAAAGGAGTTTCTACCTTATAATAAAGTGCGGCATTAAAAGAATATTGTGATCGAAGACGGCTTTGATGAATAGCTTTTTCCTAATGGCGTCTAATTACGTTTAATTATATTTACTCAGATATCGATTCGTGGTTTAAGTGAACAATCCGCAGGAATTTAAATATTAAGTCTAAAAAAACTCAATAGTCGTTAAGAAGAAATCTATGGAATGAAAGAAATCACTCTAAAAAGAAGACTCCATACACCTTTAAAACGATATTCCTTTTTACGGGTTTATTAATTGTAAGCAACTTTTATTAAAATATTTTTTCAAATTTTTAATCTATTTCTAAGCCGAAACTATAACTATTTCTGGCTCCCACTGATGCTTTCTCTTTCTTACATCAGTCGTAAAGCCTGCTCTCCAAAACCCAGTGCGTCGGCTGCCGTGGCCCAAACATCATGACAACTGAAAATGCGGGTAGTTACGGAATCTCCTTAACAAACCTAGTTAGTTAGTGTAGTATAGTCGAGTATCCAATAACAACCCTCTTATTGTAGTTGGAACCCGACCACTCTTCGACTTTTATTTCGGGTGGAAGTTCGAAACAACAGTGTTGGCGATGTTGCCACTTCTATTTAAAATTGAAACTGTGGATTTCATTAAATTAACTCAAGAAAGTATCCTATTGCTTCCTTAGCGATAGGTTTTATTGTAAAAAATAGCATAAGGATATTTTTATAGTAACAAAATCAAGGGGTATTGTTAACCTAATCATATTATGTTCACGATAACTAAATCATTTTTTGGGTGTATTTAAGGAGGATTTTTTCTTTTTAGTGCGATTCGTACCTTGATTTTTGTTATAAAATTTTACTTATTAACAAAAATTTTAACGCCAAAACAGAATGAAAAAATGCGGTCTTATTTCTCTTTCGTCTGGTCTTTTCATATTAAGTAAAATAACAATATCCACAAGCACAATGCAACATAACAGAGGAACTTTACATTCGCAACAATGACCACGCCTGGGAATCGCCGGCTTAATGAAATACCCTCATAGAGGGCGCCACCAGCCGGCTTTATTATGCACTTTTTGTTTTTATGCTTGACAATATTGCCAACTCTGGATGGGAAGCTGAAAAATTGCTCGCAAGTCGACAGTTAACTTGGTCCGACGGCAAAATTAAAGAGGTGAAAATGTGGTCGAAAAACCGGAATGGAAAAATTAAATGTGTGGTCTATATTGTGGTTGCGAAGAGCGGACACATATTTTAAATTAGCGATGAGGTAGTTAGTTTTAATTTTCGGAAAGGTAACATCGTTGGGAGTTTGTAATTAGCAATAACGAATCACTGCATTGTTGTATTAATCCAGTTTGAGGGTGAAATAAAAACGTTATTCTGTCTACACTGTCACTCATCCAAAAAAGTACAATACATTTATACTATATATTACTTTAGAGAACGTGGAGAGGCAAGTAAAGTCATAAAAAAAGGCATGAAGTTGAAACTTCTTTTTTAGCTGTGAATAGAAAGCATTAAAATAAACAACATTTTCAAATACCTTTTTTCAAAAACTCTAAAATAAGGTACTTACATTCATTTATTACACTATGGATCAAATACGGTTCTGCCTAACTTGCCCGTTGAATAACATTAAGAAAACTTCTGGGTGTAGGATAAGCCCACAAGGGAAAGCGTTCTGCGTATAATCTCGAAGCAGCAGCCGCACTTTGATGGCACTCATCGTAAATTACCACCATATCTACTAGTTCATTATTTTGAAATTTTACCATTTTCACCTGTTACCAATTTAAAATTAACTTGCTTCAGAAAAACGCACCGCAGCGGATTGTCAAATAACTTACCAGTGACCCGTAAATTGCATGACTAATAGGAGATAAAACAAACAACATAAAGTATAGCAGGCTACGTTTTGATGACCAGGCCCGCAATTAGATTTTTTTTTCTGTATCTCGCCTATTTTTAAGTTTAAAAAAAAGGTATTTGAAAATATTGTTTATTTTATGGCCTTCTATACACAGCTAAAAAAAAGTATCAACTTAGGAATCACCCTGTAGAATAAAGAAAATATTGACATGAATTTCCCAAGAAAAAATCCATTTCTCAAAAGGAATTCTATCCAAGCAAAATGAACATTTCAAAGAACTGTATTATCTATCTCTTGAGAGAAGGAAGGTACAATAAGCTGAAGCTTATTTTTTTATATAATATTTGTATATGCTCACTAAAAGAAATATTTAATTCTGTATTTTTGTACTTACTCGAGCTTGTTAAGGACTAATTACGAAAGTGATTGACTGAAAAAATTTTCTTTATAGAAGAAATAATTCAGGATTCATGAACTTATACTAGAAAGTCTATTATGAGACAAACGATTTTATTTAACGTTTTTATTACTATCTTATAAAACTAAATCCACCGTATAAATCAAGCAGAAAGTACAAATTCAAGGCAAATGTTTTTATACTCGTTAGGTAGGAATAATTTAAGACTTCGTGTTATTAAAGTTATAAAATTTAGATATCTCCAGTGCTGAACCTTATGCATGAGGTGGAGCGCAGCGGTTTTTTGAAAACTTCCGGAACTTTCTTCCTAGGAGAGTCATTATTCAAATTTTACCAAAACTAACTCTGGATGCTCTTTTGTCTCTATAATGAAGTTGTGGATTTCTTAAATCTCTGCTCTTTAATTTCTGTGGTTTCAGATCTGAAGGGAACGCGACGAAAGTTTCCGGTTACCGACACCGATAATATGTTGCTGTTTATAAAGTTTCTTAGGAAATAGGAAAGAATAGACGTAAGGATGTTTTATTCATAATATAGTTATTGAAGGTAGGAAAAAGGATGATACTTTGGACAGGATCTGACCAATAATTCATTTCCAAGGCGAAATTATATCAGCTCTCAACGCAGGATTCCATTACATCTAAACTACCTACTCAATTTTTTATTTCTCGAAAAATGTAGTTATAAGTAGGCATTAGATCCATAATTTTTGAAAAAAAAGCCTTCATAATTTGCCTAGTTTTTTCGTAATCGGTCCAAAAAGAATCACAATTTAACATGGCAAATTTTAGCACGGTCTAATCTACTGAAGCTTTTATTAAGTATTATTTTTTTACAGAAAAAAACACAAATGAATATTTTTAAAATTATATTTTTTGCGATCCTTATCAGTGACAGTATAGATACCTACCATAAATTAAAAAAAAAATTGAAATTAATAAACAGTTAAAAGTCGAGATGTTTCAACAAAAAATGTGTCGCCATTAAAATTCGCGAAAGAATATTCGCGTAAAACAGAAAAAGGAAAATACAAATAAAATCCAACATTTCGGTAAAGTTCCCGGGATGATCTATTACGTTTCATGACAGGCTCATGAAAGTAGATGAAGACACGATGCAAAATTGCTTTGTAAGCTATAAAAGGTTTAGTTTAAAAAAAATAATAAAATATTTATAAAAGGAAACAGGTAAAAGATATGTATCCTAACATTCTTAATTATAAGTATTTATAACTGTTCTTAATTTATAACTTTATTTATCCTAATTAATTCTTATGTTTCACAATTCACACAGAAATAAATTTTGAAATAATCGGTCAAATAATTTCTTTATTCCAATTTTGTTACGAAGCGCGAAATAATTCAACAAACTTCTTGTGTAAAGATTCGGTTCTTTTAAAATGTAAATGAGCCAAGTTATATTAAGCAGAACAATAGACGGGAAATGTTTTCTATAGGAGCAAATATCAGCAAACTTCCAAGATTCCTGTTTTATTAACGCTTCGGAACACTTTTGTTTGCATTTATTTTGTACACCGAAAATTATAACAATGCCCCAAAGGTTAATAATATTCCTGTTTTAAATCAATAGGATAATTTTCATACCGGATAACATTAAGGGTATATCATCGCTACGGGGTAATTACATCCGGTATGGCTGTTATAAACTTTTATGTTTTTTTTTTCGAAAATTCGTATCAGCCTGTGAAGTATAAGTAGTAACTAGTTTGAAGGTTGGAAACAATGATGTTTTTTGAATAATAGAAAAGTTTTGGACTTCCATTATCTTTATTTACGTTAAATCACAACGTTTTAAAGGTAAGTATTTCCAGTCGTCCTCAGGTCAAGATTAAATAAGTACAGTACCTACCACTCTACACCGGATGACAACAAATTACTACCCGGCCTGTCAAGTCCTTATAAAATAAAATATTATTATGAAATTTTGATAAGTTTATTATGGTTGTACTGTGCGCTCATTTTCAGTATTCAAATGGCTGACTGTCAATACCAGTTGAACCGGAAGTGTACACAACTTTGTGATTTTAAATAGAACACTCTGTATATATTCAAAAACATGCATTATACAAACTATTCCAAGACAATTTCCAAGAAAATGACGCTAGAGATTGTCAAATTAACCACACGTTTTATTGTTTTTACAAAAAATAAATTAATAAGAAAAAAATGTAATATTATATTTTTACTTTTTTTAGATATTTCGTGTAAATAAGTCACAACTATTTTACTTCCAGTTCAACCGGAAGTGTTGCAGAATTTGACATTCAAATACAAATTTCTCCAATAATTTTAATAGCACGCCCCTTTTTAAATCCGATTATCAAAATTTTCCTTCTTTCCTAGATATTTTTTATTTATGCTTCTCTATGTCTAAACTTATTAGTTTTCTAGATATAAGCAATTAAAAGTTTAGTTACATTATCCAAAATGCAACAATTGGTGTTTATTTATTCATAATTTCATCTAAGGTAGCTCTGGATCCCTGCAGATCTGTTTACTAATTTCGACTGTTCTACTACGCTATCGCCATATTAGTTGGTGTTTTTAAATAATTTTTTATTAGGATTTTTTGTAAAAATCTGGGTCTAATTTGACAATATCGAACGCAATTTTCTCGGAAATTGTCTCAGAGCTATAGAATATGATACAAATTTTATACTTGGAATTATTTGGAGAATTCCGGTTCATCCGGAAGTGAGAATAAGATACTTAAATACTAAAAATGCAGTGCAACCATATAACTTACCAACATTTCATAATCAAGTTTTATTTCATAAGGACGTGACAAGCTGACAATTATTTTGTTAATGTACCATAAATTATTCATAGCTGAATTTTAACAGCAATTAACCTGAAATCTCATCAAGTAATTGAATAAAACTAATAAAATGGATCCGATTTCCAATTAAAACTTTGCTTAGGTAACCTTCCGTTTATTTTTGCGTTTATTATATAAAATGCTACGGTCAATAAATATTCCCTTTTTTTATACTATATTAAATGAAACTTACTGAAATATTGATTTATTTTGACATGATATTGAAACAATATAAAATAATTGGCGTTGCAAGGCAAAAAATCAACTGCCGCAGCCCAAATTTACTTTAAAACGTCCTAAAATATCTCCCAATTTTCCAGAACGCTTTATCCACTTTCATGGGGCTGTCATGAGCGGCAATAGATCATCTGGAGAACTTCACAGAATTGTTGAAATTTATTTGTATTCCCATTCTCGTTTTATTTTACGCTATATATCTTTAAAAAGTCCGTAGGGTATGACATCAGGACAAATTTTATTTTACGTTGTCTCGGCGCGGTATTATTTATATTTTTAATTTGAAGTTTAAAACTTAAATTAACTTTCCTACTAAATAAAATCAGTTTCATGGGTTGCTGACGACAATATTTTTCAATAAATACGCGATTATTGTTATAAATGTACCGCTTTCGTAATTTGAAAAAATGACGACAATCTTTTTAATTAATATTGTTTAGTGACTCTATATTAAGGCGTCGTGTGGTGTTGTCTAAACGGAATTTTCTCTCTCTATCCCTCTCTCTTTCTTTAATTAACTCAGCCTCGCCTTGATAATATTCAGTAGCTTTAATTTAATTTTATTTCAGTTTCTCTACCGGGTACCATATTAGTATTATCCCCGAAATAATAGTTTATGAATGGCATAAGTTTGAAGCGGAGTTGCTGGTGAAGCTGCCAAGGAAAATTTGACTGCATGTTGTAAGAAACGATTAGAGCACTCAGCTTCGGGAAAACTATTGAGCTGTATAAGCTAATTTTGTTGCATTTAAAGAGAACAGGAATTTGAATTTTTTCATGGAGATCGTTTAATATAGAAATACAGGTTCTTATATTACAAAGCATGATGGAAGCTCCAAGATCAAAATATTCCGGAGGTAAACTCGCCCCCCGATCGGATCTCCGGGTGGGGGCTGGTCCTGTGGCTTCATCAAGCGAAATTAATGAATTATCCACCATTTCCGACAATTTACTGGGTTCCTCCAACAACACTCAACGAGGAAATGGTGTGGCGCCTGCAGTTGCTAACAGACCCAAAAGTAACAACTTCAAAATTGATTTCTGCAATATTAGTAACACTAACATCAATTCAGTCCACCAGCACTTACAATCTTCCAAGCCTCATGTGCTTGCACTGACCGAGACAAAAGTCAGAGCGTCAACGAACACCGTCAGCTATTTATATCCTGGATATGATTTTCACTTCCGTTTTAGACGCAACTTTGGGGTCTGTCTGTTCATTCGAGATGATCTTTGCTGCCAACGGGAGGATATACTGGAACCGAAAGACTTTGATGTAATGTGGTTTAAAATATCTTCACAAAAAATCACTAAGTTTATATGCTGCCTTTACCGTCCTCCAAGTGACATGCATTACAGGGCCCTCTTCTCATCACTAGCCAACACAATCGACATCTTGCAAACCAATCATCCGAATGCCGAAGTTGCTATCTTTGGCGACTTTAACGTCCACAATGTCAACTGGCTTAAATACTCAAACACCAACGATGAGCAAGGCCGCGAGGCCGAATCTTTTGCGATCAGTTCTGGTCTAACTCAACTCGTAGAAGAACCAACGCGGGTTCCAGCCCGAGCTGGGGATTTTGCTAGTCTTTTAGAAGACCTAAAGGACCATTTTCGCAACTTTCCCTGGCTAAGCGTATGCTTTTCTTCGGATGATCCATCTGTCTGTGCAAAGGAGATCTTCGACGTCATTCTAACTAGCATGGAGGCCTTTATTCCTTTCTCTAAAAAGCGTCCTTCCAACGGCAAGCCCTGGTTTAGCAAGAACTGCGAGCGTGCTGTCAGATCTAAAAACCTGGCTTACCGACAGTGGCGTAAAAACCCTACTCCTGAAAATCGCGCCATCTTTGTTACCACCCGAAACCAATGTAAGCAAATGATAGATCAAAGCAAAGAAGCTCATAACGAGAGAATCAAAAACAAACTTCTTGCCAGTCCTAACGGATCAAGGTCCTTTTGGTCAGTCGCTAAAGCCGTCAGTCAAAACTTTACAAAGTCAACTATTCCACCTCTAACACGTTCAGACGGCACAATAGCAACCACAGCCGGGGATAAAGCAAACCTACTTGCTGAATTGTTTTCCTCGCATTCCACTGTAGACTTCCAGGGAAAATCACCACCCAACATTCCCTCAGTTCAATCGCAAATGTCTGAAATCGTGTTCCGTCAGCGTCTTGTCAAACGGATTCTTAAAGGACTCGACGTCAATAAAGCTTTTGGTCCAGACGAAATTCCTATCATTGTTCTCATGACATGCGCCGATGAACTTACACCAGTATTTTGTAGACTTTTCAACTTATCCTACAAAAAAGGAATATTTCCATCCTGCTGGAAGTCGGCGCGTGTCCAGCCCATTCCAAAGAAAGGTAAAAAGACCCTGCCAAGCAACTACCGACCCGTCGCATTGCTTTCAGTAATTTCAAAAGTAATGGAGAAAGCTATTAACCAACAACTCCTAAAGTATCTGGAAGGGCTTAACATTATCAGCGACCATCAATACGGTTTTCGAAAGTCCAGATCAACAGGTGACCTTCTGGCATATGTCACCCATCTTTGGAGCAGCACCATCGAACATCATGGAGAATCCGGGGCTGTTGCACTGGACATCTCTAGGGCTTTTGATCGTGTTTGGCACGATGGGCTTCTAAGTAAATTGCGATCCTACGGTATGCCTAATGGATTTTGTTTATGGTTAACCAGCTTCCTTAAGAACCGTTCTCTGCAAGTGGCGATTGACGGGTTTCTCTCAGACACCTTCACCATCAATGCCGGTGTTCCTCAAGGGTCCATATTGTCGCCTACCCTCTTTTTACTGTATATTAACGACCTTCTAGTGAAAACCCAAAATCCAATTTATAGCTTTGCTGATGACAGCACACTTGTCTCATCTTTTACCTTGACTCCCCAAACATCCGCTGTCGATGCACATCTTCGCAGGCAGCATGAAGTATTGGGCCTCAACAATGACCTGGAAGAAATTTTGGCTTGGGGTGACAGTAACCAAGTCGAATTTAATGCTAAGAAAACACAGGCAGCAGTCTTCTCCAAAAAGGTTAACATTGCAGAACTGGATATAGTCATGGCAGGACACGCAATTCCCCTGGCACCGTCTATTAATTTGCTGGGGGTCAATCTGGGAGGTAATATGTCTTGGCATGATCACGTTGCCGCAATTGCCAGGGCAGCTGCACAGAAACTTGGTGTACTTTTCCGCACCAAAAGGTTGTACACACCTCATCAACTTTTGACACTCTACAAAGCCCAGATTCGACCATCATTAGAATATTGCTCTCATGTCTGGAGCTCTGCACCCAAGCACACCCTTCGGCTACTGGATTCCATTCAAAGGAGAGCCGTTCGTCTGATCGGCGACCCCGAGCTGACCAAGACCCTCGATAGCCTGGAGCATCGAAGACAGGTTGGTGATTTGGCTCTCTTTTACAGATATTTCCATGGCAGATGTTCGACTGACATTGCCGACTTGATTCCACCTAGAGCAATGCAAAACAGAAATACACGGCGAACCGCTGCCGCTCATCCATATGTTGTTCAGCTTAGTACTCCTCGAACTTCATTGTTCAAGAATTCTTTCATCTGGAGAACGTCATCATTGTGGAATGAACTTCCTGAGGTCGTGTTTCCCAATGAATACAATCTTCAACGTTTCAAGACCAACGTTAATCGCTTTTTTCGCACTCGCACCGCTCCCAGAGCGCCTTAAAGGATTTTTCCTACAGTGCAGGTGTTTTATCATAAAAAAAAACAAAAAAAAAAAAAAACAAAGAATATCTTAATTTTCGTAACCAAAAACATAACTACCATTAAATGATATATATTGAGGAATAACGAATATAGTGTCGTAGCATTAAATCAAGAGGCATTTATTTGACATAACGATAATATTTATTCTGTGGAGTTATGAACACCTAACACAGACCACTTACTCGAAAAACTTTTTTATTTGATAGCCACACTGTATTTATAAATATATAATAGTATATTACATTACTAGTGATGAAAGTGATACTTTTTAAATTAGGAGATATTTAGCACGAGGCATCAGCCGAGTACGGAAATTCTTCGAATTTTAGAATAATCACTTTCACACTGTTTTTCCTACGACCACAAAAAATCCTTTGATTTATAAAAAAAATATTTCAACACTAGTGTTGAAATATTGCATACTAGGATTATGTTCCACTTAATATTTGGTTTCATAGTTTGTCAATACGCTTTTCCTGTATTTGTAGTTTAACTTTTTTATTTTTTCATATTTTATATATCATAGGAAGAACTAATCCTGGATTGACTTCTAGATTAACCAAAATGAATTTTAAATTTAATCAAGGAAAGATGCATTAAACATAAATTTAAAAAACCCACCCAACAAGGAATAATTCAATTCAAAATAATTCTATAAATTATTCAATGTTTTTTAAGAAAAAGTCAAATACTCCTGGTGGGATTTGAACCTGTGACCTTGCGATCTGTAGGCTAGAGCTCTAACTTTCTAAGCCATGGCTCCGATAAACATTTGTTGTTTAATATATGACACTCTCTTCAGCGTGATATATTTTTCTGGTAATAGATTTTCCAGTATATTATTAACAATTTTTATAATTTCAGATGGCGTATTTTCACACTCTAATTCTGAATCACTCGACAAATACATGATAAATAAGTTAAGCACTTTACAATCAGTTCTTTTTAAAATTTGTTATTTTTAATAAATAGGGGTTGTCTGTCAAATTGGCACCATATGTTTAAATTAAATAGTTTGCCTTGTATTTCAACACTAGAGTTGAAATATTATTTTCAACACGCGTGTGATATACGGCGCTTTCTAGCTAAATTTACCGTGCTTTTTTCTTATTTTCTTAGGTGGTCGTAGAAAAAATAAATATTACTTCTTATTCTCCAAGGAGTTACTGCCCAAAAAAAATTTACATTAACAATAATCATAATATTCAATGTTCGTTCCGGGTATTTCCGGCCAACCGAACATGTAAACTTTGCAATAATTTCAACAGATCAACTCGGAAATGAAGGGCGTTCACTTTGATTAATAAGGAAAATGAGCAACCAAAGGGGTGCGCTAGATTGCAAAGGGATGATTTCACGATTTCGCCGGCCCTGTTTCAACACCCGCGCTTTTAATACAGCAAATGACTATGCAAGTGTTTCGCTGAAACAACATAATTTACGCCGAAATTAAATGGGTTGGCGGGTTATTATTCGTACTCTAAAAATAGCTTGTTTAAACCTGGTATTATGGCAGTGATAAGACGATGGGGTGATGACAGAATAACGCCACCGAGAAATTATTGACACATCTAGTAGATATTCATAAAAACAATACTAATCCATCAATTCTCCTTATATATATTAGAACCATACGGCACAGGCGAAGATGATACACGATCGCAAGCTAGAAAGATAGCACGAGGTTCCAGTTTCGTAGCTTTATTACGATGGCTTCAAAAAATGGTTTTTGTCCTAATTTTATATTTGAGGTTGTTTTATTTTAATTCATTTAAGTAAAAATTGACCAGATTTAATAAGCTGTAGACTTGTGTGTTTGGCTACCCTACTTTAATTGGCACTGCACTCCACTGTGTGTCAATCACTTTTCTGTTAGTTGTATGTGTCGCTGTCAATTTGATCTTATTGACAATTAAATAGTAAGATAAAAACAGGGCCTTAGGTACATTGATCATGATGTATCTAAATTTACAATAACAGGTCAAGTCGAAAATGAAGGGCTATAGCTTTGAATAATAAGCGAAATGTGCAACCAAAGGGTGTATTGTCAAGGGATGATTTCACAATTTACCGGCCCCTATTCTGCCCGGCTTCTGCAACAGAAATGAAAATGTTCGGCCGAAACATTATTCTTGTTAAAATTAAATGGGCGTTCATTTTGGATGGTATTTAATTAATGTCGGTTATTGTTAATAGCTTTTGGAGGGTATTTAATAAAATCTTTTAGAAAAAAACATGATGCGTTCCTTAAAACAATTGTATTTACACGAATTTCAGTTCAAAAGGAGAATACATTTTGGTTCAACTTTTTTAGCCTAGGCGCTCGGGTTTAAAAGTCTAATTGCAATCTAATTTTTCGTCTCACGCTTAGACTCTTAATTTAAATCCTTCAATAATGTATTCTTAGCTTAGATTACAAAGGTCTTGTAGGAAACGTTTATTTTTTAAACTTTTCCTTCTAAAAGTTCTGTTTTATATAGAGATTAAGGTATATCGTTTTAGTTATTGATTTATGATGCAATTTTAAAGAAAAACGATTAAAAATAATAATATTTTATAGTATTTTTCTATCATATACTGTCTGTTCCGTTTTCCCTTTTTTAGAGCTATTATAAATCAACAAAAATATAACCCAATGTAATAAAATATTTTTACAACAAAAAGAAAAACAACTTATTTATTTTTAAAAATTAAAGTAAAAATTTTAATTGAAACATTTTTTATGGAAGAAGTGTGATAATTTATAATTAAAAAAATAGTGCGGGAAGAAACGAGAATGCTTTATTATGAATATACAAAACGGCACTTAAGAAGGAGTATTTCAAAACCTAAGCTTTTACACCAAAACCTGCTCTAAGATCTACGCTTCTAAGTTACATTATTTCTGAAAAAATCATCAAATTTGGCGTGGTGAGCGATATTTACTTTATTTTTAATCATGAAAAACTGAGCCCGAAAAACGCTGGTTAGAGGTATACATACGTCTTATGTTAAAATTTTGGATTAACACCAATATTCATATTCTTCGAATATATAAAAAAAAATTTTAAATAAGCTAGGAGTATCAAAAAAAAGTAAAAAAAAAAATTTTATTCAACCATGAAGGGGGAGGAGGTAATAATTTAATTTTCGAATTTGATAGTAGGTGAATTTTAAACGAACTTTGGGCGTGGCCCCGAAAATTTTTCGCCTACGGCGCTTTTCACCTGCTTTGCTAGGTACAATATCATGAAATACATGTAGTCCCGCCTATCCCTCTCTCCAGAAAAAAAATGTCCTACCTACGCCCACTGAGACCCCCTCCCCGAGCCTATTTTCTGATTGTAATGGTGAAAAGAAAATGTTTTGAAATATTATCAGATGTCAACGTTTTAGGCTTTAATTTATAAATATTCTGTTACATTTATCCAAAATATAATAATTTAAATTTGATTGACTAAAACAGACCTATTCTAATAAAGGCACGGCCTCTAGCTTTGTGTTAAACCAGGCAAAGAAATTCAACTAAAATTAAAATGGAGTCACTAAATATTTAAGCGGGACCGAGTTAATTTGCAGAAGAAGCAAATTAACATTTAGGAGGTATAACGTCAAACGCGGTGCTTTGCTGCCGAGTCGGTAAAACAGAGTATGATAATTAAGGAGGATTATCACCGTGTTCTAGGTACATTTTTAGACGTGATAATATATATTTAAACGTGCCGGTTTAGAACGTTTCGGTTTTACATTTGATTTTTATTCATTAAAAACATTGTAACTATATTTCTGTTGTAGTTTTTTTAGTTCTTTTTGAGATACTGGGGTGGAGTTAGTATATTACATAACAAGTGATAATTTTAAAACGAAAAAATTATCCGAGTTTTAGAATAATCACTTTCACACGAGTAATGTACACTATTTTTCCTAGTACCACAAAGAATTATTAAAAAAGCCTATGATTTGGGAAAAAAATATATCAACACTAGTATTGAAATTAGAATACTTGAGATTATGTTCCTCTTAAAATCTGGTTTCATAGTTTATCAATAGGCTTTTCCTTTATTTGTAGTTTAACTTTTTCATATTTTATATATCATAGGAAGAACTAATCCTGGATTGACTTCTAGATTAAACAGAATGAAAATTTTTAAATTTAATCAAGGAAAGATGTATTAAACATAAATTTAAAAATCCACCCAACAAGACAGATTTCAATTCAAAATAATGCTATAAAGTATTTATTGTTTTTATAAAAAAAAGTCAAATACTCCTGATAAGATTTGAAGCTATGACCATGCGATCTGTAGGCTAGAGCTCTAGTCTCTACGCTATCGATACTAATAAAAATTTGTTGTTTGTTACATGACACTTTCTTCGGCGCGACTTGTTTTTTTCTGGTAATAGATTTTCCAGTATATTATTAACATTTTTTATAATTTTAGATGGCGTATTTTCACACTCTAATTCTAAATCACTCGACTAATACATGATAAATAAGTTTACTGCTTTCTCAAATTTGTTCTTTTTAATAAATAGGGGTGGTCTGTCAAATTGGCACCATATGTGTGCCTTGTAAATTTAGGCATATGATGCCAATTTGACAGACCACACCTATTTATTAAAAAGAACAAATTTTAGAAAGCAGTTTAGTTTATTTATCACGTATTTGTCGAGTGATTCAGAATTAGAGTGTGAAAATACGCCATCTGAAATTATAAAAAAGTTAAGAATATACTGGAAAATTTATTACCAGTCAAAACAAGCCCCGCTGAAGAAAATGTCATATATTAAACTTAAGCAGAAAATGTTTATGGGTAGCCATAGCCTAGATACTAGAGCCATGACCTACGAATCGAAAGATCAGAGGTTCAGATCCCATCAGGAGCACTTGACTTTTTTTTATGAAAGCATTAAATAATTTATAGAATTATTTTGAATTGAAATCTTCCTTGTTGGGTGAATTTTTTTAATTTATTTTTAATGCATCTTTTCTTGATTAAATAAAAAAAATCATTCAAGAAGGAAGATTTCAATTCAAAATCATTTTATAATTTATTTAATATTTTTATAAAAAAAAGTCAAGTACTCCTGATGAAATTTGAACCTGAGACCTTTCGATCTATTAAATTGGCATCATATGTTTAAATTAAATAGTGTGCCTTGTATTTCCACTCTAGAGTTGAAATATTTTTTTTCAACTCTAGAGTTGAAATATTTTTTTCACAAATCAAAGATTTTTTTTAATAATTCTTTGTGGTCGTAGGAAAAATAGTGTACATTACTCGTGTGAAAGTGATTATTCTAAAACTCGGAGAATTTCCGCACTCGGCTGATGCCTCGTGCTAAATATCTCCTCGTTTGAAAAGTATCACTTTAATCACTTGTTATTTAATATACTATTTCAAAACACGTGCCGCGCTTTCGAGCCAAGTTAACCGTGCTTTCATTCTTATTTTTATAGGTGGTCGTAGGAAAAATCATATTCTTACAAATTTTCGATTCCAAATATACGACTGGATATTATTTGATAGTTACTGACAGACTCAAAAAATTTTAAATTAAAATTGGCTCTATATGGCGGTGCATATCTTATATCGACATTACTATTCTATCTAAAACATGCTACAAGGACATTTTGGTATCCGTAAAAGGCTAAGAAGCCATTAATTCTGAGCCAAGGCAACTAAAATAATAATGATTGCTATAATAATAGTAAAATATTTTCTAAAACGTATGCCAATTGCTATTAAAATTTATATGTTAAAGCTTGCAGTGTTCCGTGCAGATAACCCGACTTAATACAAAATTAGAGCCACTGAATATTAGAGTAAAACAGGTTTAATTAAGAAAACAGGAAAATTAGCATTTAAGACGTACAACGTGGAATACTTTGCTCTGCTGCTGAGTCAGCAAAGCTAAAATTTGCTCCCTAAGAACGCTTATCATCCTTTATAAGTTTCTATATTAAGCTAGCTTTACTCACCGGTAATAATGGGCCTTTTCACTATAATCGAATTTATCATATTCAGCACTTACATCCTAAAATGAAATCTGTTGAAAATATATCTTAATAAAAAAAATATTCCTAGAGTATCTCAAACATTTCTGGAAACAATTAAAAACACGGCGCGAAAGCGGGAAGTTTAAAAACATACGATGAGAACGTATACGTTATCATATTAACCGCGCAATTCTTTATTTATCAGTGGCGCGAAGGATTATATTGTTTTTTCGATAACTTAAATAGACAAAAACAGTTTAGAAACAGGAAATCAGACCCGAGACCTTGGTCAGGTAGGAGTACGTCGTTTACAAAGCAATCGACTGTTGTATTGTTTAATTAGAGAGCATATTTTGTTTAATTACTTTCCCAGTAAATTATTGGCGAATATAAAAACTAAAACTGTAGAAAATTTTACCTTTTCTTGCTTCATACTAAACCAAGATTTAATGAAAAAACCTATTGGGAACTATATGTTAAATAAAATTAAAAAATAAGGATGTGTAATTTATTCCTTTCGTAACTTGGTATCAATAATCTTTAATAATAGATACTTAAATTATTATTAACGGGGATTCACCTTGCAATTGGATCTAATGGACTAAATTGACAACAATACATTAATGCATACCCTACTGTTGCACCACTAATGAATAATGTAATGATACTGTGTATTAACTAATGTTAATATAATGTGAGTAATATCCTTGTATTCATCTCATTATTATATCAAAATTAATTAAAGTCGTGTTAATTGATCTAATTATTTACATAATCATGTCATTCTTGTTTCTCCAATCTTGATATTTGAAGCCAGGCCCATAATAATAGATATTTAATATTAATATTACTAGTGTGTAAGTTATAACTTAATTGAAGTTTTTGTTTATTTATATATACCTAGAGAAGGTAAGTCCAAAAGAGTGCATTATGTATACAAGTTATATATTATATCGTATGGTCGACTGCATGTTTTTACTAAAATTCAAGGTGAGGTTCCTATGAAAAACATCTATTAAAGGTGAAAATCAATCTGTGATCCGGAAATACTCTAGATCGTACCAGTTAATTAAATATAGGTTTTGCAATGATTGGAATAATATGGTTCCTTTTATCGATTCTCCTGGTTTATGTAAATTTTGTTAGTAAAATTTCGCAGTGCTTCTTCTCCCATCTCTTTCTCGATCGGAAATCGTTACAACGGCCTGACTGACTGATTAGACACTTTTACTATCCCCCTCACCTCGATCTATATTTCTCGAAAGCATCTCTCCCCCCAATAACGAAAAGCTAGCCTTTGCATAAAAATAATACATGTAAATACAACTACTGGAGACTTTTCGAAAGTGTAATTCGAACTCTCCCTTAGGGTACATATTTACCCCCAGACGTTTCCACTTAACCAAACCTTTAAAAGCTTTCGCGCCATATTTAAATAAGTCACGTATCTCTTAAGACTGAAAAGCCAAATCCACTTTGTCGGCTTCTACTTATCGCTTAATTTGACCCTCGTGGACCTGCAACATACCCTTAACGTCCTTAAGCTGCTTCAAGAGCACTCAGCTTCCCGTACTTCCAAACAAGAAACAAAAGCCTTAAGGGCGGGCGATTTCTAAAGGTGTAATTGTATGTTTTTTTGAAACGCATTGTCTTTTACGACGGAGATGTAGAGAAATTATAAACTGCTTATCCCAAAAATCACAACGACTCATTATTAATATTATGTTATTTAACTATTTTGAATATAAATGAGCGTTTTTGTAGGTAAAAAAATGTATTCAAAATATAGATAAAAGAGTTTTGGAATTATTTGATTTTCAAATCAAAACGTTTCAACAATTTCAATTCGTCTTCAGGTGAACACTAAATAGTTATGTTAATTACAGCGCTATTTATTCTAGTTAGATGCATTGAAGCATGGCTGAGATGGGTGCAGCTTCCCTCAACTTTCTCGTCTAACAGTGCGTTTTTTTTGCAGAATTTCGGCTTCTGTCCAGATGTTATGATGGCCATGCATCCATGCATGGTTAGATGCACTTTGTGTCAGTCTCTTCTTTTTGCGTTGACCATGTCTGAACGCACGACCATCATATCATGTGGACAGAAGCCCAAATTCTCCAAAAAAAAAGAAGGAAGAGGTAGTTAAGGAAGCTGCCACAGCAGAATCCAGGTTGTTTTAGTAAGCTCTCAATGGGGCTATAAAATAATCTGGAAACCATTATTACTAAATGTAATCTTAGAATAAGACCAATCATGAATTAAATGAATGCTATGCTTCAGTGCATCCAAATGGTATAAATAGAATTGTAGTTACTATACTTATTTATTTTTTCTCCTGAAGACGACTAGAGACACTAACCAGTTGAAACGTTATGGTTTAAAAAATAAATAAAACTCTTCACGGAACATCATTGTCTCAAACGTTCAAAACAGAAACCCCAAAATAAGTTTGTTGACCTTTTACAATGAAATTAAAGTAGATTTCTGTGGTCACTTTAGTCGCTTGTTCACAAATATTTCTCAAAGCCCTACTGGACATACAAAGGGTCCATGGGCCGCCGATAGGCCCCAAGGGGCCTCAAGTAAAGTAATCGATACCGAATGCAATTATTGTCTCAAATGAATTTACTGTGCGGTTTTGCCTTAACTGGTAAGGACACAGCATGGATTACGGCTTTGCATTTAAGTTTGCCAAGTATGCCCTTGTTCGAATTCGGAGTTGATAATTGAAAATGGGTATTTGGGACATGCAGTATTGGGATAAGGTAGTAAATCACAATACGCTGAAAGATACGCCATGGAGAATTTTCGGTTTTATTATTTATTTTAATATAGTATTACAGTCAAAGTCAAAATATCCCTTAATGTCAAAATGAGACATCTTCATCGACAAAGTTGAGCATTGTAATAATTATTCTAGTTGTGCTTTATTCCAAAATGTTCAAAATTCCTATAATAATAAATCATCAAAACGTCCAATACAAGACAAATCGTCGATTCTGCCATTTCCACAAAACCTTTATAACTGCCTCAATTTAAAACATAAACGTAAAAATCGCTAAAAGTTTTCTAGAAAAACGTAAGATAAATGAAGTATGTCGAAGTTCCATAAACAATATTAGAAAACTCTTGAATAGCGGGACGAACTCACGAACTTTTAAAGATAGATTGCAGGGCACTAATAGGAGTTTTTAGAAAAATAAAATTTTATATAAAAGTTTATTACGGGCAACGAGGATATGTTTTTGTAAATGTGCCAAAAATATTTTCTTTTGTAATACATAGTTTTAAAATAATTTCGATGCTAATAATATAAGAATTCTTTTACATATCTTTTTCATAGGAGAAGTAGGATTTTTTCTAATATACGATCACCTTAAAATTATTATTTGAGCAACAAAATATGTATAGAAAAATAAGTCCAAATTCTGGAACCTGAAACCATCCTAGAATAGTTTTTAAAGTTACTAATGTGACCATTTCTGGAATCAATGGAAATGACCATAATTTAATTAAGCAAAGGGCCTAATAATCAGAAATGTTCAGTTCCAGTAACCGCGGCGCTTAATCTAAACACTTAAACTGATTGACAATAATTTGTGTTTAATAGACACTAATTAGCGCCGTCTGTTATATCCATAGAAAGATACTTATTGGCAAAAAAACCTTTAAACCCATTATATACATAATATGTGTGTATATAATGTGTGATACTGTTTTAACTTTGATCCTATAATAAATACATTTTTATAACCATACCAAAATTCTTCATAATAGTGGGGTGCTTTTTTAAAAATTGGTCATAAATAGAGTCAAGAAAATTCCACAAATCAAATTTATCGGGCATAAGTACAGTTCAATCGACTAGTACTTTTAAACATTTTCTGAAATTTAGAACTTTATATCTGTGAATGTTCGCCATTTCTTTGAAATCAGCTCTAGTAATGTTTTCTCAATGCAGTTTTCTACCGTCTTTATAACCAGTCGAAAGACCATTGTAAAATTTCATTGCTATAACTATTTCTAGGATCAAGTTAGCTTTTGAAACAATAAAAATCATATTTCGATATAAGCATTTACCCATCCTAAACGAGTGGGGACAGATTCACTAAAGAATTATTTATTAATTACTTATATAGAAGAAATTTAGGTTTATTCAAAAATTTAATTCAATGGTTATTAAAATATGTATTTTCCTTTTAGGTAGAAAAACAATGAATGGATCTAAATAACCTAACAAGAGTACTTCAAATGCAAGAACCTGATATGCGACTAATGGGCAACACAGATATCTCTAAATAAGCATAAATAACAGATTTCCAATAAAATTGTTTTTCGGAAAAATTGTATAAGTGTGTTTAGGAAATTAAAATATCCACCCACGGAATAGTGTGGGTTTAGTCAATTAATTCTTTATATACTAGATTGATTGTGTTCGCTGGGTCTACCTATTGGATTTTTTACGGAAGAAAAATTTAAAAAAATATCTGGGCCGTTAATTGTTGTGTAATTATTAAAATTTAATAAAAATAAGCTATGTAAAAAATAGCTAACATTGGCGTTGGCATCACTTCGTAGCTAAAAAAAAGCACTGAGCCTTCGCCTTAGGTAAAAAAAGACCTAATTTAGTTACACACTATTTTTAATTCATTTTAAGATTATACATTTCTTTAAAATAAAAAAATGTACAAAATCATTATCTCTGTCTCCAACATTGAAATAGCAAAAAATAATAATTTTAAGATATTTTTTAATAACTTAAACAAAAAACACAATACAACAATGGCGTGAACTATTAAATGATCCAAGAAAACATTTTCGCCGCTTTCTTTTGACGGCATCACTTACATAATGGTGCGAAAAGCTTTTACACTCCGCGGGTTATTCTAATCACTTAGACAACGTCTGGGAAACATGAAGCACTGGCACGGTTGCCAAATATAAGAGATTAAAGTGCATCTTTAGGCTCCATTTAAAAGCATCTTAGTAGATAACAATGACGTTAAAAATTAATTTTAAAAAAATATTTCTTTTTTAAATGACACCAGTCTTTTGTTAACTTTGACAGTAATATACTTTTTGATAATTTTCAAAAAAGGTATTATTACAAACAATAATAAACATTTTATTATTTCAGGCGATCTGATTATTATTTGAAGGAACCACACTCGTTTATGCTATAAATAAGTAGGACTTACCCAATACTAACATGCCTTTCGTCCTTCTATCTTCACTCTCTAATGTTGAAACCGAACAGGTGTAGTTTCCAGACAGATCAGGCCCTGTTTTAAGGATATGTAGAGCCCTGTGAATACTATTTGCGTCTACGCTGGCTTGGTATTCCAGGTTTACGCGATCTTTCAACACTCCTAAACTTTGAGGCCTCTTTTTTGTACCTAAAAAACATATTCGTAATCCACATATCCACCAAAAAAGTTAATAATTTATCATTATAATCATCCTCTTTTTCTCTTTATGTATTTATTTATTAGCCAGTTAAATTAGATATAGTTCCTAAACTATTTGCTGGCCGCACATCTGCCCCAGCTCGTAAAGGTAAAATTTGGCTGAATATTTAGCCATCCCAATAATAACTTTCTATTCCTAAATTAATATTTGTCTTACCCGGGATCCACTGATATACCAAAGATGTGTTGAAATACCATTTTACAACGAGGTCGCTTTCGCTATCGTCGAGGGTGAAATCGCAATCGAGAATTGCCTGCGAGCCATGTTTGATTATTTCGGGCACCCGCAATCTGTTTATTTTCACTGCTTCACCGAAGTTTATAATAGCTGTAAAAGAAAAATATATTAGATAAGCCAAAAAGGAACCTCTGCTGAGACATTTTATTTATCGTGTGTGTAAAAATAGGCAGAATACAATTTATTATTAAGTATATTATTATGTGAAACAGGTTTCCTATTTACTATGCCGGTAGTTATCAATAGAGGTGTTTATTTTGACAGCTGGTGTTCGAACACTCGTATCTTGTCATTACACCTTAAATGTCACATCATGACAATATTATTTTAAACATAAAATGTAAAAACCTCTGAATGACGTGTCATCATGTCGAAAGACAAAATTATCAGTGCGGCTACCGCCGCATTCGAACTCACAAAAATGGTCGCCATCATCGCTGCCCACACAACTTGTAAACTAGTGACTGTAGGTAAAGTGGAAATTTCTAAGCAGTTCAAGGAATACAAGCAGAAAGCCACTCCCCAGCAACTGGAGGCTTTAAATATGTTCAAAGACCTCACATCGAAAAGCACAGCATTAGCAAAATCGAGTCTTGAACAAGCCAAGAAGCAAGCTACGGAAAAAGCAAAAGAACTTCCGAAGGGCAAAAAGTAAAGCGATTGGTACTTAGATGTTTTCATTATATTTTTACTATTGTATACTAGGTTTTTACAAATGTTTTAGTAAAAGGTAACTGAAAGAATGATTACGATTTATTATTTTTATTTTGGGTCATTAAGGTATTTGTGTTTTATTATACCTAACTTACCGTTTACCAAAACAACTTTCTTTATAACGATGTTAGGGCACCCCATATAATAAACTATTTTGCATGACTTCACTTTAATGCTTACAGCACTAGTAGTTATAAAGGTATAAAATCATTTTAATTGCACCTCAAGGAATTAAGGAAGTTATAACGAAAATCCCCGAAATCTCAGATTACAAAACAGGCCGACCGCAATTTACCCAAGAACAATATAAAATTGCCACGTTGTACCTCACTTTTAAATCCCGACCGAAAAGCACATTAACTAAATAAGGGTAATCCTTACTTCGGACAGGTTAAATACGTTTTACCGCACAAAATCATGTTTTAAGTAGCAAAAGATAGGTTGTACGGCCTTTTTGCCTGCCTACGGCTGTATAAGGGTCCACCAGGGAGTGTTTAAGTTAATTCTTCATATCATCCCTCGTTTCGTTCGGGCTTATATCACTGGAGTATACCTACTTTTATCTTGTCTTTTATTTTGTTTTTGGTTCGGAGCATTTTAATCTGCAGTAAATATTCGACTTCCTGTTTATACAGACGACGCTTGCGGTGTATTTTCCACGGATTTGGCTTCGAGGAGAAGATATGACCGTGGTTTAAACGGGAAATATGTGTGCTATGTAAATCCCGGCGACATTAGGGAAAATGGTATTTCGAATTCTGTTTGTGATTGTTTTGTGAGCCGAGAACTAAAAAAGGAAAACTTATACATTTTTCGTTTCTAAAAAACCATTTTCTAATTCTTATATTTAAAAAGAAATATTATTCTCTTAGGACCAAGAAGCGAATTAAATTGGCAAATTTGCTAGTTTATTTTCATGTATAACGATAGAAACGTATGAATGTGACGTATACATATCTTCTTGTACTTCTCCATATTGTATTGTAAAGATTAACAAATCAGTAACTTATTCCTTTAATTTTCTATTAACTAATATACTAAAGTTGAATGTAAACCGACACATTTTTATTTATGGTGCTTAATTAATTTTTCGAACATAATGAATAATTTTCGGGTCCCAAAATTAAATATTTTGTCAGAATAATGTAGTAAGGCCGATGATCAACGATGATTTATTACGGCATTATACGCATGATATTTACAAGTTTTATTAATTTTGTCGCGAATATTATTTTAAATAAATATCAAATATGGCTAAAATATGTCATTAATCATTTTAATTATACATTTAGAGGCAATTTATTTTAAGTAGAATGACATGAAACATTACACATATCCACAGGATTAATAGACTACAAAACATATTTTATTCTGAGTTGTGATACAATATTTTGGTAGTGGATATACTAGCAATAATTATTGTGATATATAATTTTATGTCATCGCGTTTGATCTAAAGGATATTGGAAAGAGTAAATAGATTTTTCATTTTGGCAAATGAAAAATAGTATATTACGTACCGAGGTGGAAAGTGTTTCATTACTGTCGAGAGATTAGATAGTTTACCGAGACGCGAAGCGTCGAGGTAAACTATATCTCAGAGACAGTAATGAAACTTTTCACCGAGGTTTGTATACTATTTTATTTACAACCACATCCAACATCCACTTCTTATTATTTTGAGTTCAAATAATTATTAAAAGGTAAATGTCATTTTGACTTTTCCATTGCAAAAGTAGACAGACATTTAGAATTTCAAATAACCGCAGGTGATAAAATAACGTAGGTAATAATACACATCAAGATGGCAAATATCATTTTTGGAATATGGTTTCCATGTCACTAAACAATATATTATTTTTTTAAAACGTTAGTGTCAAAGTTTTTACAAAACACCAAAAAAATGCTCTCAGATGAGGAATTTGATTTGGCTGCTACTCCCCCAGAAATTCGAGAAGCAGCAAAAATAGTAGAAGAAGATCTTCTGCCAACTAAAATTGATTTCAAAGCCAAGTTCAAGTTTTACTAACACTACTTTAACTTCAAATAATCATGAAATAAACCTTTCAAAAGAAGAATTTCAGCAAGGTTTAAACATATCTGTGACTGCCTACAATAATGCCAATGTAATATTTAATGTAAATAAGTAAAACATAAACCATGTTAATTTTTTGTTTTTTATAAATGTCATTTAGGTATAATTCATTTAAAGAAATAAAAAATAAAATTATTGTTGTTGAATTTGTGTAATGAGTTGTGTGTTGGTGTGTTTGTATATTATTTTGAGATATCGATTTTTATTAAAATTAAAAAAAAAAAAAAATTTACTATTTTGAGATATCGATTTTTAATAAAATTACAAAAAATAACAATTTTACTTTCCACCCGGGTGGAAAGTGAGCACTTTCCACCCGGGTGGAAAGTAAAAGTCAAGAAACGTCAACTTTCCACCTTTCAAAGATAGGTGAAATGTCATTATTACATACATGGTTGTAAATAATAATAATTTACAATTGCCACATAGTTTCTGTTAGGCAGCATTATTTCTGCAATTCACCCAATATTCGAATGGTTCAGTGCCCTATTTATCCTATTACTTATACATGATCGCAATCCTACAAACAGAAAGGTCGTAAATGCAGGAATATTGAAATTCTATTAGGATTCGGTTAGATAACTTGCAACAAACCAGTGCCAGTGGTGAGGTTTCATTGAGAATATTTGCCCAAAATAATTGCCACGGGCATGTTTAAATTAACCTAAATATCTGGGTTGCATATTCTCTATACTCTAGACCTGTGTTTAAAAAAATGCACATAACAAATTGCCATGTAGCTGAAGCTAGTTTATTGTACCCTCAAAGCACGCAAACTTATAATGGTAAATTATTAAATCAAGGTTTAGACAGCTACCACCAGCGTCGAGTTTAAATCACGAGGAGCGGAGCGAAAAGGGATTTAAGACGCGAGGGCCATAATAGTATAACATTCTAAACCATCGTTAATATAATTTTTTTTCCACTACTAACACATTCACAAGATATTTTGCAGCGTTGATAAAATTCTCTGCAATAACTCATCTTTCTTAGCGATGGGGGAAGCATATACTTTTGATTTAAGAGCACCCACACAGAAAATAGTCCAGATGCGTTAGATCTAGGGATCTTGGTGGTAAATTTACGGATGCATCGTTACCTCTTCCGATCCATCTATTAAGATAGTATCTTTCATTTAAAAATGTTCGTACGTTGATACTAAAATGGGGTGGCCCCCGTCGTGCATAAACCCTAAATCTAACCTGGACAATTTTCTGTAGGCGCTCTTAAATTAAGTATGCATCCCTCATCGCTGCAGAAGAGAATAATTGCAAAGAATTATCAATGCTGCAGATTATTTTAAAAACAAGCCCGACATGATGCCCAAAGTACAGTTTAATTTTTTGAAAAGAATTAATTTATGTATTCAGGAACACGGTGAACATTTCGAACAATTGTTATAAAAATCAAATTAGTTGATAGTTATTTAGAATTTTTAAAAAAATTTCATGTTTTTTCGTTCTGAATAAACAGCAATGATAGGTACGTTAAATATTTTTTTTTGTAGAGAAACTGCATGTCTGGCTAAAATATTACAAGAGACAAAAAAGTTTCAACATGAAGTCAGCTAGTGCCAGAGAAATAATTAAAGTCATTTATACGAGGGGTACTAAAAATATAAACTTTTATTTGCAATCACACGCCATTTTTAAATTTGAAGGTATTAAAGAAAGATGGCGCATACGTCAAAACACGTTATTATTAGTGGTCATTCTTAATCCCAAAATTAGTGGAAATCGATAAAGGCGTTTAGAAATTATTTCGAAAAAACGATATTCATTTGAAAACTTTAGCGCCCTGTAGAGGCAAAACGAAGCAACATTGCACATAGGTAAGTTTGCCTAGACCGTGGCGTAGCCAGGTGGGGGCGCGGGGGGCCTATGCTCCTCCCCGCCCCCTTGCGCTTGGCGCCCCCTTTACCGTTTTGGTCCCGTACATAATAAACCTTATTATCTATTTCTGTTGGCGACCTTTTTTTTTAGAAGCAGCCACAGTAAAGCTTGCCCCCTTCGCCCTTAAAGGCTAGCTACGCCACTGTGCCTAGATTGCCTTATTTTTGGTTAAAGAATTTGTGGTGAAACGTTGTACAGTCATTTCAAGAACCCTGTATATTTAAAAAATCGCTTCTGAAATTTTTTCAATTAAGTTACCTTTGCTTTGGAACTGGCAAGATAATTTTTTATCAGGTGAATATGGCACATTATTTGTTCCCGTAGTTTATATTTGCGATTCTCAGTATCGATACTTTACAACATCGAACATCTGTGAGAATCTGATATGTATGTGTAATTATCTGGTTGCCTACCCACAAGAAATCACCTTCCATGTTATCATTGTCGAATCAAAAAATCAAGTCAACCATGGTCAAAAATAATTAGCGTGGTAGAGAAAAAGATTTCTACGTTGTAAGATGAACCTTTTGAAAACATAAACATTTTTAAAAAATAGAGAATTGGAATGATTTTTAATACCATCTTTTGTGTTACTTGTAAATGGAAATCCATTTATTCAATTTAGTTTTCGATCACTCAATCCTATTTATTGCATTAATATGTAACTTATACATGACTAAACTTCTGCAGAAAAGTCATACGTGCAGCAATATGGAAATCCTGCCATAGCTCTGCGTAATAATTAACTCTAGTTAATGGAAGCTTTATGCTTCACTTAATTCAGGATATGTAGCATTTGTAACATAAAGCGGGTAGCACACGAACGGGAGGTGTATTTTTAAAAGTCGTTAAAAAAACACAAAAGTCCACTGCAGAAAATGGACACATTTAATGCAATATTATTTAAATTTTTTATTTGTTCGTAAAATTTTTAAATATAAGACCGCTACAAAAAAATAAGTTAAATATCAGCTAGGTGAATGTATGCACTTTAAACCCAATATTTTACACTTGATTATAACCCGCGTATAAAATGAAACTGCCGCAAAATGAACTTGTGCAGAATATTTGTCAAAAACGGACACCAGACAGATTTTTCCCAAAAGACCGTCCGTATTGATTGCCATTTATTCTCATAAGCGCGTTTGAAATATGACATCGTAAATACGTTACTTCATATTATTACTCACTTTTCATTTGGAGTAGATTTACAGCCGCTGAAAAAAAGGGAGCTAAAGTTTTGTTTTTTGTACTATAAAAAATGGGGAAAAAAGTTTTTTTATAAAATATGTTTCTAAGTATACTGATAAAAGTTTTTGTGATAAAACTTCCACATCTTAACGTATTCTCATAAATAATACACAAATAATAAAAAGTTTATACAGGAAGTACGAAAAATTATATAAAATATTCATTTGGATCGAATCACAAATATGTTTTAATTTTCTTTTGAATTATTGGTCTCAATTTACCCCGAGGTACCAGCGCGCCGCGGTTGCAGTTTGAATAATTGAATATTGCTTCTTATTAGCTAGACGGTGATATGGGTTATACTATTGTGTAACAGAAAAGGACATAATACACATAGGATGTGATTGGCTCCCCTGACGGTAATACCTCTTGGTGATTCCGGAGCAGTCCCGTAGAGGAGGGAGGTTTTAGTGCGTAAACAGGACAGCCTCTGCACTCGCACACGCGGAAAGGTAGAACAAGTAACCGGTGCCCATAAAGGGTTTCCACCCTGACACAAAAAAAAAGAAAAAAATAAATTACATACATTACAAAGACTTCTGGAAAAAAGCTCAGCTCCTTATTTATAATGTATTTTTTTTACGGTTCGCCGACTACGTAGGCCATCTTGAACCGGTCATCGACCACAAATGTGATCTACCGACTGGGGAGTGTGAAACGGCACCTCCATCCTACGAGATATCCGATCTCATTCGGCCTGTCCGGCGTGAATAGGATGGCTAGGTGTCGATTCCATTTACACTCTTCCCTGAGGCAAGAGCACGGCGTGTTCCCAAGCGATCACCCGCCCAAGTACTAACCGCGCTCGACACAGCTTAACTTCGGTGATCTGCGGGAATCGGTGCTTAATATGTCGACAGGCCCTTGCCCTTATAATGTATTTAAATATTAAGTATTTACTATACATGTTTATCATATCTTATAGTATTGAATCAAACAGCACTAACAAAGTATCATAATTTGATATGTTGAACTACCAGTTTTTTTTTAAGAGATGTATATTATACTTTAACATTATTCACATACAAAATTATTATTGCCAATATTTTTAACCCCATAATTTATCAGTTAAATTTTTAAAATTTATTCCTTCGGAAATAAAAATATTTAAAAATGAAAATTATAATTGTGTCATTTAATTCTGAGAGGCCATTTAAAATACAAAAAGGGGAAAACAATTTTGCGTCCGCAATAAATTAATTGCCCAAATTTCGAATTCAGAGCAAAGCGGTATAATAAAGGAAAAAGCAAACAAACCGAAGCCGGAAAATCACAAAGCAGGTGTACAAAAAGTTACCTGTAAGCAAAAATTTAGCACGCTTTGTCGAGTTTTATTTTGTTTAATTAGGGGCCATTGTTTATGTATAGAGTCCCTTCGGTGAATTGGACCCTTCTGAAGTTTGCCGCCCTTTTTACAGTCGAACAAGTGGCGAACGCTTGGAATTTTTATTGGCTTTAAAATGTGTGTTGCAATTTAATTCTTAAACAATTTGATAATCCCACAATTTTTATTTATTACTTTTTATACGTTTAAACTGAACTTATGTGATAAAATTTTGATTTATTAGCAATTCAAAAATTTTGATAAATGTACAAGTACTAAATATCAATTTGACATGGGTTATATAAAAATATAATATAGTCTATAATAAATTAATATTATTTCTCATTTACAGTAGTTTCTTACAATAAAAATGATTTATTTAACCTATTTTTTAAATGGGCATCAACATCGAGTCTGTGGACAATTTTACATTGCGTGCATATTATTATTTACACTAGTTAATAAATATTTCTGTGGACTTTTGCTAAAAATATGTATATAAACAATACAGTCACCTCGTGACCAGATGCTCTTTGTTCAAGAGATTTTCTTGGCGATAACGCAACTTTAAACATAAACAAACTGGGCCGTTTCCTGGAATAATAATTAGTGCGCCAAATATCATTGAACTTAAGACCTTTCTTGCCAGTGGCTACTCGTGATTTGATAATGAAAAAAAATTACCAAAAATATACACATATTTCCTTTGCAATCGTAATTTCTCACACCTTTATTCCCATTGTCAATTATAAATTATTTTATCTTGATCGAAAGTAAAGGCTTAATCAGCCTTAACTAGAACTCAGGAGCAGCCAAGCTGCCTACCTCTCATTTGTCGAATAAATCACCGACAACAATGAGCTAAGGAGTCTAGAGGATCAATATGCTAACTGAACATCGAACGTGTCACATTGCCAAGCCAGATCACTGATAAGCACCCAGAATCAGAAACAAGGATGACCTCACATTTCATTTTAAGTGAGGCAAGGAATGTTAACATCAAATTAGGTAGTAGGGCGAAACAACGAAAGGATTAAGATGTTAACGGAAGAAGACAGGGCATACCGTTGTTAGCAATGAGTCTAAGGACCCATAAACTGCCATTCCCCACTGACAAGGTAAGGGGACAGCGGGTAATAGACGAAGGGGTGCACAGCGTGCAAACCCCGGACGCTCAGCGCCGTGGTGGTCTACCAATAAACAATTTTGTTTACCGATAGGTACGTCCATCGGGTTTTTGAGGTAACCACGGCAGGCCTGTCATTTAATTTGATGTAAACATTCCTTGCCTCACTTAAAATGAAATGTGAGGTCATCCTTGTTTCTGATTCTGGGTGCTCATCAGTGATCTGGCTTGGCAATGTGACACGTTCGATGTCCAGTTAGCTTATTTTATCTTGTTACTGGAGTAAAAATATCAATTATTGTATTTTGGAAAGATAATCCAGGAAATTACACGTTCCATTCAACATAATATAATACAAAACACGGACGTAAATAATGGAGGGGGAGGTGCAAAAGGGATTTCACAAGCCAAAGATGGAACCAAATTATGTCTAGACAAAATTAAGAAAAACTTTTTCTACAAACGGTAGTGATTTTTTAGAAGTAATTTATTAATAGAAGTTTTTGAAACAGCAACAACGTGTTTAAGTATTGATTATATAGACCTGAGTTATTCATAAAAATTTGTTTAGTGCTAACCTAAACTTTTTTAGAAAACGAATAAATTTTCAAATAAATTATCCGTTATTAATTTAAGAATTTTATTTCACTTGTCCTCATTAATCATTGGCAAAACGAAACGGTAGATACCAGAAATAAAATATTAAAGTCCTAAGATACAATCAGAATTTTTGAATTTCTATTTGTAAAAGTCGCCAATAAGCAAAAAGTATGGCTGGCCCAAATGGGCCGCCACTGAAGAATAATGGAACAAGCACAATGGATCCAGTGACTTTTAATCGTTATTTTTTGTGCTAAAAACGCTGCAATCTCACGTCACGGGTCAGTTGGCCATTAAAAAATAAATTCTATAAAAAGTAATTTATGAAGTGTTTGTGTCGGGTCATGTTATACAGATTTTTCCTTTAATAGTTCGAGTAGTAGTATAATGACCGACAAAGAAATGCTATCAAACTCTGCCAGTAATGCAAAAGTTTATGATACTAAAAAATCGACATTCTCTAAACTGGTATCCGTAGCTGCCCGAATTTTTTACAGTTTTCATGAGTTTTGGTCAACGAAAGCCAGCGGTTAGCCGACGAGCATCGCGTTTCTGAGAGTAGGATTCGTCACTGGTGTTAGAAAGAGAAAGCATCAGTGGACGATTGAGATGGATTATGATTAGGCTTAGAAGTAGACTAAAAATTTAATTTTCGCTTAAAAAAACGATAATAAGTTTAAAAAATTAATCACAGAAAGTTTGGAAAAACAGAAATTGACAAAGCTCAAATTCGAGTTGTCATCTGTTCCAGATTTGTGAAACTTCGGGAAACTGGAACAGATGACAACTCGAATTTGAGCTTTGTCAATTTCTGTTTTACCAAACTTTCTGTGATTTTATCAACTTCATAGAAGAAAATCTACAAAATCTACTTATCTCAGGGTACTTTCCCTGACTGAAGATGACGAATCGAAGTCGAAATAAGCTGAAACAATTGCTGGAGTTAGCACAAAACTAATTTCTCCAGGTGTAATTTGCACCTATGGACAAGAGTATGTTTCGCTTTGCGAGGACGAAGGTTTGATCGAATTTGGATGGCAAACGCATGTCGAATTTGACATTTTGCGAATTCTGCCGATTTCCATTGATCTTTCCGTCAACGCTTGCGATACTCCACCTTTATACAGTGCGAAGATCCCAGTACAGCTTTCGACCTTTCGAGGTCTCATCAGTTAGGCAAAGAAGCCTAAGAGCTATGTAATTTATCGAATTTTAAAAAATTAATGATTTAAATATATTTAATACATATACGACAAACCAACTGTTCAATGTTCTTTGTGTAATTTCTAAAAACTTTTCTATTTAATCGATTAATAAACCCATAGGAATAAATCTTGTTTTAAGGTACGGAGGCATATTTTCACTTTAACTTTATTACTCAATTAATGTTATAAAACCTCAAAATTCACAATTTTTTTTCTATTCCCAGCCTTATTCTTAAAATTACCTTATTTCATACCTTTTAGAGCGTTTTTTATATTATTTTATTCAATTTTTCTTTGTAATAGAGCTCATTTTTACGTCAATTTTTAATGTGTGATTATGCAGATGTCAATCGAAGTTTCTATCTACAATTATTCCAATCTAGTTATACCCACTTTAAAGGAACGAAAGAATATTTAAATTTTTATTTGAAATAAGACAAAATAATTGAATACAACGGCTTGCTTTCTTCTCAGACCTTTATGCTATTTAAAAATTATAAGCACGAGAGAGAATATTTTAGAAAAATTTAGGTACGAAATTGTTTCACAGACTTTTTAATAAAAAGGTTTTACTTTAAAATAATATAGACGCAGAAAAAAATGTATAATTATTCTTTTTTATGGTAAATTTTTCTATAGGTATTTAATATTAACAACAGTTTAATAAAGCTAAAATATTTTTAAGTGAATTTTTATGAAAGTCGTGGTGTATAAACCTCATAAAACAATCACCAAAAGGAAAAATAAATACTCTATTTGAGTATTTTTCTGACTGTTCAAATTAGAACCGCTACACGATGTTACATAAATCAGCTTTGCGTGAAAATCTACATTTAAAGGTTTAGAAAAACAGAAAACAGCCAAATTTATTTATTACCTTAGGCCGGCTTTACAAGAGCGGAAATGAACAAAATGTTTTTCTGGTCATTGGTACCAAATTATTCATTGTTAAATTAAAAAAAACGTGGAAATTTTAATTATCTAATTGTTGTCTCAAGGCAACACTTATTGATATGACTTTTATTTAACGTTGTGTGTGTATTGAGACTGGAAACTTGTCTAATAAGAATCGATATTCATAAAAAATTAATTCTTTTAGTAAAATGGAAAAATATAAATTTTTAAAAATTTATGGATATTTTTATAATAAAAGCTTTTTCCTACGATTTGAACCTCGAATTTGCTATCCTAAAGTAATTATTTTTTTATACAGGACGATAAAATATTTATTTTTTTATAGATATGTATTTATAAAAAAGATTAAAATATTATTTTATCCTCAACCTAAAAACATTAGAATTAATTTCAGGATACAATAATGTCTCTTTTTCTCGTCGTGTGTGAAGCAATGTTTTTTTCATAGCTCAAAGGACATTTTCGTGCTTTTAGTATTAGCATTAAAAGTATAGTGTTACTTGATAACCGCAAAACAGCAATTTCGCAATATCTGCCCCCGTCTAAACGAAGCCTTAGAAAACACAAAACAGCCGCCTCTTATTTATTACCTTAAAGTAAACAAACCCAAATCAGATTTTCCACGGATTTCTTTCGCTCTTTTTCCTTTTCAATCCTTTTTGTATTTTCCTTTGTTGAACAAAGCGAATCTTAAGAAAATAATGGTGTAATTTTTAGACTTTCCATTGGAGAAATACGCCTAGAAGCTGAATTTAAAATAGGTTTACATAAATAGAGAAATAGTAAAAACAACTGGGTAGAATTTGCTCTTTGATATGGGTTATTTATAATTCAGTGCCATGTTTACGAGAAAAAAATATGTTTATGAAATATCATATTTGTTTGAAGAATCTCACGTATGGTAAGAAATAAATATATTTGAACTCTTTCGTAAATGGGGAGCAATAATACTCTAAGACGACCTTCACTAAGATATATTCAAATCGAATATATCTTTGTGAAGGTTGACTTAGAGTTTTATTTCTCCCCATTTAACTTGCTACTTCACTTCAAGTATGGACTACTTCTTCAAATTTTTCGTAAATGACTATTTGTTTGTTTGTATCAGTAATATTCCAAAAGAATTTTTGCAATTCTTAATATTTATCGTCATCTCAAGTTCATGTCATTTAAATAATTGTGTCTATTCGCACATTTACGTCTGTAGGATAAACAAAAACCCACCTTCATCACTTTATTATATTTGTTTTAATCAAAACTTCCGAACAAAACAGAAACATTTTAAATCAATTTCAGAAATTCCATTAACACGTAAAATAAACAGGAGTATATAGAACGGGGCAATTTATCATAATAACACAATTTTCGTTTAAAATTTGATTCAGAGTAAAACCGTATTTCTCGACGCGCCGGTGTCACTCGTGTCAGTGTATAAAACGAGAGAAATTTACACCCCACCAAATGAATTTGAGATAAAGAGACCCAAATAAAGCCAGCCATTTATCATTTTCGCTTCAAAAGAAAAATATGAAATTATTTGTCCACTGAATACACGAAAGGTTTTAGTAGCATTACGTGAGAGATTTAAGTGGGTTTCCACTACTCCTATTCGATTTGTATTGATGTAATGTTTTGAGGAATTATTGGAGCCAGAGGTTCAATTATGAAACACTACCAATGAAATAGTCCAGTCATAGTGGCTTACTCACTCAGGATCTTTTTAACGTGAGAAGTGATCCACCATATACCATTCATGGATCGAAAGAAATGCTTCTTCAGTCGTCATCGGTTCTGGTTCCCAGAATTACTCCTGCAATTAACATGGCAGTCTTCAGAAGTTAGAGGTCCTAGTATGATTTAAAGGTGTGGTGGCATTTAAAAATTGACAATTTTTACACTTAAACAGGCAACAGTTTATTAATGGAAAAACCGCTTGCAGTTGGTTAGTTGATATAGGACGGGGGTCGGGCGTGCAGCCCAAGCTTCTTGCCCTGCAGCCCTTGCTAGACAAGATTTGTTCTATTTATAAGGTCCAGTAGATGTCTACCAAGTTTGTCATACAGAAGGTTGTCACCACATTGGAAAATTTTGAATCTTTTTCGGATCAGTGATTCACTGATTCACAGTAGTATATGTGAGACGGTTTCGTCCTCTTCGCCGCAAAGTCTGCATTCAATGGGTCCACTGTAAATTCCTATTCGATGTAGATGCTTTCTTAAGTTGCAGTGGTCTGTAAGTGGGCCAACCACTTGTTTTAACAGGGTACGCGTTAAAAGCAACATTCCAGTTGATTTTGAGGTTTTCCTATTGTGGCCCTCGCTTGGGTTTAACCAGGTGTTCTGTGCCATCGAAATAGGTGTTGACTTGTCTGCCTTAGTTTTTATTTTTAATTCAAGAAGCCAATTTCTGGTTTAACTGGCAAACTTGTAAAACCGTTTTTATGTTAAAAAAAAAAAATTTCTTAAAACCGTTTTAATCCTATTTAGTTAATGCAATATCGAGTATATTATTTAGGAAATCTGAGTATATTGGATACACAGTAAATCAGAAAGAACATAATACCTATATACTGGTTATCCAGGATAAGAATGCACTCTATAGAGATCTCGTAAACAATTGAATAGAGAGATGGTTAAATTAGAAAAAAAATTGTAAAGGAGAAAAATGATAATGAGAATGTAAACTTTATTTGGACAAGAAAATAAAAACTAAACCACAACGTTGCAGAATACACACCCAGTATTAATTTAACTGTGAATAATTTGTTAAATAAATTTACTAGAAGACGAGTAAGTTTAAAATAGTTCCAGTTCATTTATTACCAGAGTAAATTCACCAAATTGGAAATATGGGGTTCGAATGCGGTTACCTTTAAATTGTACATAATTTAATTTATAGTATAGTTTAACAAAACAAAGGAAATAGGCATATTTGGTTAAATAGTTTAATAGTTATGAGGTTGAAATTGTAGACCCAGTATGCCGTAAATTTTAGCAATGACAAAAACTTTCAAAGTTTTATTAAAAGATACATTTTCTTTGTTTAAAGTTTTCTAGGGACCATAAGGTAGATCTAAGATAGAGATACCTACCTAATATCTTTGAAATTTCAATTTTTTTTTTTATGATAAAACACCTGCACTGTAGGAAAAATCCTTTAAGGCGCTCTGGGAGCGGTGCGAGTGCGAAAAAAGCGATTAACGTTGGTCTTGAAACGTTGAAGATTGTATTCATTGGGAAACACGACCTCAGGAAGATCATTCCACAAAGATGACGTTCTCCAGATGAAAGAATTCTTGAACAATGAAGTTCGAGGAGTAATAAGCTGAACAACATATGGATGAGCGGCAGCGGTTTGCCGTGTATTTCTGTTTTGCATTGCTCTAGGTGGAATCAAGTGGGCAATGTCAGTCGAACACCTGCCATGGAAATATCTGTAAAAGAGAGCCAAATCACCAACCTGACTTCGATGCTCCAGGCTATCGAGGGTCTTCGTCAGCTCGGGGTCGCCGATCAGACGAACGGCTCTCCTTTGAATGGAATCCAGTAGCCGAAGGGTGTGCTTGGGTGCAGAGCTCCAGACATGAGAGCAATATTCTAATGATGGTCGAATCTGGGCTTTGTAGAGTGTCAAAAGTTGATGAGGTGTGTACAACCTTTTGGTGCGGAAAAGTACACCAAGTTTCTGTGCAGCTGCCTTGGCAATTGCGGCAACGTGATCATGCCAAGACATATTACCTCCCAGATTAAATATAAATATTGATCAATTAAATTATTTGTGCTTTGGAATTGTCGGCTTTGTTAATGTCAAATTGAGATTAGGTTAGTTTGCGATTGATGGGTTATTCATCGTTGATAAGTCAAGTTACCTGCTTTCAAATCGATTGTTTTTATTATTAACCATGGCCAGTATCAAGGTGAAGAAAATGGATTTTTAAGGTTAATAACCGATCAATTAGGGAATCCAACCCACGTGATTCAATATGGCGGTTGGATTGCCTAATTAGGCAATCCAACGATGTGTCCAAAAGGCGGCTGGCTGGCAAATACTGCGTTGTAATTGGTGCACGTGACTATATAAATAATATTGCTGGTGACATTTAACGGGTGGCACAATGCTTTTAACCAGCCAACCGCCATATTAAATCACGTGGTTTTGATTCCCTAATAATGGCCGCTTTATAGGTTAGTAGTGTAAAAAATTATTATTTTTCACCAATAACCAAATCGACTATATAATAATTATAATTTAAATATATATTTTTGGTATCATTACAATCTATTATGATAAATCGAGTCCACTTATAACGTTCATAATTAAATATAATAAAATAATTGTCATGTGTCAAAAGTATTCGTCCAGAGAACCCAAAAAAAAATGTCACTGCCTCGTCCGTATGACAAAATTTAATTTAAATTATGCTATAAATTAAATTGGGTCCAGGGTATTGGCGACCACACAGTATTCCCATATTTCCAATCGGGTTAATTTACATCGCCAGTATTAAATGATCCGCATTGTGAAATATTATTAACTGCATTGGCGTTTAATTTAATTATTACCTTAATTAAAATAAATTTTATTTTATTGTGCATGACTGTTTACATTTATGTACTTTGTAGTTAAACCTGTTTAAAATGGTTTTTGTTCCATAGCTAACGTTAAAGTTGCCTTTAATCTACTCAAAATAATGGATAAAATAGCACTTTAACCGCAAGGGTAGAATAAATTATACTTTAATAACAAGGATAGATTAATTAATTATTTTTTAAGTAAAAAACGAGATTTTGATAGTAATAGTTTGTATATGGCCTCTGACGCTTCAACTCGAATATCGGGTGTATTAAAATGACAATTAGAGGGATGACGTTGTTTAATAATCAAAATCCATGAAAACGGACGCCTAAAAAAATGTGCATATTTTAGCAATGAAAAAAATAGTTATTTTCCTAACAAGTGCGCAAAGTGATACTTTTCCGCACGCAAGTACAGTTGGACGAACGACGCGAAGCGGAGTTCGGATAAGTTCTTGCGTGCGGAAAAGCACTTTGCGCACTTGTTAGGAACAACATTTTTCCTACGAGCTTCATATCAGATAACAACAAAAATAAAAATATGATAATTTATTTAACAGTGTTTAAGCCTTTTTATGATTTGATAAAAATAAAAGTGTCGGTGTTTGTAGATTCTTGTGGACATAGAAACTGAGGAAAAATCTGACATCATGTGTCAAAATCGACATGTACATTTATTGTTGCTTGGCAATATTATAATCATTTATCACTATACGAGGTACTTAAAAAATACAGTTTTTTTCGTTTTAAGCTGAAATACAAATATCGGGAATTACGATTAAAAGATAAAAGAGAATACTCTTGCAACGGCTTCTCACATTGCCATAAAATAGTTTACAGCTACTAAAATAAATATAAATATTCCCTACCAAGGAGATTTTTGAATAGTTTTACTTTTCCGCACCCAGTGCGGATAAAAGTCTTATCCGCACTAGTGCGGAAAAGTGTAACTTTGCACACAAAAATGCGTGCGCAAAGTACTACTTTGCGCACGCTCGTAGGAAAAAATATTTTCCTACGATCACCTATGAAAATGAGAAAAAAAGCACGGTTAACTTGGCTCGAAAGCGCCGAATATCACACGCGTGTTGAAAGAAAATATTTCAACTATAGAGTTGAAATACAAGGCATTTAATTTAAACCTATGGTGTCAATTTGACAGATCACCGCTATTTATAAAAAAATTTTAGAAAGCAGTAATTGTTAAGTGTGTAAATTATTTTTCATGTATTTGTCGAGTGGTTCAAAATTAGAGTGTGAAAATACGCCATCTGAAATTATAAAAACTGTTAATAATATGCTGGAAAATCTATTAGCAGAAAAAATAAACCACGCTGAAGAAAATGACAGGTATTAAACAACAAATGTTTATCGGTAGCCATAGCGTAGAGAATAGAGCTCTAGCCTACAGATGGCAAGATTATAGGTTCAAATCCCGCCAGGAGTATTTGACTTTTTCTATAAAAACATTAAATAATTTATAGAATTAGGTATTTTGAATTGAAATCTTCCTTGTTGGGTGGATTTTTTAAATTTATGTTTAATGCATCTTTCCTTGATTAAAGTAAAAAATTTTCATTCTGGTTAATCTAAAAGTCAATCCAGGATTAGTTCTTCCTATGATATTATACAATATAAAAAAATAAAAAAGTTAAACTACAAATAAAGGAAAAGCCTATTGACAAACTATGAAACCAGATATTAAGTGGAACATATTCCTAAGTATGCTAATTTGAACACTAGTGTTAATTTTTTTTCAACACTAGTGTTGAAATATTTTTTCACAAATCAAAGGCTTTTTTAATAATTCTTTGTGGTCGTAGGAAAAATAGTGGACATTACTCATGTGAAAGTGATTATCCTAAAACTCTGAGAATTTCCGCACTCGCCTGAAGCCTCGTGCTAAATATATGCTCGTTTGAAATGTATCACTTTCATCACTTGTTATGCAATATATCATTTACACACGACGATAAAATTACATTATTGTGTTTTAAAATTTTAAAATAATATAATAAAAGTTATTGGCAGTTTTTTAAATTTTGGTACTCCAAATATCACACATTTTTAAACGCGTCGTGGGCAAAGCCATATTTTTCTGTAAAATGTAACACAATGCTTGCACTAATATGCAAAGGCATAATAAACTATTAGGTAAAGTATTAGTATTAAGAATCTATTGTAATATTCTAAAATAATATTATTTTATACCTTTTAGAACACCGTGAGGACGGTTTAATTTTTTTTAGTATAAATATTATTGAGATTAGCCAATTGAACTAAAAACCTAAATTAATACAATTTGACAAAAATTCGTAACGCATAAAGCGTAAAAACGATTTAACTGTGCGCCAATACGGCTTATAAAATTTAATTTAAATTGTGCGATAAATTAAACACTGTCCAGTGTTTCGACTGCCGCATGCCCATTCCCATATTTTCAATACACGCAATTTACCCCGAAACATTAAACGACCTGAAATTTGAAATATTATTAACCGGCGAACGCACTTTTAATAAATTCAATTTATTAGAAAATATTTTACAAAATTCTTTGGGATAGTTTTTTGTGTATATTGAACGCGAAATAAAACTATCCGGCAGTTTTAAATCAAGGGATAATTTTAAATTTTGTAGATTAGCTAAAATAATTTATTTAGGATTTTAGAACTATTTAACTTTTATAAAAAGTAGGATAACATAAATCAAACTCTTCGCTGGAAGAATCGTTTTAATTTAATATTTTTGCCTTTAATTTGGAGTGTTGTTTTGCAAAATGAGCAAAAAATGTTTTTAATTAGTTTGATTTATTGACGCATTTGGTAATATCCACTGCATACTAAATTCAGTTTAAAAGTAAACAAATATTTAATAGTTAATTGGCCAATCTGATTTAGCGACATTGAATAAATAGTTAATTATGAAATGTTTATTGATCACTTTAATTGGTAGTTGTGCATAATTTATAATAATATCTATTTTTCCAAGTAAATAATCTGTATTTTGGAATAATGAGAGCTTATTTAATATTTACAAACATTGGAAAATTAAAATATCTATTGGAATCTACTCATAAAGTTATTATTAATAATGATTGAAAACGGCGATCCATATACATATTATATGGAATATCCTGATAGCGACGAAAAAAATGTTTCGTAGATTTTAAACTAATTTGAAAAAATAACTTCTTATGTTTAATGTTTTACTGTTAAAATTATAAGTACATCGAAAAAATGGTGTGGTATCACAGCTATACAGGGTGATTCCTAAGTTGATACTTCTTTTTAAGCTGTGTATCGAGAGCAATAAAATTAACAACCTTTCCAAATACCTTTTTTCAAAAAACTCTAAAATTACATTCATTCATTTTACTATGGATCAAATACGGTCCTGCCTAACTTGCCCGTTGAACAACATTAAGAAAATTTCTGGGTGTAGGATGAGCCCGCAAGGGAAAGCGTTCTGCGTATAATCTCGAAGCAGCAGCCGCACTTTGACTGCACTCTCTGTAAATTAGCACCATATCTACTAGTTAATTTTTTTTAGATTTTACCATTTTCACGTGTCGCCAATTTAAAATTAATTTGCTTCAGAAAAACACATCGCAGCGGATTGCCAAATAACTGACCACGACCCGTAAATTGCATGACTAATAAGACAAAAAAACAACATAAAGTATAGCAGGTTACGTTTTGATGACCAGGCCCGCACTTAGATTTTTTAATTCTGTATCTCGCCTATGTTTAAATATTTTGAAAAAGGGTATTTGAAAATGTTGTTTATTTTAATGCCTTCTATAAACAGCTAAAAAAGAAGTATCAGCTTAGGAATCAACCTGTATAGCTTGTAGTGACAACATAATTTTCCTACTTATTACTCTAGTGGGTTCAGATTTCATAATTAATTAATTTTAAACCGTTGCATAAAATATTATTTACCTTCACATTTTTTCAATCTATTTTATCTACTTGCAAGTAATACTCGTAGACAAAATTTCCTGAAATAGAAGTTGCTATGTGATTACTCCGAGGTACCAGCTCCCCACGACTTGCCCGGGAGAGTGATTGAATATTGCTTCTTAGTATTAACTAGACGCCGAAAAGGTGTATACTAAAGTTTGATGAAAGAAGAGATAATACGCATAACATGTGATTGTACAGTTTCATTTGTTTTTAAGGTTGCCACGGCCTAACTTAAATTTGGCCAACAAAAGACTTCCCTTCTGTGAATTTTTGTTGGATCAACAAGACCTCTCTATACTGTAATAATACCTACAATTTATTTAAGTAAAGGAGATTACATGTGTTGATACAAAATGTAAGTGCTTGATTCAAAGACAAAAACTAAAAAGCAAGAAACTGGGAAGGAAACCTTCGAGTCATCATAATGAAAAACACAAAAAATCAATTTTAAATAACTAGGTTAATTAATTAAAGTAAATTTAAAATATAGTTACTTCCAAGCTATCGATACAAAATATTTTTATAGTTACCATACTTTGTTATAATATGACAATATGTATTTGACTACGATAACAACTTTACTTTCTAAAATTTGATAGAAATAAAAATTGTAGATATAACTATATTTTGCTTCACAACATTTTATTTTTAATACAATTTTTAGAATGTACCCAAGAAATCCATTCAAAATATTTTATCATGCCTAAATTTAATGATTTTAAGTCAAAAATGTTCTCAAAATAAAGTAACACCAGACATGACAACAACGGCCTGTGCGAAAGTGAAAAAATTCTATTAGTATGGTCCCAATGCTGAATAATTTAAACATCAGAGTTAAAAAAAAATCAAAAGGGCACTGTTGCCATGGTAGTGAATACACTGGGGAGGAGGCGGCAATGCAGAAGGTATAAAGGACATTAGAGTGTCCCGAGAGACACTTAGAGTTGCGGGATTTGGGCCGATGTGACGTGTCCGGTTCGGGAATCGATTTGCATCGCAAAGAAGTTGGGAAATGGAAAAGTTGAAAGTCGTGTGGAGGCATCTAGATTGAATACTGCTTTACCTTTGTGTCTTTTTTTAAATATTTGGTTCAAAGGTTTGTGGCTAAAAAGATTTAAATAAGTTGAGCCAGGCAATTCCTTTTATCAGGGTCTTTTTTACCGAAATTATAAAATTACGAACAAAATAAATAATAAGCAAGCAAAGCTTTGTTAATTACAATTTTCTTTCTGTTTCTATGTTTTACGTTTCTGTTATACATGTTCCTGGGCGATATCTTATCAAGCCTTTACACATAAAGCCTTATCGGATTTTATATCATAACTAGGAAGCATTGTTTCGGATATTGAAGGAGACGGGATTATTGCTTAAAAGGGAATTAATGGAGGCGTAATATGGATAGAGATTTCTGGATAAGACAAGCTAGATCCCAATAATGGATTGGGTACTTTCATGCGGAAAATGTACTATTGATTACCTTTATATCATATAGGTGATATGCACCACTGCAATATACGTAGGTATATATGGTGTAATATACATTAAGATATCAGAGCACATAAGGAGCAAAACTATTATACAGGGTGACGCATCGAAAACGAAACAGAGACATTTACTGGCAGCTCAGTTCTTTTTTGGAAAAACGCTCAGACCCGTCGATTTTGTTTTTGAGGGGGACACAAAATTGGCAAAAATCACGTTAACACGTGCAATCTTAAATGGAAAGGGGGGTCGGGTGATACCTTATTTTAAAGGTATTTTAATTCCCTTTATAATGATGTAAAATTCATGTACTTCAGTTCAGTAACTAAATAATTTTTAATTTATATATTGAAGAGATAAAAGTGCTAGAACTGGTTTCCAACTGACCATTATTCACTACAACTCCATGAATAATAATTATTATAATTTACAGAATCGTAGTTAATTTCAGAAGTTGAAAATCAGTTCTGACACCGTTTTTCACTAAATATATGAATATTTAACAATTAGTCAATTAGCATCCATCTACCCCCTTAATTTCGTATATTAAATACAAAAGTATATTTACCTAAAATTTAAAAATTTGTCAAGTTTTATTTGAAAATAATGGTTTCGTTGGTATTTCGTAAAAGAATCTTTCACAAACGAGAAAATAGATATGACAACATTTACTTTTCAGAAATATATTTGAGGCAAAGATATAACATGGCTAAAACGCTGAAACTTATCCCTAAATGATATGCGAAGTCAGGAGATAGATTTACATAACAAAAAATAAAAAGATGGTAAAAGTGGATAAAGAAGATTTTTCTTTGGGATAGTCGAATGCAAATATTTATTTTTTAGAAATAGATATCAAACAAACCCTAGTATATTATAATAAAATACTTATTTATTCAGGTTTTTCAATAATAAAAGTGAATTACCAAAAACTTTCCGTAGAAATGTTTCTCTTGATTTGAGAAACTAGCAAACTTATCCATAATTCAATATTACATTCTACCATTAGAAATTTGGGTTTATATCTGAAAGCAAACATGTGTAATAGATCGGATATGTTCCTGCTACGTTTAGGGAATTTTAATGGATTCTTAAAAGGGAGAAACTGGATGGGGTGCGTTCGGATGAAAATCAATTACCATTGAACAGAAATTTACAGAAATAAAAAGTTTTTCGGGAAATTCGACCTATTTTTCAAAAAGCTTTTACTATAACCTAAAATTAACATCTGCAATAATTAATAGCTTTGATGTGGTTTAGTTTTTTGCCTCTAGCCAAGCCTAAATTTTTTTCTAATGGTCATGATTTACTGGAATATAATTATTCACATAATAATATTATTGTGTTTCGTTTTTTCTCTGCTAATATTACGTTCAGGCCAATTTGTATATAATTGTGTAACCTGTACTGTAAAACTCAAAGGACAAAAGCCAATTTGCGGGTAATAAATAAATTATATCATTATCAATAAATGTTTGTCGACCGTTCCAGTTTCAATAAATACCCTAATTCTGAACTGTACCCGTGACCCGTATTATGTACGTGAGTCATTTTTATTTTGAACATAAATTTAAAATAAAATGAATGGAAAAGTTAAAAAATAAACTTAACAAAAAATCATTCAACTCCTTGTATACGATCAACTTTTAAATGGGGGTAAGGTAGCAAAGAGTATAATTTATTTTATTTTTTTTATAACCTCTGGTTTAACTATTGAATCCATAGTAAACCACTAAAAGTATATGTATATTAACGATGAGAATGCCGGGTCAGAGTATTTGCATTGCTTTAGACTTGCCGTTCTGCACTTCTTTCGAATTAGGCTTTTTTCCTCTTCGTTCGCTGCCAGGGCCATTCCCGAGGGGACCTACAGCTTAACGTGGGTTCCGAACCACGATCTTCAGTCATGCGACACCCTCCGAGGGCTATCAACCCTTGGTTTATTGCCATTGCATGACCTACCGATTGGGGAGTGTGTACCTTCTTCCGCACCCCACGAGATGTCCGATCTCATCCGGCCTGGTTACCGGCGTTACCCTGCATTCTTAAATCCACTGAATTTCGGACATACAACCCGGGTCGCCGAGGAATGCCAGTAGCTCTACCTCTGAGCCACAACCGCGGTCTGCTCTAGACTTATTATTAACCTGCTGCTACATCTCCTTAGTTTTCAAATCATTTGAAATAGTTTTTTATGTGCACCAATCTTCTGTCTTATAGTACCATTAAATTGTTTCTTTCTTTTCTACATCATCCATGACTTATAAGGGTATAAATCGTAATAACGTGGAATATAGGAATGTCTTGAATATGCCTCGAAGGCGGCAGTAGGTATTGTTTAAATTATAATTTATAGACATGGAGAAATGGAAATTCCTAGGATGGGCAAATCTTCGTAATGGATTGGGGACTTTTATCACGACATTTTAATAAAAGTGCTAAAAGTTAGATTTTTGTTAATAAATAATGGAATACATAAAATACTAAAGTAGTAAAGGCATGCGAACAATATTTCTAAATTCTTTTCTTACCAGCTTCCTGCGAAATTATTCTTATATACCGGGTCCGCCAACGAGTCGGGGGCGGAAGATTAAACATCATTATCAAGGAACTTATTAAAAATACTAAACCAGAATAAGGTATGGACTTAAAAGCGGCATATTTTAAAAATATTTTACATTATACAGGGTTGCTTAAAAAGTGCGGCGGACTAAATTTGCATTTTTTTAAAAGGAACACCCTTTATAATATATTATTTTATGATTCCCTATAAAATATTACGTATAATTTGTTTAAACTGTCATATGTCTAAGTTTTTGATATATTGACGTTTTTTTCAGACTTTGACAGGCTGTAGCATTGGAACGCCGCATTTAAGAGAAAAATGGTTTTTAACACCATATCTTAGTTTTTTACTCTCTATCCAAAAATACTAACATGTTAAACCGGAAGTTGCAACTTTTACATAGAGAATAAAAAACTAAGATATGGAGATAAAAACCATTTTTCTCGAACATGCGCCTTTCCAACAGCGGCGGCGCCAGGATTTTTGTGATGGGTGGGCACAAGCGGGCCCAATGATTTTAGAGTGGGCACTATCCTAATCAAAAGTGACTTCTAAAAAAAAAACGCCGCCTCCCCCACGCTCTATAAAGCAATAAGTAGGGGCAAACAAAACTTTCCTCTGTCTAAAGCCACGACAAAAAAAAAGTCCTCGTTCTTTTGAACTTAAACATACCACCATTCTCTTATAAAACCGAACCCCTCAAATTTGGGGGGGCACCAGGGTGGGCACTCATGTTTCTAGGGTGGGCCAGTGCCCACCCTGCCCCCCCCCCCCTGGCGCCGCCGCAGCTTTCCAATGTTTAAACGTCAATACCTCAAAAACAATTGAATTTAGATATATGACAGTTTTTACCAAATATAAGTGCAATTTTATAGGAAATTAGAAAATAATATATTATAGGGTGATCCATTTTTAAAAAATTGCAAGTTTAGTCCGCCACACTATTTGCGTCACTCTGTATAATGTAAAATATTTTTAAAATATACCGCTTTAAGTCAATACCCCATGCTGGTTTAGTATTTTTAATAAGTTCCTCGATAATAACTCAATAATTTACTTGGTTTTTTTGTAATTCGAGCCAAGAAGAACGCAATTTAATGTAGCAAATTTTAGAGTGGTCAGATCCGCTTAACCTTTTCGTTAATCCCTCAAAGACTACCATATTTGATGTTGTTACTAAAACATTGCATACCTAATTTATTAAGTAATTCGCACGAACTTAAACCTTAATATGAACTTGTTAAATGTGTAATTATTTATTTAAAACAATTTTTATCTGATTTTTTTTTATTAAACCATTGAATGACGGCGTTTCTAATGTGCTTTTCTCACGCACAATTGTAAGTTTCTTGTAATACTCGACTTAAATGAGGGGTTTTGTCACTGTTTGTTAAGTTTGTCGCATTTGAAAATGCAATAATGCAAATTACAGTTCAGTTTCTTTTGTGCAGTGAAAAATTGCAATAAACTAATTAAAGCGAACAAGTAAAAGCTTGTTTTGTTAAAGACAAAGAAAGTCTAGCGTTTAGTAATAATTAATTAAATTCTAGTAAAGTCTGCCATCTGGGTCTAGAGCTACAATGCCTCAGAAAATGTCTTTAGTCTAACTTTATTTGCACTAATGACAATGGGCGTTTTCACTAAATTTTGATTTTGACCCTCTCGTGTAAAGCAAGAAAAAATTAAATTTATATCCGTTACCTTTGGCGTCCCTATGTACTTTATTGCAAAAGATACTACTTTGTCCGCCTGCCTCTAAAACTTTCTTTCTATTTTACACTCTACTACTTTAATGCTATTTATTTTCGTTGAATGTATACCGAAAAAAATGCTTTACCTACTGGACTATAACGTTTTTATTATTCTTTCAACCAATACCTTGTGTTTATGTAAAACAGTGAAAACACTAAATATTCCAGTACTATATCTTTTTCCCCTTTAAAATCCGCTCGAAAAATAAGCCCTTTCGCATAGGGCGACGGAATAGCCAGATGCACACACAAAATAGAAAAATATTGTAATGCAGCCACTAAATAACTTAAAATAGGACATTTGAAATGCCGTTTGTCGGAAAACGAAGGAAAATCGGTGGTAATAAATCAGGGTCAGTGGCTGCCGCGCCTTCGAAGACCCCTGAGAGAAGCCGGTAGTGTGAAGGCAAACGTGGCCGTAGAGTATCTCGGAGGACACAAAGAAATGGAGATTTAAAAGCGACTCGCTATATTAAAGAGCTGGTACGGTGAAAATATTTAATTTGTAATGGTTACTCAGTTTTCTGTTAAATTGTAATTAATGTATTTCATTTAATTTTCATTAAAGAGATTTTATTTTAAAAAAACTTGGACGAAAGAGGTACTTATACGAAAAAAATTAAACATTTTTTAATGAATTGCTACTGTTTTTCCCAGTCAGCGAACTTGAAGTGTCTCTTTTATTTATTTACCTAGTTTCGAAAAAAGATTTATATCATCAGGAAAATTTTGAATAGAAAATCAAGGAGGCTGTTTCGAGCACTAAATGAAATGATATTACCAAGTAAAATATTCAATTTTTTTTGTAACTAATTTTTTTCGATGATGTAATATTCTATTTCGAAATATGAGCAAATAAAATTAGGTGATAAATAATTTAATTCGAGGTAAATAAATTTAAAAAATCCATGTTCGTACTTAAAAACAAAAATTGACCGTGGTAACTCAGTTACTTAACAAATGTCATGAGAAAACTGATAATTTAAGTTATAAAAGAAATTAATTTTGGACGTTTATAACAAATCACCCTGTATATGTTTAATCAACTCCGTTAAAATTACGCTTTAGGGGCAACCAATAATAGTGGTCAATAAGATAGTTACCGCCCTGCGTATCATTTCTTGCTTAGAATCACTAACTGAACACTTCTATGATGTTCGCTAATTAGAAAATTAGCAGAAAAAAAATTACTGCCTCCTGGACCAAGAGTACAGAAGCGTTGCTATATTTAACACATTTTAATTGTTTCTTCACCAGGCCTGGTATACTTCCAGGCCTAACTTCTACGGACATAAGGGGATTTAAAATTTAAAGAGCTTTATAATGGAAGTAGGATCTCAGGTGTGACGGGTCCGGTTTGGGGACTGATTTACATGGCAAAGAAATGGGGACATGTACAAACAATGACAGTTTCTCCGGGCTTGTGTGAATTAAATTATTATACCTTTGAGTCCTCCAGATGTTTATTTATAAGTTCTATAGGTTTTAAAGGGATCAAACAGTGTAGCCGCGTGGAGAAATTTTACTATTATTCATTAAATTATAGGAAAACTAATTCAACTTTTAATTTATTAATAATTAAGTCTTATAGCTTATTTTTTACAGCTTTTTTTTGCTGTCATCATTCAAAAAATAATATAATAAATAAAGTATCCTACCCAAACTCTCATTAATAAGGAATATAAGTATTATAAAATACTAGTTAAATAAATGAAACCGTTTACAGCTATATAAAGCGTAAAATTTGGTGCTTTACAACATTTGTAAAAAAAACTTTTAGTCATATTATTTTTTGTTTAAAAGTTATAGCCTAAAAATATATTTTAAACCCCATTTGGAGAATATTTTAACTTTCTTGCAAGGACACACTATAGTTCTAAAGTATTTTTTTCTCTTCTTTGAAAAACCAGCTTTCTAACTAAAATTTCTTTTTAATCGTTTCATTTATTGAACTATACTGAAAAAATACACTTTTTAGTCTTATATCTCTAGGAAAATGGTTTAAAAATGTTTTGACAAGGGTCATTTTTAGAATACTTTTACTTATCGTTCGGGTAAAATCGTTAAAGTGTCTCAACCTTACTCTCTACTAGTCTCATTTTAATCTTCCTCATCTTCCTCAGTCTGGCCTAAACAACTTCTTCCCTTGTGTAAAACTTTATCAGCATAATATTTGACATTTTCTTCGAGTTTTCTTCTCTTTTCATTTACCTCATTCTTCATGCTTTCATCAATTTTTCGAAAGTCCTCGGGCGCGTTGCTTAATAAAGAATTGATACTATCTTCTAATGCGTTTACTGTAGAAGCATTATCAATGCTCATTTGTTCTTGAAGATCTATAGTAGGTGCTGTGGTAGGTACTGTAGCTCGAACAGATTGAATAGAAGCAAATACCTTTTCCTTTGCTTCTTCTACCTGCTTTGCAATAGTCCGCTCTGTATCTTGAAAATCTTTCCTAAATTTCTCGTTGTACTCCAACAGTTGGTCTTCAAATAACTTTTGAAGATTATGTTCAGCCTCAATTTCTTCTGGAGACTTAGTAGTAGGATCTATAAACACATTTGTAATATCCGGTGCTAACTTGCTAGCAGCTCGTTCATGTTTCTTACTTTTTAGGTCCAGATCATTTCTAATTTTCTCGTGTATATTTTTAAAGATAGTTTCGGTGGTTTCTGCAAAATCTTTCTTGGACTCATGTTGTTGAAAAGCATGGGCCAGAATATTGTGTAACTTTTCTTTTGCTTCGTCTATAAGTTTTAGTGAATTTTCGTTTGCTTTATCAAAATCGTCATTAGCTATATTTCGTAATTGTTCTATATTTTCTCTCAAGATAATTTCGTATTCTTTGGCGACTTCGCGGGTACTATCATCATATGTCATATTTGATCTTTTAAACATATTATAAACTTGCCTTTCTTTTTCATCGTAATTTTTTTGGACATCTTTAAAACCACTAGCTGCATGTTCTTTGAATGTCTCAAAAACACTTGGATTTTGGCCTACGCCACTTTGGAGAGACGTTGGAGTTTTTGGGGTAGCAGTAGTTGTATCATTCATAACATCACTACTTTTACTTATTGGTTCTTTCAGTTCGGGTATAATTTTACTTGATTCCGCCATGTCACTGGAAATTTACCGATTAATTTTTTAGAATTAATCAATCTGGTTAAAAAAATGGTCATAAGACTTGTCAACATCATTTTTAAACGTCATTGTACGAAAAAATTTCAGTTATATTTTGGAAAACTGCCGGAACTGATGAACTTATGATTGGCAGCTGGTGAAATGAACCGGTTGGCTAATTATTTTAGGATCTCTCTCTCTGTCTCTCGTTGACGTTAATAGAAGTCACCAGACATCCATCATGAATAAAAGGACACGATTAATATCCAACCGGTAATATAATAGGCACATTAGGAACGCGATTCGGCTCAACCGGTGCCACCGGTGAACTCACCGGTGAAAAAAATAATATACCTATTAGGCAATCCAATGATGTGTCAAAAATGTGTGTATGACGTGTCATAAAAATGACATTGCTGGTGGCATTTAAAGAGTGACAAACAACATCCGTTGGTCATACTTGGAAATGTCGATAAGGTCGATTTTTGGTGGAACTATAACCGTAATAAGAAAAAGTGGATAAAGCACACAAAAAATGTCATCGCGATGTCTATTAAATTATCCATTTTGTTATGAAACCGTTTAGACTACCCACACAAAGACAAAAAAATGTAATTTTTAAGGTAGAATAAAAATGTCTAGACATGCCTGAAACAAAAATACCCTTTTACGATATAATATAATACATTATGGATAGATTGTGTTTGACGTAAAAAATTGTTCGGTTCAATTAAAGGAAAGTGTTATCCATAAAGGTATCCGTTATATCTTGTAAGTTTTGTGTTTATTTTTAGCAAATAAAATTATCGTCGATCTAAATCTAATAAAGTTAATTCACTATTACTTAAATAAACATAAAATCACTAATTTAATTAGCTATTTTAGTTAGTCAATGAAAGAATTTATTTCATTTTAACGCCGTATTGAGCTTTTAAAGTTTTATGACTTAATGAGGCAAAAACTTTATTGAATTTATTTGTTTTCGATATATTTTTAATTATTTTGAAGGCTTACTACTCCGTAAAATATATAGTTTTATTTTAAATCAACTGAAGGGTAAATTAAAAAAAAAGGACTGAAAAAAAAAAGAAAAAATTCTTCATAAAATATTAATTTAGAAGCAAATAATATTGGAGAACGTTTCAGACCAGCGAGTTACTTAGTAGGCTTTTTTGTTGCATGACTAAAACAACCAAATTAAAAGAAAATGTTCCACAACAGGCCAAAAAACACATTACCATATAATACTGTTAAAAAGGAACACTCTTATAATCAGATATTATTAATAAAACTTTTTTTGCCGTGACCTCAAAGCATATTCAACGTCGATCCGTCATAATAATTCGCCTATCTTTCCCACGTAAATATAATTTGCGTGTAGGGCCTACAGCAGGCCCGTCTCCTATATTTTTATGCTATTGTCAAGAAAATAAACCGTTCCCGCCTATTTTAGGCTATACAATTTGGTTCTTACAGGACTATTGATTTTTTATTTGCATTAATTGCATGGATTTTATCGTAGCTATTTATTTTCTGTACATTTCCATACTTTTGGTTGTAGGGATACACAAGTGCGATATTTTGAACAAATACGTATAAAAATTTTATTCAAAATAGTACGGTGTGTTCCAGTCTTAAGATAGCAATTTTAAGTAATGTTACAGATTTTAAAAAAATAATTATTGTGTATACTACTTTTTTTATAATAAAAAAATAAAAATTGTTTATCATTAGATACTAAAGGTCATATAACAACACGCCGATTACAGGATGGAATTTTTAACTAGAATAAATTCAGTACTAGAAAGCCTCTTTACTTGCGGAGAAAATACGGAAATACGGGTGCCATTACTTTTAGTTTGGTACACTATTTTCGTTCGGTCATGAAATCTACCCCTCTTTTGGGGGTACAAATCGCCTCCAACTTTTTCTCAACAAATGTAAAGGTATGTATTGCGATAGCTCGTTGGAAAGGGCATAAATAAGGAATACGGAACACCCTTTACTTTTGCATTTCAGTAATCTAATCGCAATTTTGAAGAAGTAGTCCATTCTTAAAGTGGAGTTAATTTATAGACTTTCTAAGTCTAGTTTTGGTCGTTATGTTAAAATTAACGCCCACTGGGGTTCCAGCCCTTTCGGGCTTGTTCCCCTAAATAAATTTTTTAAAATTTTTTTTAATTTTTCGGCTATGAACTAAGATTCTACATCAGTTCTATGCTTTTTACTTTTCTTAACTAAAATATTTTCTTTTTTCCCTTAAAAAGAGGGCTAAATTAATAAATTTTCTTTCTCTCCACGGTTCCCAGGATGAAGGTTCTTGACCTGTGAATCTCCATTTTTTACATTTCTTAATTTTTCTCTTTGCCCAAAGTGGCCCCTTCTTACCACTGTTACCTGTTGCCCATGGTCAGTGTTAAGACTTAAATATGTCAATTTTCTTCTAATCACTATCCCATTTCTCAACATTTAATCTTCCATGGCTCGATGAGAGCTCCATCGAGGTTCATTATCACTCACCATTTACGTCTGTTCCTTTCTATGAATTTTTCTCTATATTTTGTTCCTGATGATGGGTGTTGCTACACCCGAAACATGTAGAATATCTACCACCTTCTAACTTTATTTTTAATAAACCAGTGGAGAAAGACTTTATGTTTTTTATTTTATTTCTAATCGCAATTTGTTTTATTATAAAAATTGTTGGATATGTTGCCCATTTTTTTTTTGGCAAAACCCTAATCGAAAGTAAAATTCATCCTTGACATTATGTACAATTTCCGGTTTTTTTTGCCGAATTTCGTATATAAGTCGTTGCCTAAGTTCCTCTACATTTTCTGGTTTTGTTACGTAAACTTATTTTTTTCTGGCTTTCTATAGTACCAAAATGCAAAAGTAAATAGTGGGTCGTATTCCTTTTTTATGCCCTTTTCAACAAGCTATCACAAACCTTTACATTTGAGAAAAAAAATTGGGGGCGGTTTCTACCCCCAAAAGAGGGGTAAATTTCATGACGGGGCGAGGCTTTCTAATACTGAATTTATTCCAGTTAAAAATTTCATCCTGTATATACATAATACAATACAAATTACAAAACATCTGCTTGACAGCTTCATCAAAAACTCTCCTGGACTGAATGTTCCTGATAATTTATTCCATGTAATTAAGACAGGTGGTGTCTACGTTAATCTCGAAATAATGGTTCAAACTACATCATAAGAATTTGTAAACATACACTGATAGTTTTCAAAATAACATAAATTACTCTAGGCCGGTATGCATATTTTTAGGTGTTTTTTCTGTAAGAAAATATGAAATTCAAACGCTTAAGTTGTAAAACGATATATCGCATTGAAAGATTGTAAGCGGGGTGAATTTATAAAAGGTTTTATACGTTTCACACCACTGCTTGACAGTTAGCAGACAGAAAATACTGTAACGTTTTCGTATATGGGAAAACGTTTTTTTTTAATTAATGTTTTACTAAATGTTGTATATTTACAAAACAATTTTACAGTATTGGTGTACAATTATACTTGACAATCCAATGTACCTTTAGAGCACAACACGTTGTTAAAGCCGTATTCGGTATATTTCTGGTGTATTGTTGTTTGGACAATTAATAATTGTCATTGATTTTCCCATATTGAAAATGACCATGCTCTGATTCATATCACCTGGTAAATTGCTTTTTAGTATTTTTACGTTTATGTTTGTTATCTTTGGTGATATCATTTTTATGCGAGTTATACGATTGATACTCGGAAGTCCTTTTTTAAAAACAATTTTATTGATCAAGAATACACGATTGATTTGTTATCTTACAGCTCGTAGAGTAAGAGCGGTTACTCTCTTCAGCTTTGACTCTAAACAACAAAACAACATTACAAAGTATAAAAAGTGAATAAGATGCTTAGCTAGCATTAAGATAATATTGTGATGAATTGGCATATATATTGTGATATAACTCGCGTTAAAAAAGATTTTAAAAAAAGAGTTGTACTTTTTAAATCAGTTATTTTAAATAACGCAATCATAATTTTAAAGTGTACCTATTTATTTTCAATTGGCCGGGGCAGTAAACAAAGACCTAACCACGAAACGCTCGATTTGATCGGTACAGGACTGCATTCAGTTTTCGTATTTGAATAAACATATATTGCGAATATTTTGTAGCTGTAACTGTTCCATTATTTTAAAACTTATTTTTATTTTGATATTTTGGTTATGCAGTGCTTGTCTTAATGAGTCTTGTTTAAAATCATGTAGTCCTATAATTATTATAAGCTTTCTAATATTACCCTTTTTAGATCAAGTTTCCACGTGTATTTGTGTTCATTTCCTGTCGGTTAGAAATATATGGACTATAGAATTTTTTTTAAATTATTTGGGTTCTGGTTTTGTTATTATCAAAAATCCAGTTTATTAAGATTATATTTGAACGGCAGTAGAGTTTTGGACTTGCATTGTCTTTATTTGTTTAGAATCACTACGTTTCAACTGGTAAGCATCTCCAGTCGTCTTCAGGTGAATACTGAATAAGTACGGTAACTACAGCTCTATTTATACTAGGCAGGTGCTGTGACGCATGATTAGTGGGTGGAGTCATGCGTGTTGCTAGGTGATGACGCATAACTGGATGAGTCATGCTTGATGAGTCATGCTCGATGACGTCATGCTCGATGACGTCATGCGTCTAACTCTTGGGTGGTCTTATTCTAAGATTACATTTACTTAACAAGATTATATTTATTAAGATAATGGTAGTTCATTTTATTGTCAGAGAGGTTTTATATTACAAATAAATAAACAAAATTACAAATAATCTACATAAATTATTTTTTATGAATTTCATCAAATTTATTACATTTATAAAAAAAAATCATCCAATAAATTAAAACATTTCACTTAAAATTAACAAATTTTATTTCAACCAAGCTTTAATGTTACAAAACATGCTTTTACACTATTTAATTCAAAATATTAATTTTATTTACACCAAAGGCCTTTTATTGCTCCATCATAAAAACAGGAATTTGATCATTAAAATTTCAATAAATTCTATATATTCCAATTAATATCAAACGCACGCAATGGTATAGTCAATTTAAATTTTATGGCAACAATTTTACATACACTGATAAAAATATTGTTCTACGGCTGCCTTAATAACCGTTATTTTACACACAATTGTGCGCAATATTGTTTTTCAAACCTCGCCTTTGTTAAGTTCCTGTCGAGACTGAGTTTTTTTTTTTTTTTTTTTTTTTTTATATGATAAAACACCTGCACTGTAAGAAAAATCCTTTAAGGCGCTCTGGGAGCGGTGCGAGTGCGAAAAAAGCGATTAACGTTGGTCTTGAAACGTTGAAGATTGTATTCATTGGGAAACACGACCTCAGGAAGATCATTCCACAAAGATGACGTTCTCCAGATGAAAGAATTCTTGAACAATGAAGTTCGAGGAGTACTAAGCTGAACAACATATGGATGAGCGGCAGTGGTTCGCCGTGTATTTCTGTTTTGCATTGCTCTAGGTGGAATCAAGTGGGCAATGTCAGTCGAACACCTGCCATGGAAATATCTGTAAAAGAGAGCCAAATCACCAACCTGTCTTCGATGCTCCAGGCTATCGAGGGTCTTGGTCAGCTCGGGGTCGCCGATCAGACAAATGGCTCTCCTTTGAATGGAATCCAGTAGCCGAAGGGTGTGCTTGGGTGCAGAGCTCCAGACATGAGAGCAATATTCTAATGATGGTCGAATCTGGGCTTTGTAGAGTGTCAAAAGTTGATGAGGTGTGTACAACCTTTTGGTGCGGAAAAGTACACCAAGTTTCTGTGCAGCTGCCTTGGCAATTGCGGCAACGTGATCATGCCAAGACATATTACCTCCCAGATTGACCCCCAGCAAATTAATAGACGGTGCCAGGGGAATTGCGTGTCCTGCCATGACTATATCCGGTTCTGCAATGTTAACCTTTTTGGAGAAGACTGCTGCCTGGGTTTTCTTAGCATTAAATTCGACTTGGTTACTGTCACCCCAAGCCAAAATTTCTTCCAGGTCTCTGTTGAGGCGCAATACTTCATGCTGCCTGCGAAGATGTGCGTCGGCAGCGGATGTTTGGGGAGTCAAGGTAAAAGATGAGACAAGTGTGCTGTCATCAGCAAAGCTATAAATTGGATTTTGGTTTTTCACTAGAAGGTCGTTAATATACAGTAAAAAGAGGGTAGGCGACAATATGGACCCTTGAGGAACACCGGCATTGATGGTGAAGGTGTCTGAAAGAAACCCGTCAATCGCCACTTGCAGAGAACGGTTCTTAAGGAAGCTGGTTAACCATAAACAGAATCCATTAGGCATACCGTAGGATCGCAATTTACTTAGAAGCCCATCGTGCCAAATACGATCAAAAGCCCTAGATATGTCCAGTGCAACAGCCCGGGATTCTCCATGATGTTCGATGGTGTTGCTCCAAAGATGGGTGACATATGCCAGAAGGTCACCTGTTGATCTGGACTTACGAAAACCGTATTGATGGTCGCTGATAATGTTAAGCCCTTCCAGATACTTTAGGAGTTGTTGGTTAATAGCTTTCTCCATTACTTTTGAAATTACTGAAAGCAATGCGACGGGTCGGTAGTTGCTTGGCAGGGTCTTCTTACCTTTCTTTGGAATGGGCTGGACACGCGCCGACTTCCAGCAGGATGGAAATATTCCTTTTTTGTAGGATAAGTTGAAAAGTCTACAAAATACTGGTGTAAGTTCATCGGCGCATGTCTTGAGAACAATGATAGGAATTTCGTCTGGACCAGACGCTTTATTGACGTCGAGTCCTTTAAGAATCCGTTTAACAAGACGCTGACGAAACACGATTTCAGACATTTGCGATTGAACTGAGGGAATGTTAGGTGGTGGTTTTCCTTGAAAGTCTACAGTGGAATGCGAGGAAAACAGTTCAGCAAGTAGGTTTGCTTTATCCCCGGCTGTGGTTGCTATTGTGCCGTCGGAACGTGTTAGAGGTGGAATAGTTGACTTTGTAAAGTTTTGGCTGACGGCCTTAGCGACTGACCAAAAGGACCTTGATCCGTCAGGACTGGCAAGAAGTTTGTTTTTAAATGAATAATTCACCAGAAATGTTCGTATGCAAAATTGGGACTACGGTCCATACCAACCAAAGTGTTTTTGTTTGTTGTTTTTAAGTGTTTAATTTTTTTTTATAAAACTAGGTAGTAGATAACCTCTTTGCACATAAGAGAGATAATTTGGTGAACTGTTGTTTAAGAATGCTCAAGTGGCTCAGAGGTGAGTTACTGCCATTCTACCGTGGCGACCCGGGTTCGATTCCCGGAGTGGGCATACGTACAATAAAAAAAGTATGTCCGAAATTCAGTGGATTTAAGAATGCAGGGAAGAGTGTAAAAGGTATCATCTCCCAACCCACTCCATTCACGCCGGTAACCAGGCCGGATGAGATCGGATATCTCGTGGGGTGCGGAAGAAGGTACACACTCCCCAATCGGTAGGTCATGCAATGGCAATAAACCAAGGGTTGATAGCCCTTGGGGGGCGTCGCATGACCGAGGATCGTGGTTCGGAATCCATGTTAAGCTGTAGGTCCCCTCGGGAATGGCCCATTGGCCCTGGCAGCGAACGAAGAGGAAAAAGCCGAAAAAGCAAGCAAGAGTGCTCAAAATTTATCTTGACGAAATAATTTTAAATGTCAATATTAAATTTTTTTTTCAAATAACAATTTTAAAACTTATTTCGCTACACCACTAAATTTACCATGTCTTCACGTAGAAATATCTTTCTTTAATAATTCCCTTTTCATATTTGTAACGAAAATAACGAGTACCGGGTTTTTCTTGTAAATTTTCAGTCCTAGATAGAATAGTGCAATCTTCTGGCCTCTAAATCTTCTAAATGTACGTTTAAAATTCGCTTGTATTGATGATAATTTTTTCAGTGATAGCAGGAGTTATATTTACATGAAAATTTTATTCCATGTTCATAATTTACTGGAAATTCGAACATAAGACCATTTACATAATTTTTCAGCTATTCCTGGTAAAGCATGCTCCCCTTACTTGTCATCAAGTCCAAGAAGCGTAAGTTTATTTAACCCTATTTCTCTGTTTACAGGGCCCCAAAATTGGGGTCGAACTCAGTCACTAGATTAGTGTACACCGTGTTATCTGACATTCAACCCAATTACCATATGTAAATATGCAAATTTCTGTTGTCTAATAAGTTTGCGCTGATTCTCATGCAGGTCTCGTCTTGCCTGCGGGGTCTATTTTGGGGAAATTGGCGGTTTCTTGTAATATATGGGCGACAACAGGGGCGGATTTTCAAATAATAAGCCTTTTGTAAGGAATATTGATGAAATGCATTGGCCCTGCTCCACTCCGCAGGCTAATAATGAGATTGAAGTCTTTCCCGCGTTTCGAAAGGGCGTATTGAGAATGAAATTTATTTAATATGATACAGCCTTGAAAAGGGGACTTTTATTTGATTTAAGGAAAATTTTAAGATTTGCTTTTGAATTATTTATAAACATAATAATACAACATCATAATATGAAGATTTTGTTTTTATCTCAAGTAATGGCAAGAAACCAAGGGTTGATAGCCCTTGGGAGGTATCGCCTGACCGAGGATCGTGGTTCGGAACCCACGTTAAGCTGTAGGTCCCCTCGGGAATGGCCCTGACAGCGAACGAAGAGGAAAAAACCCGTAATTTTTTTTTTATTAATATATATACTTATACATGGTGTTATTTATTTCTTGTACAATTTTAAAACTAAAAGTTCATATAAGTTGTGGCCCAAATGTTTAGATTTTCGAGATAGAGGGTACTATTTTGTTTTTTTTAGTTTTTTAATATGCCTTTTACCATATTAAGGATATTATTATAATCTACAGGGCTATCGTTTTTTCCTGGTCATGACCACTTTAAGCCTCCCTCCATTTTTGTATTACGACGTCACTATCTTTAACGGCCTAGAAGTTATTTTGCAAAAAATAGAGATAACATTCTTTATTACCTTTTACTTAAAACAAATGGATGCATTAAAGTCGGTAGTGGACATTTTCATCAGTTACTTTAAGTTAAGTGTACAACTGTCTTTCTTTAAATTATCCGAATTTTAGTTTTAAGTAACACCGTATCTACTTTTAAAGTTAAGAAAGAACGTTAACGGAGGCTAAAGTAATCATGACAAAAAACAAATTGTAAAATAACGACTATCTTAATTTATGCAGCTTCAAAAATATATTCTGTACTAACATATAATTCTAGTTCCATGAAACTAAAATATTTTTCGCGCTCACTCGATTTTTTTTATCCCATCCTCATTTAATTTATCTTACGAATAATATATGTTGAGGCCCAAAATAATTTAGTTTTTTTCTGAGATTAATTAGGTCTTTAACATACACCTTCCTGATAAGGGTATATTGCAATTATGTGGGTCTCCACATATATTTTATCCCGTTTTTGGTCAATTTTTTAACCCGGATTTCGGCTAATGATAATATATTAAGGGACCACAATTTGGAATGTAACATGATTGTATTTTAAGCATAATATTTTTTATTAAACCTGCTATTGGCTATAAAAATATCTGTAACTATTTATAATGCTGCTCTCTGGAAAGACTGCACATTGCCATATTGTATCATTTATTTGAAAAAAATTCGCGATTTCCGAAAAAGTGACGGGTGATGACGTTATATTGACACCGGATTCGCCATCAGCGGCCCAAAATATATGAAAAATTTGTATTGGGATCCCCAAGTCAGTCAGTTCATTGAAACATAATTAAATATGTACAAATGTTTATAAGTACCTGATAAAATGTAAACAAATTTTTTAAAAAATTTTTTAAGTCCACGATATGCACAGTAATTATAGCATCGAATCAGTAGGCATCTATTTGACAATAACGATAGTTTTCTTTCTGTGTATCATAAAAGATCCGGGCGTATGACAAACACGCTTTAAAATAATGATATCGACGTTTCGTTTTCTAATTTTGTTTCGAAACAATAAAGTAAGCACACCTTAGTGAACGAAGTGGCTCATGTAATTTTTTTTACTACATAATATATTTTGTCGCCCATAAACGCTTTTAAAAGCATTTTAAAAACACTCACCTATAATGCTTGTTGAACTTTTTTATATGGCATGCAAAGCATTTATTTTATACGAATTTTTAAGTAGATAAGAAAAAAAGGCGTGTTACAGTTTGAAGTTTACATTAAGGTTTTTTAAAACAAGTTGCTAATGGGTTCTTAATTTGTCCAGGTTTAACATGACAATTAAGAAAAACGAATTGTTGTGAATGGCAATTTTTGCGGTAGAATTTCACCTCCGATTAATAATAATTCACCCCAACAAAACCGAACGCTAACAAAATTTTACATTGTAAATTGGAAACTTAAAATAAAGTGATTAAGAAGTTTACAGAGAAACTTCATAAAAAAGTTTAGCTTCCTATTTAACTTTTTTATTTAGATGTTTCCAAAAAGCCAACTGAGGACAATTTTAAAACTTTTTTAAGAATCTATCCACCTCACTTTACTTGAGGAAGTTGTGCTTTCTTCTTCTTAGATTTAAGTATCACATCTCGACTGACTGATTCATTATCATCATCATCATCATCATCATTATCAAACGAAACTGTATCGTGTAAGGGAAAATTTCAAAGATTGATGTCCAAAGAACCATAGGGATTGTTATCACTTAGGACTGTTATCGGTCTGGCTGATCGGGTAGGAACTCCATTAAAAATACTACTGACGCGAAAATAATTTTACTTTAAAGTGGATATACAGTTTATGGGTAGTGTATTTTAAAAAATATCTAATAATAAATGCACCTGGTATTTTATTTAAATTTTTTTAGAAACAATAAATTGGGAAATATAATTTAAAATACCAACTACTCATCATCGCGTAAATATTCCATAAACGTATTCTTGCCACAGGCGCATCTAATTAAAGTTCTCAATGATTCAAAAAGTTTTTCAAACTTCCAATTTCTATAACTTCTTTTTTAACGTGTAAAGCTGACGAAATTCTTGTTTTAAAAGGGTTTTAAACAAGATTAGCCAAAGAAGTAGTTAAACTTGCATTTTAAACTAAAAGTTTCAGAAATTAAAAGATTTTATGTCTGTGATTTCCCTTTTGTTACTTTTTACGACACTAATATGCGGGGATATAATTGGCAGGCAATGGCAATGGTGCATAATATAATATAAAATAACATAATATAACATAAAAAGTACAAAAGATAAGAGACCAAACTTTGTGTCAATCAAAATTAAAATAGATCACACAAAAACTTTTAAATTAATTTTTCAAAATAATTATAAAGCTTTAATTTTATCGTAATTTTTCCGTTTTAGCTAATCAGAAATAATGAGACACACATAATAACAAACGCACTGGACTGCCTCCTACGTGGACTACGTTGCCGTAAGTAACTTAAATTAATTTTTTAGAATTGTTTGGTCGTTGATTTTAATAGCTATTTTCCTAACAAGTGCAGAAAATCGATTTTTCCGCACGCAAATGCCGTTGACAGCACGACGCGTAGCGGAGTGGTGTCAAGCATTTAAGTGCGGAAAAATAGGTTTCTGCACGTGTTAGGAACAATAGTTTTTCTACTAGCGTGAGGAGACAAATTGAAAATAATTTAAAAAACGGAGTTTTTTTTAAAATTTCTATTACAATGAACAAAATTTTACAATATTAATTTACTTATTTATATTGTAATTAATTGTAAACGTACAATTACTAGCACTACTTAAATTAATAGCAGAAGCCAGTTGGTTACGGTTCTCCAGTAAAGATTGGTGTGCAGGAATAATTGATATTTCAGTAGGTTGCAGCTCGTTTTTCAAAATATAACAGTGCGGAAAAATCTTTACCGCACGGTGCGGAAAAGTGGATTTTCCGCACTAAAACATGTGCGGAAAATGCGTTTTTCCGCACGCTAGTAGAAAAAAATAATTTACGATACTTGATATAAATCAGCAACAAGAAAACCTGTTACTCCGATTTTGTGAAATAGTCGTACCAGAAAAAGAACAAAAGTAGTAAAAAGTATGCTAACAAAACGTTTTCGAGTGTAAACCTAATTTATTTTCCCGTAAAAATAAAACTTGACAATGTCCAAACAATTTTTTATTATACAGGGTAGCGCATCGAAAACGAAACAGAGACTTTACTGGCAGCTTAGTTCTTTTTTGTAAAAACGCTCAGACCCGTGGACTTTGCTTTGTTCTCGAGGGGGATACAAAATTGGCAAAAAATCACATTAACACGTGCAGCCCCCTGGGCGAGGTGGCACCACCCCTAAAATCTCAAATGGAAAGGGGGGTCGAGTGATACCTTATTTTGAAGGTCTTTCAATCCTTTTACTACTGACCTGAAGTACATGAATTTTACATCATTATAAAGGGAATTGAAAGATCTTTAAAATAAGGTATCAATCGACTCCCCTTTCCTATATATTTATAATAAGATTTTAGGGGTGGTGCCACCCCCACCCAGGGGGCTGCACGTGTTAACGTGATTTTTGCCAATTTTGTGTCCCCTTCGAAAACAAAATCGATGGGTCAGAGCGTTTTTTCAAAAAAGAACTGAGCTGCCAGTCTCTGTTTCGTTTTCGATGCGGCATCCTGTATAATATACAAAGTACAGTAGTGTTATAGTGGTAAGTAATGGTATAGTATAGACACAAGTGTGTAATGGACAAGTAATTCTAATTTTATAAGTTTAATTTTCTAAGCTTACATCTAATGTTGTTTATTTTTATTTCAGATTTCCCCCGGCACTGGAAACACAGATCTGTTCCACCCCAAGTTAAAATTGGCGAGAGCTGTCACACAAAGTGACCGTTCCGATTTATCCAATCCCGCCGGCCACTCTAAGCTTAAATTATTTTATATTCAGTAACGTTTGTCAGTTGTCAGATAAAAACGTAATGTATATTTCTTTGTTCTTTTTACCGTAACCTTTGGAATTTCGTTTGAAGTAAACGAAAACATAGATCGAAAGTTTTGACAGGTGACCGATGGTCGGTCATTTTGAAAAGCGGATTATCCGGTGGGATAAATTTCCTTTTGTCCGGGAATCGGTATATATTTTGTTACAGCAAATTAGGTCAATTAACTTAATCAGGATTTTATGGGCGATCATTGATCTGTAGTTTATGCAGGGTGTCTCTGAGTTAGATGCCCTGTAGCGAATAGTGACAATACACCCCCCCCCCCCTCATACCGCGCTCTCTTACTGCACCCAAATAGGAACAGCTTAATTAAACCATAATCTTATATTGTTTTTTTTCAGACAATCTTATTTTATACTGGGTGGCAAACAATGTTCCTAGGTTGAAAATATGATTGTGATAGCGGTGTGAAAAAATGGCACTTCTACTGACGGTGCTAAAAAACCCGAAATCCAGTTAACATTGCCAAGTTACTGACCCCACAACAAACCATTATGCGACTCGGTCGATACTAAAGGTGTTTATTAGGAGCTCGCTATCTCGACGGAAGTGTGGCTTTGTAGAGAATTACAAAAACACCAACACTGTGATAGTGTGAAGGTCTGGGCTCTTTTTGTAAAGGGTTGTAGTAAATAGTCTGGGGTGAATAGGGACGGGACTATTTCTAGAATAAAAAGCTAGCGCTTCCTGCAGGATATCGTTTTAGTTAACATGCAATACGTAGAATACATTTATCGTTTTTAATTTCTTAAACTAAAATTAGGAGTTTTTAAAATGCTTTTTGCAAAATACTTATACTTTCCATTAGTAGGAAACAGTATTGTACATTACTCGTATGAAAGAAATTTTCACAAATTCGTGGGATTATCGCACTCGGCTATCGCCTTGTGCCAAACATTCCCACTATGTAAATGTCACTTTCAACACTTGTTATGTACAAACTTCATGATGTTTTAACCTTAAGTCTCTTAAAATATTTTAAATTATGGACATTACACCTTTTTTCTCCGTATTTTTTTATCGTCTAAAGACTCATTTGAAAAAGCAATAAGTATACCCCTTGTATTTTGTTTACGTTTGAATAAAATATAGAAATAAGCATAATGGGACAAACCTGGCCGAAGTGCATCTAGCACATGAACAGACCCTCGGTAAAAAAACCTTCTTAAATATCAATTTGTTGACTTTTCTGCAAATTAAAAAAAAGTAATTCAATTTCACTCAAGTCGTTCTGTTTTCAATAAAATTTTAACGAAGAAATAAGAAAGAGGTGATGATAAATCTAAAGAAAATTATTTAACTCGAATAAAAACTGTTCTAATTTGTTACTGTCTTTTTGACTTTCCTTTTAAATGCTGTCCTTAATTTTATTCCAAATTTGTATTTAATTTTATCTTTCCAAGACATACTACGTTAATTTAAAGATATTAACAGCATTTAATTAGAGCACACTTTTGTTTAAAATTTAATAAAAGTGCGTTTTACTTATAAAGATTTTTCTGTGATGCGACTTTCACTACCGTGATCAGATTTTAAAACTTCTCTAACGGCGTTATACGAAGGTCAATAACCATTTTACGGAGAAGGACATTAAATTCCACTTACATGTTAAAAAGCAGACTTCAGGAATGCATATTGGTATAGATATAAAATTTATATAACATAGTAACAGGTCTACCCCAAGAGAGGGCGCAGGCATGCCAGCTGATCTAGCAGACAATACAGTGAACAAACCACTGGGATTGGTCAAAGAGGAGATTGACTACACGGCCAAGCAGCTTGCACAGATGGACAGGGTTGACAACCTGTAGTACATCCAGGCAACTGTGGCCCACATTCGATATAAAGAGAACCGCAGAGCTATTGAGACACAGTCGAAAAGACGTGAGAAATAATACTGCGGTTGTTACCGGACATTGCCTCTTCGGTAGACATGCTGAACGTATGCAAATACCCACTAACGACTTCTGCAGAAGTTGCAGAGATGAGGATGAGGAAGAAAGTATTCAACATTTTCTGTGTGAATGCCCTGGCCTCGCAAGAAGGAGGTTCACTACTCTGGGTGAATCATCTTTCGATAGCCTGGAGGAACTAAGCAACTTACAACTTGGACGGCTGAGCAGATTTCTGAACAGTAGTGGTTGGTTTGAATGAGTTGTTAAAATTCTTCCGCGGTTACGTCGCACTAACCATCAGAGATCTGATGAAGGTGGGTTCTACGGAACACGTGTGGTATCACAACGGACCTAATCAGGAATACGTGAGACTGTTTGGTCAGAACCAAGGGTCTGCCACTCTTACCTAACCTAACCTAACCTAACAGGTCTACCCCATTTTCGCACGGGTCAACATAAAGAGTAAATAAAGTTATTAGTTTATCATGTAAAATAATAGTAGTATGTACCATTGCGCCCAAAAAATACTGGGACAGCAAAATGTAGTTTAATCTCTGACTGACAGTGGCGTGTCAAAAGAAATATTTTTTAAAATCGTTAACCACCGAGCAAAAGCGATCATTTCCACTCGATTGAGAGATGGGCATCAAATAAGAAACATCGCAGATTAATTAGGGATTAGCAAAAATACCGTGTTGTTGGCTAAGCACAAAATTGCAGAATATTGAAGTATTGTAAGAAAAGCAGGTTCTAGTCGCCCCAAAATTTCGAATGACGGCTAAGATATAGAATTAATTAATTTTCTAAAAGATCATCCCTTCGAAACAGCAATAAGAGCTAAAGAAGAAACACGTTTTCCAGGTTCGGCTAATACAACGCCTAGAAGAATTCGTAGTTCAGATATAAAAAGGTATTCTGCTACCAATAAAATATTTTTGACCGAATCAAACAAACAGAGAAGAGTAGAATTTGCTTATGAATGAATGAAATCAAGTAATATATGGGAAACCGTAATATTTTCCGATGAAAAAACCTTTCAATTATGCAATAATGGAAAAATCCGCGTTTATAGGCCTTCTGGTACGGGATACGATGAAAGATATACAAATAAGACTAAGCAAAGTGGAAGCTTTTCTATTACCGTTTGGGGTTGGATTAGTGCAAGGGGCCCAGGAGTTTGCCAAATAGTGCATGGGAGGTTCAATGCACCATTATATTACAACATACTAAACCAAGTTATGATACCATCTGTCGACGCATGTATATGGCCAAGGTTTTATATTTCAACAAGATAATGCTCCTATACATAAAGCCTGCATGGTTCAAAATTATGTAGAAGAAAATCAAATTCGTGTTCTGCCTTGGCCCTTGCAAAGTCCGGATATCAACCCAATTGAAAACGTTTGGGGTGAGATGACAAAATTTATGTATAAACACAACTTCCAGCCTAGAACTCGGGATGAATTAAGCCAAAGGATAATGCAAGCATGGGATGCAATAACGCAAGAGTATACGAGAAACCTAGTGTTAAGTATGCCACGACGTTTACAAGCATTAATCGATAATAATGGTACAACTACCAAATATTAAAAACATGTTATTATATTATGGTTTAAATATGATTAAAATTAAAATTTATTGGAACATAATATTAAAAAATTTTGTTTTATTTTTGTTACAGTTTAAAACACAATATATGCTATTTTCATTTTTTCTCGTATTTCTAAAAATGTGGTATTGTTGTTAAACCTTTTCACTTCCATGACAACAATTATAACAACAATGATAACCTTCCCTCAATAGATTTTACATTTTCCTTATAGTTAAGGAGCTACTCTACAACAACAATTTTGCTGTCCCAGTTTTTTTTGGACGCAATGGTACAACAAGAGTGGATATGATGTCTATATCTCACGAAGAAGTAAATTGAGCACGACGCCGTCGGCGGAGTTCTCAAACTTACGCGTGCGATATGAACAATCCACTCGAGTGGAAATATTACCTGTGATAGGTATCGTTCGATTTCTTATAAAGTTTAATGCAAAAAAAGTACTTCGGAGGAAAATATGTTGAAATTAATTTGGTAGTTTTGACCGTTTTGGAACGACGACTCATAGTCCATTCAGTTAGTTTTTTGCATGTTTAAACTAAGCAGTGTAATGTATAATTAAAGCTATCAACTCTATTTTGTAAAACCTTTGCTCTATTAATGGGAAATAATTTGTTTTCCAGCAATTTAACTTCTATTTACACTCCAATTCCCTAAGTTTGGTGTAGCAAATTAAAATGTTTGCCGGCTAAAAAAAAAACGATATGTTAAATCTACTTTTAACGTGAATTGGCGAAATATAACTTAAAATATTACTGTACGAATAGGGGGTAAGCTATAAAAGCGATTTTAAAACTCTATTACACGAGAATCAATAGCCTTTTTTAAGGGTTTGTTATAATACTCAGTTTCAGTAAAAGCCACTAGGTTGGCGCTGTAGAAAAATGATGTGGATGAAAGCTACACTTAAGAAAGTCTCGTCCCGTAAAAATTCTGCTTTTATGCGAAAACATTTTTTACGAAACTTAAAATTCGCAAAAAAATATAAACTTTTTATTTTTGTACTGTTTACAAATTTTATAGAAAAAGTTATTGTCTGTACAGCCGATGGTTTAGTTTTCACAACTTTTTTTACTACTACCCGACATAAAATTCCGGCATCTCAAAGTTTGGGACGCTAAACTTGATGGTCTATAATTTTTTTATTTCTAATCTGATTGATAACTGGCCATCGAACATGTCACATTGCCAAGCCAGATCACTGATGAGCACCCAGAATCAGAAACAAGGATGACCTCACATTTCATTTTAAGTGAGGCAAGGAATGTTAACATCAAATTGCGTTCCTTGCCTCAGATCAATATGATGATCCTCTAGACTTCTTAGCTCATTGTTGTCGGTGATTTAGTCGACACATGAGAGATAGACAGCTTGGCTGCTCCTGAGTTCTAGTTAAGGCTGGTTGAACCTTCTCTTTCGATCAAATCTAATCTGATTGTCGCGATTCGTTAACTTATTGAGATTATTTTATATTAGTTTAATAATTAAAATTATTTTGCTGATATACCGCGATATATTAAAATATTTTTTGTCATAACTTCAAAATACTCTGTGGAAAAGTTGAGGCGTATGTATAATCTTAACTTTTTGTTTTTTTTGTATCGTCACAGGAACCCAGACTCGAGACTTCAGTCAGATAGGAATGCGTCCTTTGCAGAGCGATCGGCTGCTGCCATTGCTTGGAATTGTTGTGACGTCGGTAAGTTGTTTTGCGTGTTTTTAATAAAGAGCGTATTTTGTTTAATGATTCGCTCACTAAATAATTCAAAAAATTAAATCGTAAAAAATGTTATTCTCTCTTGCTCTATACAATAGGGTCAAAATTAAAATTTATTAATAAAGCCAATTATGTTGCTCTTACTATAAATGAGGTATAAAAATTGTAAAAAATGGTTTAAAAAAAAGAAATAACTTTTTTAATTAACCCCGGTTAAGCGAAACATGTTTATGTTGTAAAATATTAAAAGATAATACCAATAAATATATTTACAATCTGAAAATGAATCTGAATAAAAAAGTTATACCCCATCACACTGAGCCACAATTCGGAAGTGGCGGATTTTTGTGCTAGTGATGGTTGTATTCATTATTATAAAACAGAAGCGAAATGATTTATTTTAATGCTAGGAAGGGGGTTTAAATAGATTTTATTTAATTTAAGAAAGTTAGAATGTGGACTAATATTTAATTTTATTACCACCCTAGACCATAGAATTTTAATTTCAGCTGCTCGTAACGTAATCTAATAAATTTTAATTATTAACGCCCGCATGCACATCTTCGCAATGCACAATAACAAAAAAAAAACCTTAAATTGCGAGTATTATACAACAGGCTTTAAATTGTAATGAGCTGCTCTAAAACACAACATTGTAGCGCTCTTGTTTCAGCTGACAAATTATTAATAGTCAAGACTTCTCTTAATAGTCCGTGTCGACAAGGAAAAGGGACTAACGTAAATTTTTAATTTGGAAAATTCCTGAGTGAAGGTTCTTACTGAAGGAATGGCTGCTTTATTTTTAAGAAACCCTTATACTAAATATATTTTATGAAATGTTTTTTCCGATAGTACTACGTTTCAATTTGCGTCCGTAACAAGAAAGGACAAGAAAAAAGTTAGAGAATTAATTCTTAATGATAGTTATTAAATCCCTAATTTCTTGCTTCTGCCTACTTATGTATGTATTGTATGGCCAGTGGGAGTTTATGATGCAATATGCAACTTGCAGTGGCGTATTTAGGGGGGGAAGGGGGGCTGCCGGGTTGCTCTGGGTCTAAAAGTCTAATTGCAACCTAATTTTTTGTCTCACGCTTGGACTCTTAATTTAAATTTTTAAATAATGTATTCTTGGCTTAGATTACAAAGGTCTTCTAGGAAACGTTTAGTTTTTTAACTTTTCCTTCTAAAAGTCCTGTTTTATATTGAGATTAAGGTTTATTCAGACGCATATATACTTGTCTGTTCCCTTTTCCCTTCTTTAGAGTTATTTGAAATCAACAAAAATATAACCCAATGCAATAAAATATTTTCACAACAAAAACAATTAGGTATTTATTTTTCAAAGAGAAAAATTAAAGTAAAAATTTTAATTGAAAATTTTTTATGGAAGAAGTGTAATAATTTATAATAAAATAAATAGTGCGGGAAGAAACGAGAATGCTTTATTATGAATATACAAAACGGCACTTAAGAAGGAGTATTTCAAAACCTAAACATTTTCACCAAAAACTTCTCTTAGATCTACGTTCCTAAAAAACATGATTTCTAAAAAAATCATCAATTTTGGTCTGGTGAGCGATAATTACTTTATTTTTAATCATAAAAAACCGAGCCCGAAAAACGACAGTTAGAGTCATACATACATCCTATGTAAAAATTTTGGATTGACACCAATACTTATATTTTTCATAAATATAAAAAAAGTTTTATTTTTAATAAAGGAAGGAATATCAAAAAAAAAATTTTCAAAAACAAATTTAAACCAACCATGCAGAGGGGGAGAGGTAATAATTTAATTTTCGAAATTCCACAGCAGTTAGGTGAATCTTAAACGCGTGGCCCCGAAAATTTTTCGCCTGTGGCGCATTGCCGCTTTCTTCACTAGGTACAATATCATAAAATACATGTAGCCCCAACTGTCCCTTTCTCCAGAAAAAAAATGTCCTACTTACTCTCCCCCTCCCCCCTCCCCCCGAGCATATTTTCTGGCTACGCCACTGGCAACTTTATATGGGTTTTAGCTCGACAATGATCTTTAATAACATTTATTATTATTAATATTTTTTTAAGTGTTCTTTTCACAGCTTTTTGTTGGTATTGTAGGTGTTATTTACAGTACAGAGAAGTAGGATTGCGCGGTACTCAGATACGGTCCTTGAGGTGGGTCCAGTGGTCAGTTTTAATTCATTGTAGCCTGTACTGTTTAGAAACTTCCGTACTATTTGGCAAGTCTGGAGAATGACGCTTTTCTGAATTTGTTATTAATTTATTGTTATATTATAATAGTTTTATCGTGACGATAAGCTTCCATAGCGATAACCCTTATTATAGAAAGTATCAAAAGGATATTGTTATAGTAACAAAAGCTACGTAGCTCTGAAAACGCAGTAAAACAAGTCATTAATAATTTTTCCATGACATACTTTACCACGTTTTATGGCAGACTCGTACGAAAAATACACTTGGAAGACCAATGCTATTGGTTGGTTGGTTTTGTTATTCTTGCGTTACATTGAGAAAGAAGAAAAAATTAGACGGCAGAAGACTACATTGCATTTTGTGGAACTTTAGTGGCTGTAGAATACTGGACGCCATTAAATAGTTCATATTCAACTATTTATATTTATATGTCTAAAGTTAAACATTTTCTGATTCGCCACTTCAAACATTTCTGGATAAAATATTCAAATAAATAAAGAAGTTTAGCCGAGAGATAGTCCACTAAACCGAAAGCCGCGACGCGACGGTCCGTATGTTAGGCGAGCTCTTATGAGCCTCTTAACGACCTAACTTCGTTGCGGAATAAAGTTAGCGCCATAATGGCTTGATTAACACCCTAATAGCTTCTACTAATGTTAGGAGAAGTAGCTACCAACAGTCACAAAATTATTCTAATTCAGTTAGTTTGATAGCGTTGTAAAGTAAAGGTAGAGTGGATTTCTGTTAATTGAGGTGGTGATCTGCAAACAGCAGTTTTCAGCTGTATTTATCAAATTGATTTTTAAAGGGTGCATTTTTTTACGATATACCGGATCGTCTCCTCCTTAGTAAGTGTGGGCTTTGAATATATTTAAAAGCGTGGGTCTTAGTGTAAGTTTCCAGTTTCCCTGGTCATTTTTCCAAGTTACTATATCTATTTTAGTTTTTTTGTTCTGGAAATAAGGGATGAAAATTGCCCTCGAAATAAATATTACTTTGATTAATGTCTTGGGTTTTGGTTCATGTAGATAAAAATTATAAAATTTTCTTAAGTTTATTTTTGAAACGGACGTTTCGGCAATTATTTTGCCTTCAATAGTGTTTTATGATCTAGTTCTATTTAAAACACGTTCAAAAACACGAAAATTAGTTTTAACATGAATAAAGTTTGTTTAAAGTGCGTATACGAGATTTAACATTTGACATTTGACTTGCACTGAGGACGATAGCACTCAAAATGTTGAATTTTTTAATAACTATTTCTGTTGTTTACCCTTTTTTTGTTACCAAAATTTACTCTAATGTTTCTACCTTTTTCCCTAAACTAAAACAAAAATAACAATGACCACAACCTGTTATAATTATTAAAAAAACAAGCAACGGCATAGCTAGAATTTTGTCTTGAAAGGGGGCAGATAATATTGAACTCGCATCATGAACACAGTTTTTTAGGTGCCTCACCGGCATATCAAAAATTTTTTGGGACGTTTACCAAATTCTAATAATCTATTAAGTAATAACTTACTAATATCTAATATAATTTTTTTAAAGCGCATTCACAATGTTTTTAATAAATGTATGATGGCAATCTTTTTTATGTTTTTGGTAAATATTCATAAGATTGAAAAAGAAAGTCGCTTTTATATTTATTTAGCAAAATATTTCTTGTTTATTTATCAAAAAACAGTATTTTAATTTCAACCAGGACCATCCATGGTTTTAACAGAAAATTTTATGAGTGTAAACCGCCTCTTAGAGCTAAACATTTTTTTATTCGAGTCCCGTCGAATGATTTCAAGTTGTTCAACAAGACAAATCTACAATTTTTGAGCTCTCTCAAAAGTAGACCGAATTTTTATTCCAACCAAGCAACTAGGGTGTCAAATAAAAAAGTTCGACGAATAGAATATGTAAGTGTTTTTCATTTTAGGATGGCTTTCCAAAAATCGACGAAAATCCAGAACATCCTATGTATGACACTTTAAATAGTAATAATGCCGCAATAAAACGCAGCAGTAACGTCCTGACAGCACTGCGGAATTATTAATAGACAGAACATCCCTTAATGGTCTTGGTTGGTAAAGAAAAGAAAGCAGGCTAAATTTTTCATCAGCAGGACACTTAAATATTGACAGACGACGTGACAAGCCCTACTAAATTATGTAATATATAATACATACCTAAGAAGAAGCCAACGGGTATTTTTATTCAAATTTTATTTTCGTAAAATAATGTGGAAAATATTGGGAAGTTAATGAAAGTAGTAGTATAGTTGGGCGATTTTTTAAATACCCATTTTAATTGTCAAATAAGGGGATAATAACACCAATAAAACATCAAAACAGCTCTTACCTTGTTATCTCTGGTGTAATATTAACATTAATAATTGACTGACGCTCTGTCTATTTAACATCAGTGAAAAATCCTCCTATCGGTGACGCGATGCGCGTCGGCTGACCGCTGGCTTCCGTGGACCAAACGCTGTAAATGCGGGTAGCTACGGAGTCCTCTTAATATCATCAAACATCTTGGTTCTATCACGATTATAAGAACAAAAAAATAGCCCGATTAAATATTGAAGAATATTACTTCAAATATAGGCTCTCTGTACCTTCAGTAAATAATTAAGTCCCAAATCTTGCCGATAAAACTTCCGAAATCCTCTTGACTTTTCCGAGAAATTGCCCTGAGATATCTTTTTAATGGCGCATCATATTTTGCCCCCAGGGCACCAAAAAGTTACCAAGTTCATTTAAAAGTTTTTCCATGGTTATTATACTTCTATTGCCTTGTGTACCTTTCTGACGTATCCTAAGTTCTTTGCTTTTTATAGGCTAAGTTTTATCTTATTCGTGTTTTTCGTATTGATCCAATGAGTTTTAGACCTTAGCTCGCTGGGGTCTTACTGGCATTAAAAAGTCAAAGAACTTTTCTGTACTGCCGGGATAAAAATTAAATTTTTTAGCATTCGCGACATGTAAAAAAGTGTCACTCTCCGACCTTGGGAATAACAAGCTGTTATTTTAGTCGTGAAATATGTCCCATATCATAAAACTTTTTTTATATGTACGTACAAAAAAATGTATCCTGGATAACTTTGGATATACCTTTTAATTTTTTTAGTCCCAAGTAAATTGATATTGTGTTTTCATAATATCAGCTTTCACTTTTTTGCGAAGATCGTTTTATTCACAACTACACAACGTGTTACAAGATTGCAAACGTGACCTGCAATCAAAGTACCTTTATATGGATGACATTTTCTAGGGAAAGATTTTTTCCAAAAGGAGCAGCGAAATAATCTTTTTGCAGGTGGGGAAAGCGATGATATTATTATGTATGAAACTAAATGTTTATAAATTAAAATTTATTGTTGATAATAATTTCTTGTCAATTTTTTTATTGCCACAACAGAAAATAAACTCATCTCATCAATTCTAATTATTTTGACATACATATAAAATAACAAAATAATAATTGAATGATAGAATAGTTTTGGACTTGCATTGTCTTTAATTTGTTTTACATCACAACGTTTCAACTGGTAAGTATCTCCAGTCGTCTTCAGGTGAATATCAGTATTATATGTTTGAAGGTTGGGAGACAATGATGTTTCTTGAATGATAGAATAGTTTTGGACTTGCATTGTCTTTAATTTGTTTTACATCACAACGTTTCAACTGGTAAGTATCTCCAGTCGTCTTCAGGTGAATATCAGTATTATATGTTTGAAGGTTGGGAGACAATGATGTTTCTTGAATGATAGAATAGTTTTGGACTTGCATTGTCTTTAATTTGTTTTACATCACAACGTTTCAACTGGTAAGTATCTCCAGTCGTCTTCAGGTGAATATCAGTATTATATGTTTGAAGGTTGGGAGACAATGATGTTTCTTGAATGATAGAATAGTTTTGGACTTGCATTGTCTTTAATTTGTTTTACATCACAACGTTTCAACTGGTAAGTATCTCCAGTCGTCTTCAGGTGAATATCAGTATTATATGTTTGAAGGTTGGGAGACAATGATGTTTCTTGAATGATAGAATAGTTTTGGACTTGCATTGTCTTTAATTTGTTTTACATCACAACGTTTCAACTGGTAAGTATCTCCAGTTGAAACGTTGTGATGTAAAACAAATTAAAGACAATGCAAGTCCAAAACTATTCTATCATTCAAGAAACATCATTGTCTCCAACCTACAAACAAAATAATTATTGTTAATAACAAATGAGAAAATTGAGCTGTGGTGGATAGTGACAAATTTACTTGGACCTGGAAGGGGGAGGGGGATTGGGGTAGCTAACCTCCCCCCAGAATTTATATACCTAACTTTATTTATACTGCAAATATTTGATTTTTTTGTTTTATAAAGTATAAGCTCGGGTATAAATCAAGTTCCTATTTTTTTTTGTTTATGTATACATGTTATTTATTATTATGTAAATCCGACCGCGCTAAAATTAACAGTGTTAAATTGCGGTCTTTTTTCGAAAAAAGGTTTGCCAAAAGGCAAACCCTAGAAATAATTACTAATATTTTGTAAGAAATATTGAAAAGTAATTTTTTTAAATAAAAATAACTTCCTGCCACTCTACAATATCTATAGAGTCCCTATTAATAAACACGGCCAGGATTCGGGCCTAGAGAACGAATTATTTTTGATCTTATTTAATATATTTCATATGGAGCTGGTAATCTTGGAGATGAATTTAGAAATATTGGTCGAATGCTCTTGTATCCTTAAAATACCTTATTTGGTGATATATTGTTTTGTGTGTTATGTTTAAATAATGGCTAATTTGGTATATTTCTAAGGTGTTCAAAAAAGAGTTACTTAATTAAAATAATGTTCCGTTCTTCCTTTTCCAGTTTAGACAATACACATTTTATAGAAGCACAATATTTATTATAAAAATTTGTAGGTACTCTCTCTGATTTTTAAATAGTTTTTCATAAAAGTCATACAAAAGATGGAAAAATGCGGCAGTGCGAAGTCACAATATTAGTTTTTCATCTTTTCATGGAAAACCTTCTTTCTGCAACTACACAAAGTGTTACAAGATTGCAAACGTGACCCGCAATTGAACTAACTTTATGTGTTTTAACCGAAAGAACGCTGCAGGAAATTTTCTATAGTAAGGATTTGCTGCAGGGGATCTAAGAAAATTGTTTTTATAATAAAACCATAAAAGTGGCATTTTATACGGTTAAATCGGTTAAATTTACAGCGAAATCACGTTTTTCGATCAAGGGTATTACTTTTAAATCTAATTTGCTGATTAAGGATTAAAATATACAGGGTGACCCAACCACTAAAAGGTACAATGGCAATTAATAAATGCTACTGCTTTTATATGACGAATATACAGGATGTATCAGAAAGATGGCTCTTTAAATACCTGTCATTTCAGATCCAATTGATTGAATATACACATAGGTACACGACCATTTTTTTTTTAACTTTATTAATATAATATAATACTGAAACAACATAATAGCTTAAAATAAACCCAAGATTTATTTTTTTACCAAGAAACAAGGAAAGAAAAAGCAAATATGTAAGAGGTTTTTTCGGGTTAGAAAACACTCCTCGTTTATTTTATACAATATTTCCAGGAGACAAAATAAAGCAAGATGTTTTTTCTTTTTAAAAGCATTTGACCGTAGAAAGTGCTTCATCCCAAGGCACAAATTTGTTTTGATTTAATGTCAACAAGTTTTAAAAATTTACACGCTTGATTTAGAGTTTTTTTACGGTTTTTTCTTACGCTTGGGGAATTTTTGACAAGCTTTTTAGGATGATGTAGTAGGTAACAAAAGAGAATGGATGCTGTAAGGAAAAACATAATAGTTATTTTGGCAACAAAGGCATAAAGCAGGATTTTTGAAAAGGGCGCAAGTGCTTATAGTACCATACCACTTCGGGAGGGGCAATTTTGAGTAGTGTTTTCATACCGTCAGGTTATATTAACTTTGATCATTAATAAGCTTTGGTTGATAAGTAAAGTTAAGGTCAACTAACGCAACCCCCACAATAATAGGACTTGCATCAAAACTATACTATACTATGCTGTTATAATGTACCTACCTACCCGTGTTTGTTTTAAAAACAATTTTAAGATTTTTTAACTGTTTATGATGATGCCACTTTAAGGCGAAAAAATTTTTGAATTTTTTAAGTGCGGAAATTTTTCTAGTGGTACGTTGACTCCGAAAGTTATTTACTTCTGTCAATAATAAACAGACCGCAAAATTTTGAGGCCGAGACTATGTGTCTTTTTTTCTTACAAAATATCAAAAATCAGGTCTCTTTGAGTAAAAAATGGACGAATTCTTCGAAAGGTATAGTAAGTCAATGGTTTTTTTTTCAGTAGCCTGTAAAGCTCGATGGACGCTTAAGGACTCTGATTTCCAGTTGGCACTCTAATAATTATTATTATTTAGTACCTATATTATTATGTAAAAATCTTACCTTAATGCTGTAGTTTTTCAGTATTTCGGCGGTAGCCCAGTAAATAATCGGTAACTAATAATAAAATAGTCATTTATTTTGGATGGCACTTTTGCAACACACGCGTATAGCTAACATTTAGTTTGTCGCGAATTATTAAAATAATTTTTATTGTACAGAACACACAAAATGGTTTCACTTGTGCAATAATTGTTCGTTGAAAATGTAACCTCTGGACAAGGTTCATTGTTCATTCAACTAAAACAACGACTGAATAATGGCCGATTTTCCTATTTACACGGTTTTGTTTTCCAAGGCCTTCTAAATCTCCTAAACTAAGATGATATTTTAATGCATCGCCACGGTCGACTTCAAATATTGTCATTATGGGGATTTTGTTTTCCAAGGCATTCTTAGAATAAATAGAGCTTTTCAAAGGTGAACAGTGGGTTGCATAAAGAATTATTCTAAAGTATTGGGAGTAATGGGAGCGACAAGCCCTTTTTTCTTCTGTGATGGAAGCTGTCAAATGTCAGAATAGTCTTCGCTTCGTTGAGCAACAGAGATCAGCTGATCAGAATTCTTTCAAAAAGAGGTAATATGGATTAAAACGGAGTATTTTTAAATAAAAATGACTAAAAATACCCTTGGAAATACCAAAAGCCCATTATACAAAGATTAAAGAAAGAATTCCAACCAAAACCATTATCAAAATACACACAGTAAGTACCTACAAAGAATATTAATTTTTAAACTAAAAAAAGCCGTTTTTCTCTTCAATAATAACCAATGTGACCAGTTTAGTTATTATTTTTATAAAATGGATTTCTTAAAGCCATCATAAGCATACCTTTTAAATAAAAAACTATAACCATTTGTTTGTGTATTTATATTTTCTTTCATGTTTTCTTTAGCTGACCAACTATCAATCCCAGAAGTAAGGCAAGAATGTATACAAAGATAATGCAGAGTTAAATTATTATAAACCTTGTATAAAGAACTTGCAAGGCATAATTGGTACCCATATGCCTCGATCAATTAGAAACATTCTACTACACCTCTCAGAGCTCACAGAAACTATATTTTAACACGAATTGGAAAGTGCATTTTAATATTGTAGGCCAGCACAGGTAGGTAATAAAATAGTTTATTAGTACACTTTACTGGAGCCCCTTATATAACTTAACATATTGTTCTGATATACTTAGGTACCTACCCGAGAAGCTTTGAGTAACCTGTTTATATCAGTATCCTACTGAAATAAATGGTAAACTTGAATCCCTTTAAAAACCTTTTTTTAAATTAGTTTTCAAACAATTATTTAGGTCCCTTGTTTTGATATAATTATAGGCCCAAACTATTATTGCTGATGACACAGATTTTTGTGTAGCTTAAATTTTCACTATATTTCCTTTTATCATCGTTTTTGTTATTTATGCCTCGGTTTATGCATAATATGGTGTGGCATTTTGTTTTAAGCAATGAAGTCCATATTATGACTTCTATGATTAATATTAAGTTGATAATGATAAATATTAAAAAATTTAGTTGGTGTATCTGGACTAGGGTTGCCACCCTTTTATTGTTGGTGACCTGGAATATATGCAGTGGGCACTTGGGCACTACCCAAAGGTCGTCGCCTCCCCCACGCTCTATAACGCAATAAGCTGGGGCAAACAAAACTGCCCTCTTGTCCAAATAAAATAAAAGTCACTGGGTGGGCACTCATGTTTCTAGGGTGGGCCAGTAACCCATAACCTGGAGTCAGAGTGTATCAACCTGGAGAGATAGTTTCAACCTGGAGGCTCCAAGCCAAACCTGGAAATTCCAGGTCAAACCTGGAGAGGTGGCAACCCTAATCTGGACCGATTAACATTAAGCTTTTTGTTAGCACAATATGATTAAGAAAACAAATGCAAAATTTGAAATGTATGGTTTTTAGAGACTTCTGCCAATATTAATTTAATTTTAATTAAGGCATACAGAAAAACTCAAAAATTTAGCCTTTGTTGAGTCCTTCACCTGCGGAGCAGAAGAATAATTTTAAATAGATAGATTTTAGAACGTTTTACATTCAATTTAAAAAAATCAAAACGAGTTTTAAATTTTTTTGTTTATATGATTTCAGAGCTTTTCATCTGTTAGTTAAATAGAGAGTGCTCTTCGAAAACAATTTAGAGTCGTTTGGTTTCATTTGAGCCTCTACAAAGAAAAAGGGGTAGAGCGGCAAACTACCTTCGTTATTTCTACCATTAACAGGAGAATTTTTCTTTCAGCTTTAAATTTTATTCAAACTGTCTCTCCGCTCTTTGTCGCTTCCCTATTTATTTAAATTCTTTACCGCCGTGGAAAGGCCATCAATGCCTTTTTGTATCTCCCTTAATTTATCCGCGGAAAACTCATCTTCTGCGAATTGAATAAGTCTGGTGAGCTTTTTGCTTGTCTTTATTACTTTTTTTTCGTTTTGTTGGTAATATGTTTCTGCTTAAAGTATGGCTATAATGTAATAAATTAAAGCCGAATTCCTTAAATGGATTTTTCGTGACATATCCCGCTTTTTATGCATCGGTATAAAAAGGAACAAATAAGATTTGAATAATGGTATATTCGGTAGGTAATGACATTCATCATTTAAAATAGCAACATTTTATGACGCGATTTTTATCCGATCGCGCTAAATTTTGTGGCATCTGTGTATAGTATAGAAAGCTGATTTTTATGCAGAAAAAAGATATAAGCCAATTAAAACTGTAAAAACAATTTCTCAAGTTCATTCTATTGTAAAAAATATTGAAAATTAGTTTTTTTATGTATATAAAAATAAGTTTCTCACATTCTCCAATTATCAGTGGAGTCCAAATATAAAAAGTTTTTAAAAATCCCTTAATGAACATGGCCAGGATTCGGGCCAAGAGAATGCAATGTTTTTGGTGTAATTTAATATATTTAGATTTAATTTCGCATGGAGGTGGTAACCTTGAAGAAGACTTTAGAAATATATTGGTCGGATGCTCTTAAGGGGAATCTTACTTTTCTAGCTTTTGCATTTTTACCTTGGCTTTTCCACTTGATTTTGACCCTATCGTATAGAGCAAGAAAAAATTAACTTTTCTACGGCTTCAGTTTTTAAATTCTTCAATTATTTACTGAGAAAATAATTAAACAAAATACGCTCTCTAATAAATACGCGCGAAACTACTTATCGACGTCAGAACAATTCCAAGCAATGACAGCAACCGATCGTTCTGTAAACGACGCACTCTTACCTGACTGAGGTCTCGAGTCTGGTTACCTGTTGGTAAACTGTCTTTATCTATTTAAATTCTCGAAACAAAGATAACAATATAATCGGTGGCACGATTGGCAAATAAAAGAATTGCGTAATTCTATAATATTAATTATGTTTTTAAACTTCCTGCTTTCGCGCCGTGTTTTTAATTATTTCTAGAATAGGTTTTAGTTCAGGATGTTAAATTCATTCATTCATGCATTATTCTAGAAAAAACGATTAAACATTTTATTGATTTGTTGGAGTTTCAAAATTATTTTATATAAGTATCACAAATCCGCTCAAAATTATTAATTTTTGTTAATGTTCATACTTACTTGACAGCAGTTACCAAAATAACAGAAACAAAGAAAAAAGTAGTAAAACATCAAATACGGAAAATTAAAAATACCTACCTACCTAAATAAACAGAAAAATAGTGGAGTGGCAAGAAGAATATCCCAGTATTACCTGTGTCAGATTTTATTAAAAACTGGTATTTGAATAATAACAATAACATTTTTGACATAATATTTTTATGGCAACAATGTTGATGAAAACCAAATAGAAGTAGCTCTTTATAAACTATTTTAATATGGCAAAAGTATAATGAATAATATTTATTTGAAACATCAGTACTAAACCTACTAACAAATTGTGGAATTTGAATATTTATACAATTTACATACAATAATAATTAAATTGAAACTTACCCCAAGCCAAGAGAACCAAAACAATGTTCATAGTTAAGGAAGCGCAGTACTCCATATCACAGAACTATATAATATAAATTATCGAATTTGAAACCGCTTGCCTAATAAACACAAACACATAGTATACGTTTTATTTTAACCACTAGTACTTGCACATTGAATCAGTCGAATAAATTAGATAACTGGCAAAAAAAATTGCACAATAACATATTAAATAATAACAACGGCAATACCGAGTTCTATACAACGTGCTCTGGACCGGCGGCGTCGGCGCGTGAAAACGACGTCCTTGCGAAAGCGTCGCGACGATTAAACTGTGGAAACGAACGGTAAACTCAAAGTTTGTTGAGCTTTTGAGAAGGCGCGCTTGCAGCCCATGACATGCGCTATATTTTTGTAAATAAAACTTTTTAATGTTGTTGTATTCAGTTCCTTTGTTTACTGTAATATTTATTATTGATTTATTTATTTTTATATATCAATGAATTATTTAAGAAGATTAATTACATATTTTTCCATGTTGCCACTAAAAATAGTTTTATCATAACAATGAACATCAATTAGTTTTAGGTACTTAATAGTAGTTTGTACAACAAGAGTGAATATGATGTTACTGTCGTAGCTAGGTCAGGGGGGGGGGTGTCAAAGGGGCATTTGCCCCCCCAACAACCATAAATATTATTAAAAATAATACATTTTATAGTGCTGTATTTGGCCCGCGTTACTGGCCGCTACCCTACGCCTGGCGAATCTCTAACATTTTTAAAAACTTTGTTACCGCATCAAACTTGCATTCACAAAAATGTCAAGAACAAAATATGACATCAAAATAATTTTTTTTTACTTTATGGCTTATTTAGGCTAAAAATTATTTGTGATGACTTCTGGTCCTTTTTTTTATCAAACCATATTTTATAGAAGTTTCAAAATAAGGTAGATACAATATTAGCTTTGTGTTTTAAATATATAGGTAGATGATAGGTATATTTTGTAAAGGCTATACAGAGTCCATATAATTACTGGCTGGATGCACGTCACAGCTTCTGACGTAATTTTTCATTCGAGTCATGTCGTTGATTAAATCGTATATTTTTTAAATCTGTCAGGATTTCCATAAACTTCAAAATAAGCCCTTCTTCTTTTGGTAAAAAATGAGATGCACTTTAACACGTAAAATTAAAGTTCTCAAAATGACAAAGGTTGTCAAACCGAATTTTATGTCAACTGACAAGACCATTTTAATAACGGACCTACCTCGGGACCTACCTTATTTTTTTTTCTGTTATGATTATGATTGTATTAGCGAGTTTGAACGTGAAAATTATTTTTATTTGGACGATTATTTGATAAGTGTGATTTATTTGATACCCACCGTGGACCCAAATAATTTCTTGATTACTTTGTTACTAAAAAAAAGTTTGTAAATGGTTAATACGAGGTCGAGAATCGGGATCCACACCATTCCTGCTATCTTGCTCGTGTGCACTGAGGCTAAAAGGGCGGTTGAGGTTTACAGTTTAGTGGCATTTTCTGACACGAATAATATTAAATTTAACGACGCCCACGAAACGACAAAGGAATAGAATATGAGCAAAAGTATCGGTTTTACAGCATATCAATTTGTCTCATAACTCAGACACGTTTTAAAATTCATTCTTTTTATTTAATATTACGACTATATTCTTTTTTGCTTTTCTCGTAAGATACAGTATTGTTTTCGCGAATTTTTTTTTTTTAGGTATTATCATAAAAAATATGTTGCCCATTTCCGTCGGTCTGTCTGTGTTTTTATTGTTTTTCTTTTCTTGAACCGGTCATCGACCACAAATGTGGTCTACCGACTGGGGAGTGTGAAACGGCACCTTTATCCTACGAGATATCCGATCTCATCCGGCCTGTCCGGCGTGAATAGGAGGGCTAGGTGTCGATTCATTTTACACTCTTCCCTGAGGCAAGAGCACGCCGTGTTCCCAAGCGGTCACCCGCCCAAGTATTAACCGCGCTCGACACAGCTTAACTTCGGTGATCTGCGGGAACCGGTGCCTAATATGTCGACAGGCCCTTGCCCGTTTTTATTGGTTCGAAAGCTTAAAAACTACTAGACGATGAATGACGAAATTGTGTATGAGGATTAGACATTAGCAATGCTCAGAACCGGGTATAGTTTATAGTTTATGAAATGCATGAAAAATAAATTTTAAACAATCTGAAAGTATCTTCCTATACTATAAGGTTGTATTTCGTCTAACACTGTTAGATATTAATATACAAATAAGATCGCGTAGTACTACCAAGAAGTGACAATTTTACTATTGGTAGCATGTTACCACCTGCTGACCAATTTCGAACTCTGTTGTTCTCGTCATTACAGGTTAAATGTTCATACCATTTTATATATCCCTTAGCGCCATGCCATGTCTTGATAGTCTCATACCAAAAACACAAACAATTATAAGTGCAAAAAATGTTCTCATTATAAATACTGTAAAAAAATAAATAGCTGTAATTTTGTATCACAAATAGCGGAAACAATATTTCTTGCCAGTAATGGACAAATGGAAGATGCTGGCCCACCCGGCATCGCCCGGTGAGATACCATTGCATCAGTTTACGCGGCGTGAAGTTGCTCTTTGAGTTAACGTTTCGTCGCTGTGCTGATGTTTCCGGTTTCCAGGGTGGGGCCGTATGAAAGAAGCATGATGGAAGCTCCAAGATCAAAATATTCCGGAGGTAAACTCGCCCCCCGATCGGATCTCCGGGTGGGGGCTGGTCCTGTGGCTTCATCAAGCGAAATTATTGAATTATCCACCATTTCCGACAATTTACTGGGTTCCTCCAACAACACTCAACGAGGAAATGGTGTGGCGCCTGCAGTTGCTAACAGAACCCAGGCAGCAGTCTCCAAAAAGGTTAACATTGCAGAACCGGATATAGTCATGGCAGGACACGCAATTCCCCTGGCACCGTCTATTAATTTGCTGGGGTCAATCTGGGAGGTAATATGTCTTGGCATGATCACGTTGCCGCAATTGCCAGGGCAGCTGCACAGAAACTTGGTGTACTTTTCCGCACCAAAAGGTTGTACACACCTCATCAACTTTTGACACTCTACAAAGCCCAAATTCGACCATCATTAGAATATTGCTCTCATGTCTGGAGCTCTGCACCCAAGCACACCCTTCGGCTACTGGATTCCATTCAAAGGAGAGCCGTTCGTCTGATCGGCGACCCCGAGCTGACCAAGACCCTCGATAGCCTGGAGCATCGAAGACAGGTTGGTGATTTGGCTCTCTTTTACAGATATTTCCATGGCAGGTGTTCGACTGACATTGCCCACTTGATTCCACCTAGAGCAATGCAAAACAGAAATACACGGCGAACCGCTGCCGCTCATCCATATGTTGTTCAGCTTAGTACTCCTCGAACTTCATTGTTCAAGAATTCTTTCATCTGGAGAACGTCATCATTGTGGAATGATCTTCCTGAGGTCGTGTTTCCCAATGAATACAATCTTCAACGTTTCAAGACCAACGTTAATCGCTTTTTTAGCACTCGCACCGCTCCCAGAGCGCCTTAAAGGATTTTTCCTACAGTGCAGGTGTTTTATCATAAAAAAAAAAAAAAAAAAAAAGTTTTTATAAAAGTTATAAATTTACAATTTCCGTAAAGAAATATTACTAATCCATAGAAGTGTAGCTTACATACAGGGTGGAATTTTTAACTGGAATAAATTCAGTATTAGAAAGCCTCTTTATTTGCGGAGAAAATACGGAAATACGAGTGCCTTTATTTTTAGTTTGGTACACTTTTTTCGTTCCGTCATGAATACCCCTTATTTGGGGGTACCTACAAACCGCCCCCACCTTTTTTTTCTCAAATGTAAAGGTATGTTATGCGATAGCTCGTTGGAAAGGGCATAAAAAAAGGAATACGACCCACTATTCACGTTTGCATTTCGGTAATCTAGACGCAATTTTTTTTATTGTAAAATTTTTTGGAAATGTTGCCCATTTTTTTCTTGACAAAACCCTAATCTAAAGTAAAATTCATTCTTGAAATTAAAAATAAAGCTTCTGCTTAAGTACGCGATCTGTCGCCAAAGCCAATCATCATTAAAATTTCGATATTCATTTTAGTATAATAAAAATACTTCTTACTATAAAGTAACGGTTTAAACAGCACAAAATACTACAATAGTATTCACTTTTTCCAAACCGAAAATAAAGTGACCACTGGAATGCAACAACGTTTCCTTTTTTTTTAGCCAAAACCAAAATTGTAGTATGAATTGTTGCTAAAATGGCCAGTTCTTATTTTTTTCTGGCTTTCTACATTACCAAAATGCAAAAGTAAATAGTGGGTCGTATTCCTTTTTTTATGCCGTTTCTAACGAACTATCGCAAAACGTACCTTTACGTTTGAGAAAAAAAGTTGGGAGTGGTTTCTACTCCCCAGAAAAGGGGTAAATTTCATGACGGAACGAAAAAAGTGTACCAAACTAAAAATAAAGGCACCCATATTTCCGTATTTGCTCCGCAAATAAAGAGGCTTTCTAATACTGAATTTATTCCAGTAAAAATTCCACCCTGTATAGTGAAAAAAAAAATTCCTGAATATAGCGTAAAAATACAGTAATTATTTATTATGAAATCTTAATCATTTTTTACAGTGTAGGGTAAGCTCAGAAAAAATAAAATTCTATTTATTTTTATTTTAATGTTATTGCTTATGTTAACCATATTTGTACACAATTTTTAATACTTTAGATCATTTTAATTAACACATTTATAGAGGGTGGTAATTTAGTGGCGCTAATGCGACAAACTAGCTGCGTACAGGGTGGCGTAAAAACGTAGAATGAAAAATGTATTACTTTTTAAAAAATTACGTTTTTACACTTTTATGGGCTACAATTGATTTGTTGTTAAACTTGTAGAAAAATCGCTTCCATATTGCATATTTTAACTTAAACGTTTAAAATAACTTAAATGGATAGTAGCACATGGAACAACTCTCTGTTATTTCGCGATTAAATTGCCAAGTTTTAATTCGAAAGAATGTATCTAACTTTTTTTGATATAACTCTCGGATAAACTATGATAAATCTACAACTAAAAATGTGCTTGCTGCGAAGCTAGAACAGAAATCAAAAAGGCTGAGCTAATTTTTAATGGATATAAAAAGCAACAAGGCTGTAAATCATCAATCTTCTGATATAAATCAACAGTCCTCTATCAAAAGAGCCATCAGTTTTCATTAGGGCGTATGTCGATAGAGCTAATAACAAAATATTTTATCGGAATATAAGGAAAGTTTTTCGTATTATTCGATTTCTCGTCTTTGGAAAAGTTCTTGCTATTATACGAACTGTCAATCTTTATTACCTGCTTTTATTGATTAAGATATAAAAGAAATTATTGGTCAGTTACAACTGCACCTACGTCATTTGTTATTAACGTGAATATTATCCAAGTCAAGTAGTTTACAACTATCCTAAATTTTAGCTCCCTATATCTGAACAACCGATAGAACTATGAGAAAGAGGCAGAGGCATACTAAGTTAATCTTATAGATTTTGTTAAGTAACGACTTTTAAATTTCTTTTTCTATGGTAAAAATGTCAAAACAAATCACTCTCGATCCTCCCTTGCCTAAAAGCTATTTATTATTTAAAAAATTAGAAGCGGTTTTTCTGGATCCTTTGTTCCTTAAAACTTTTGATGCCTACAGGCTATAGAACTTAATTTTTCATGTTAAGACGAAAAATCGATCACCGGGCATAAATTATATTAAATTACTAATTTCGAGCGATGCAAAATGTAAACGAAACGGAAAAGAAGATATTTATAAACAGATTATCGTTTTAAAGAAGTAAAAGGAAAATAAAAAAATTTCATTTGGAAATACTACAAAGAAAAGATCAGTTGTTGCCTCTTTTAAATAAATCTATTGTTTTGACCAAAATATGTTATCCAATTCATTAGATATTCTTGTTTACGAAAACACATACAGGGTGGAATTTTTAACTGGAATAAAATCAGTATTAGAAAACCTCTTTATTTGCGGAGAAATTACGCAAATACGGGTACCTGTATTTTTAGTTTGGTACACATTTTTCGTCCCGTCATGAAATGTGTTTATTTATTTATTTATTTACGGGACAAGCCCAAATAAAATATTGTAACAAAAACAGATTAAAATATTTAAGACAATAATATAAAAAACATAATAGGTTAGAGCATATTACATTGCTTTACCATAAACAGACCACATTAAAAAAAAAATTAAAGAAGTAATCAATTGATTTTCTTTAACCTGCCCTTTAAAGCGGTCTTTTGGGGGTAGAAACCACCCCCAACTTTTTTTCTCAAATGTAAAGGTATGTATTGCGATAGCTCGTTGGAAAGGGCATAAAAAAAGGAATACGACCCACTATTTACTTTTGCATTTTGGCAATGTAAAAAGCCAGAAAAAAATAAGAACTGGCCATTTTAGCTACAATTCATACTACAATTTTTGGTTTTTGGCAGCGCAGGCTGGCCAAAAAAAAAGGAAACATGTTATTGATAAGGTTGTTTGTTTAGTTAATTCCGCATTCCAGTGGTCACTTTATTTTCGGTTTGGAAGGAGTGAATACTGTTCTAGTATTTTGTGCTGTTTAAACCGTTACTTTATAGTAAGAAGTATTTTTATTATACTAAAATGGGTTATTTAACTGAATCACAGAAAATCGAAATTTTAATAATGATTGGCTTTGGCAACAGATCGCCTACTCAAGCAATGTCAAGAATAAATTTTACTTTAGATTAGGGTTTTGTCAAGAAAAAATGGGCAACATATCCAACAATTTTTATAATAAAACAAATTGCGTCTAGATTACCGAAATGCAAAAGTGAATAGTGGGTCGTATTCCTTATTTTATGCCCTTTCCAACGAGCTATCCCAACACATACCTTTACATTTGAGAAAAAAAAGTTGGGGGCGGTTTGTACTCCCAAATGAGGGGTAAATTTCATGGCGGAACAAAAATAGTGTACCAAACTAAAAATTAAGGCACCCGTTTTCCGTATTTTCTCCACAAAGAAAGAGGCTTTCTAATACTGAATTTATTCCAATTAAAAATTCCACCCTGTATATATAATTCTAGAATGAATACTTTTTAAAATCGTAATATTTTTAAACAGGACTTTTTTTTCCTAACTAATTGATAAATTAAATAACTACAACAATCCAGAGTTATTTATTTTTTTATTTTGCATTCTAAAAGTTCCTTTTAATTTAAATTTATGATGATCCGTTTTCCGTATTTAAGTTACAGCCTTAATTTCCTAATTTCAATATTTCTCCAGCTCCCTGTAATCAATTGACGACCTTTGCCCTCCATTACCTGTTTACTGTTTTCCCAATTTAACTAATTCGAATTAATTTGTATTAGAAAATGAATAACTTTACTTAATAGAAAGTTTTTCGCACAATTTCTAAATTACAAGATAGCTCCTAAAAAGTAATTCAAATACTTTGCCTTTTTGGTTAGATATACTAAAACTGCTGATACACGATCATTGACAGTTACACCATAAACTAAGGAAACCTCGATATCCCACCTAAATGAAAGAAAGCCAGGCGCAATGCTTCGAAGTAAATGTCGAGAAGCGAAGTGACTTTAGACGGATGTTCGCGTCTAATAGATGTTTACCCGCAACAACGCTTGACTCGTTACAAATTTGAATGTGTCTCCAAAATTATAAGCAGTAAACTTTTTATCATAGATGGATTTTCTTCGATTAGTTTCTCTATGGTAATATTATTCATGTAAGGGCAAATTTTACATATTGACAAATTGACCTTAGAAGCAATACAATGCGTGAATAACGAAGAATTGTAATGTTAGAGAAAGGTTGTCTCAAGCGGCGCCATAACAGCTACCAATAGTATTGAACATTTCCACATAACTGGACATCGAACGTGTCACATTGCCAAGCCAGATCACTGACGAGCACTCAGAATCAGAAACAAGGATGACCTCACAATTTATTTTAAGTGAGGCAAGGAATGTTAACATCAAACATATGGAGAATCCAGCTTAATAGTCAACAGGATGAGGGATCCCAACCAACCAAGATTGGGACCGAAACCATAGGGCACACCTTATAAGTGGCACATTGAAGCTTTGGCGGTTTTTCGCTATTCAGCTTTCTATGGTCAATCGGCTTTGAATACCGATGTCGATCACTGTTGAATACTTCACCTTCCCGAACACACAAAAGGCTTTATGTCTTTATTGTTCACCCTATGTCACCCGCCTTGTGCGACCGACAGCGCCCATTCAAGGGTATTTCATTCGCATACGAGGGTATCAGCGGGGGGGAGGAAGATCCATAGTCTAACCATTAACATCTCAATCCTTCGTTGTTTCGTTTCGTCCTACTGGGACTCATCAGAGACGCGCGACCTTCCTGAGGCCGCGGCCCGCAAAGGGTCTGCGCCTATGGTAGGACGAAACAACGAAGGATTGAGATGTTAATGGTTAGACTATGGATCTTCCTCCCCCCCCGCTGATACCCTTGTATGCGAATGAAATACCCTTGAATGGGCGCTGTCGGTCGCACAAGGCGGGTGACATAGGGTGAACAATAAAGATATAAAGCCTTTTGTGTGTTCGGGAAGGTGAAGTATTCAACAGTGATCGACATCGGTATTCAAAGCCGATTGACCATAGAAAGCTGAATAGCGAAAAACCGCCAAAGCTTCAATGTGCCACTTATAAGGTGTGCCCTATGGTTTCGGTCCCAATCTTGGTTGGTTGGGATCCCTCATCCTGTTGACTATTAAGCTGGATTCTCCATATGTTTGATGTTAACATTCCTTGCCTCACTTAAAATGAATTGTGAGGTCATCCTTGTTTCTGATTCTGAGTGCTCGTCAGTGATCTGGCTTGGCAATGTGACACGTTCGATGTCCAGTTATCGTATTGATCCTCTAGACTCCTTAGCTCATTTTGTCGGTGATTTGTTCGACATATGAGAGGTAGGCAGCTTGGCTGCTCCTGAGTTCTAGTTAAGGCTGATTTTGCCTTCCCTTCGATCAAAATTGGACCACCCAAGGGCGGGTTAAGCCCTCAAGCATCGTTCGTTGCGTCAATCACATGCCTGTTGTCTTGGTTGTTTCCAGTCCACCCTCACGCAACCCCCGGGGGGGGTCCGGGACTTGGGAACCCGGATGTTCGTTTATGGCTGGGGGTGTGGAGCTCATGTCACAAAGTCGTCTGTTGCCAAGGAGCAGCCGGCGGTTATCTGGTGCCGAGATTGGATCACCCCTGCACTCTCGATCGTGCAACACTACAATCTTTGTAGTCCTTGCCCAGAGTTCCACAGGTCCTTTACCTGGCTCACCGTTTTCTGTCCTTGCGACAGTCGAGCTAGGCTGCCGCTGAACGAACAAACTGAGTTCTCTTTCGAGACAACTATTGGCTTTAACTAAGCTCACCAAAAGCCGACCCAGTCCGGATCCTTGAAGGGAGGTCCGTGAGTGTGGAGACTGATACCTTTCATGACGATGATGAATAACGCCAGTTGTCAGACGATTGACCATCCATAGGCGCAGACCCTTTGCGGGCCGCGGCCTCAGGAAGGTCGCGCGTCTCTGATGAGTCCCAGTAGGACGAAACAACGAAGGATTGAGATGTTAATGGTTATACTATGGATCTTCCTCCCCCCCGCTGATACCCTCGTATGCGAATGAAATACCCTTGAATGGGCGCTGTCGGTCGCACAAGGCGGGTGACATAGGGTGAACAATAAAGACATAAAGCCTTTTGTGTGTTCGGGAAGGTGAAGTATTCAACAGTGATCGACAGCGGTATTCAAAGCCGATTGACCATAGAAAGCTGAATAGCGAAAAACCGCCAAAGCTTCAATGTGCCACTTATAAGGTGTGCCCTATGGTTTCGGTCCCAATCTTGGTTGGTTGGGATCCCTCATCCTGTTGACTATTAAGCTGGATTCTCCATATGTTTGATGTTAACATTCCTTGCCTCACTTAAAATGAATTGTGAGGTCATCCTTGTTTCTGATTCTGAGTGCTCGTCAGTGATCTGGCTTGGCAATGTAACACGTTCGATGTCCAGTTATCGTATTGATCCTCTAGACTCCTTAGCTCATTTTGTCGGTGATTTGTTCGACATATGAGAGGTAGGCAGCTTGGCTGCTCCTGAGTTCTAGTTAAGGCTGATTTTGCCTTCCCTTCGATCAAAATTTCCACATAAATTATATCTCAACATGTTCTCCAGGTAGAAAATTCAGTACTTTTTTCATTATGTAATTAATTATTTAATTTAGTCCTTCTGACGATAATAAATTTAAGTTGCAAAAATTCGAACCTTGGCAAATAAATAGTCGTATCGAAAGCGAAAATCTTTATAAATGGATTACAGGTTGAAAAGGTAAAGAAAAATTAAAGATTCGGGATGTTTTCTGTAAATTAATTAATTAAACATTTTTTGACGGCAGATGGGAACTTTGAAAGTATAATTAAAACGGTTTTGTAAAAATAAAACCAAATTTATTATGATTTATGAAAGAAATTGAATATTAGAAGCAAAAGGGTTCCAGTATTTTTTTTTTATTAATTGGCTTTAGTTACAAAGGATGTGAAATTTATATACACAACAATTTTAAATTGAGGGATGTCCAAAGTTTTTCATTTATGCCCGCTGACTTCTAAATCTCGAATGTCAAAATTTCAGCATTAAATATTTCAATAATTCAATCGCTCAAATATGTCGGAGTGTCACCGTTTTTTTTTCTCAGAGACAGCTTTTTCCTAAATGACAAATGGCTCTTGAATATACATTAATTAAACACAAATGCTTACACAACATTACCACAATAAACATTGCAGACTAGGTAGTAAGTAAATGTCTTTTAAACACGAATTTTGCGTAATGCTGCCTCGCAGGTGGTCAAAGTTGCAGTCAACAAATCTCTCTTATCAGCGGACAAATAGTGATATTAACATATCTCATGTTAACATAATGGAAACGTTTTATTTAGATTAAAACATGCAAGGTTTTTGTAGTTTTTTTTTAAATTCTATTTTGCCTTTCCACTGTATTTATCCGTGCTCATAAAATGTACGCAATAACTTTAGTTTAGGTAGTTTATTAAATTTTTGTTTCGACTTTCAGTAGTCTAGTTAATTGATTTAAGTTTTAAATATTAAGTTAGTAGTTATCTCGCCAATTGGGTCGACCTCCCACCCTATAATCTACAAGCCCCGCCCATTTTTCTAAAAGCGTATATGTACTAGGCCTTTGCTATTTGGTCACTGATTACTATAACTACTTGGAAACAAACTATCATGGCATCAACTGTTTCATTCTAGTGGTTATCTATTACATGTTCAGTATATAGCTAATTTGTAGTTTTTGGTTTTTATTTACACTTTTATTTGCCAAAGAAGAAAAAATAATTACAATTTGCTATTGTTTAGTATTCGCCCGAAGACAACTGTAATTACTTATCAGTTGTGATTTAAAACAAATAAAAACAATGCAAGTTTATAACTCTTATATCATTCAAGAGAAACGTCAAAATAACATTAAGTTATGTAACCTTAAAAAAATATCGACCAAAAATAACCAAAGGTGATGAAAAACTAATGAATTATGGTTGACATGTAATGGTGGAAATCATATGCTTTGTGACATATAGGCAGAGAGATGTAAATAGAGGTGCATTTAGTAAGCTATTCATATTTTAATTAGAACTATTTTTATTTGAACGTGCTTAAACCGACCTATTTATTCAGTGGATACATACTTGTACATTTTCTACATTACTACACTACACATTTATAAAACAACACTTTAACTACCAGTTACAAATGTTACGAATTAGTGCCTTCAATTAATAGACTGTAAAGCGATCATCTTCCTTCCTTAATCGGATTGCCATCAATTCGTAATAGGTGAAACTAGAAACGATCGTTATTACTTTGCTCATTAGTGCCTATTATATAGACTCCACAAAGCCACTGCAGGCGTAGAAACAATAGCAGCCCACTTTTGTTTCGTTTCCTGAAAATAAATAGTTGGTAGCATTAAGGAGGTGGTAAAGCGAGGGTTAATTTTAACTTAAACACGGGTTACTAGATTTGAAAATGTATTACTAAATAAAGTGGTAGTGAATCAGTCTGTTGCAGTGGCGAGCCTAGGATCTCGGGTCTAAAAGTCTAACTGCAACGTAAGTTTTCGTCTCACGCTTGGACTATTAATTTAAATTTTTAAATAATGTATTCTTGGCTTAGATTACAAAGGTGTTGTAGGAAAGGTTTAGTTTTTAAACTTTTTCTTCTAAAAGTCCTGTTTTGTATAGAGCTTAAGGTTTCGGACTCATCATATCGTTTTAGTTATTGATTTATGATGCAATTTTAAAGGAAACGAGTAAAAAGAATAATATTTTATAGTATTTTTCTATTATATACTTGTCTGTTCCGTTTTCCCTTTTTTAGAGCTATTTTAAATCAATAAAAATATAACCCAATGCAATAAAATATTTTTACAACAAAAACAAAAAACAATTAAGTATTTATTTTTAAAAAGAAAAAGTAAAAATTTTAATTGAAACATTTTTTATTGAAGGAGTGTGATTTATAATCAAAAAAATAGTGCGAGAAGAAACGAGAATGCTTTTTTATGAATATACAAAACGGCACTTAAAAAGGAGTATTTTAAAACCTAAGAATTTGCACCAAAAACTACTCTTAGATCTGCGCTCCCAAAATACATGATTTCTGAAAAAATCATAATTTTGGCGTGGTGAGCGATATTTACTTTATTTTTAATCATGAAAAATCGAGCCCGAAAAACGCTGGTTAGAGTCATAAATACGTCTTATGTTAAAATTTTGGAATGATACCAATATTCATATTTTTTACAAATATAAAAAAAAATTTAAATAAAGAGCCCAAGAACATCAAAAAAAAAGTAAAAAAAATATTTACAGAAACAAATTTAATCCAACCATGCAGAGGGGAGAGGTAATAATTTAATTTTCAAAATTTGATGAATTTTGAACGAACTTTGAGCGTGGCCCCGAAAATTTTTCCTTTTCCACCTTCTTCACTGGTCTGTTGGAATTCAGTAATGGTCCGTCCAATTTTTAAACTGGGATGGTTTTAAGTAGTAACGCAAGCTCACGTACTTATGAGCTTAAATTCGAATTTTTCTGCAAACATGCCAGCCATGCATATAAAGCCGAATAAAATATATTCCTTCTGAATTTATAGACACAAAATCTGACTTTTACAGTGCAACACGTATCGCCGTTGGTGATACGGCAGTATATCTTTGATATGTATTTTCAAAGTTCGCCATATTGTAAATACGTGCCTCGCGATAAACAGGAAAATTTATGCGTTTCTTTTTAGATTATACAAGTTGCAAAGCATTGAACACCGAGTTTGTTACTTATTATACGCTATATTACAAATGCATGCTATGTTCATATAGTAATATAACGATGAAACGTGTCCAGCGTAACGTATGAACGTGTTGGATTTTAAAGTTTTATTTTTAAAAAGTGCAATCTATAAATTTTTGCTCAATATCTTTTATATTTTAACACAGTATTATTTACAAAGGACAGATCTCTTCTTTCCTTACGTTTATGGTAAAGTTTTAAACAACATATTTTAAAACGCAAAGTTAATGTTTTGTCCTTCTTACTTTATAGGAGTTTCTACAAAATGTGCACAGAAAGAAGTACCATTGTGTATTTATTCAGAAATAGTGGTACATTTGAGAGCTTTTTATTTGCATGAAATCTATTTATTATTTGGTTAATAAAAATAAATTCAAAAATTTTTTAAAGCTTCAAGTGAATACCGACTTCAAGTATTTACCTGAAGACGACTGGAGATACTTACAAGTTGAAACGTTATAATTCAAAGCAAATAAAGACAATGCAAGTCCAAGACTCTTTTGTCATTCAAAAACTTAAGTTTATTTCAAATTAAAATAGAATGAATATACAGGGTGGAATTTTTAACTGGAATAAATTCAGTATTAAAAAGCCTCTTTATTTGCGGAGAAAATACGAAAATACGGGTGCCTTTATTTTTAGGTTGGTACACTTTTTTCGTTCCGTCATGAAATTTACTTCTCTTTTGGGGGTACAAACCGCCCCCAACTTTTTTTTCTCAAATATAAAGGTACGTGCGATAGCTCGTTGGAAAGGGCATAAAAAAAGGAAAACGACTCACCATTTACTTTTGCATTTCGGTAATCTAGACGCAATTTTTTTTATTGTAAAAATTGTTGGAAATGTTGCCCATTTTTTTCTTGACAAAAATTCTAATCTAAAGTAAAATTCATTCTTGACATTATGTACCATTTCCGGGGTTATTTGGTGAATTTCGTGTATAAGTCGTTGCCTAAGTTCCTCTACATTTTCTGGTTTTGTTACGTAAACTTTGGTTTTTAGGTTACCCCAAAGGAAATAATCCAGAGGATTAAGGTCCGGCGATCGTGGCGGTGGTACCCCTTCTTCCAATCCAGCGGTTTGGAAACACTTCACTTACATGTTCTCGAACATTTATGGCGTAATGAGGCGGAGCTCTTCCAGGCCAGTTCTTATTTTTTTCTGGCTTTCTACCCTGTATACTTGATATTGTTCGAAAATATATTGAAACTTTTTTAGAAACGCAGTAACCATCTAAATAATAACGGGGTCTTTGAAAACTAAACAATCGTGTCATTCGTAGCGAAACATTTGCTATATTTAAATACGTCTTTGAAAACCAATTGGTTCTTATATTCAAAACAATAATATCTCAATTTTCGTAAGCAAAAACAGGACTACCATTGAATAAAATATATCTATGTTTGAGGAATAGGCATCTATTTCACATAATGATAGTTCTATATCTTTATAACTTAATAATTTTGCTTTAAAAGCAATGGCTCATATTCTAAGTGTGCCATCACTAAAAATTGTCTGCCTAAATAATACAAAAAGAAAAAAAAATTATTAATTTTCATGTATAATTATTGTTTTCGACATTCTGGTGAAAGACTTATATATAAACTACGCAACTATGGCGAGACGAAGCTGCTAGTGACGCGGACTAGATATGCTAGTTATTATATGATCTAAATTATTCGAAATAAAATCTTTTTGAGACTTTCCACGTTGTTAAAACAATTAAAACTAAAGCGAACTTATTCTGTACTCGTTAAAAACAGATGGCAACGTATTAGGTATATCTTCTAATTCTCAAATTGTCGTTAATGTGCCGACAGGGACCACCTTTAATACAAAATTAGCAAACATCCCGTCCAATACTCGGTTTACCTCATTAAAGAATAATTATCGTAGCAACGCGGGCCAGTTAACCTACGTCACAAAAGCCACTGGAGAAAAGCCTCAGGTGAAATATGGTATTTAGTTTAAATTATTGCTACCCAGCCAAAATAGCTTTTAGTGTAAGGTATTATATAGAAAACGACGGTGAAAGGTTTTTATTAAAATACAAACCTACAATTTTAAATTCATTTAGCGCAAAAAAAAAGTTGTGCGTCATTGCCCATGTAAAACTCGCGAGTTACATAGCTTTGTCTTACTTATACCAGTGGGGACTCGTCAGGTGAAGTAGGTGAAGGGGCTCTTCACCAAAAAAAAAAATAAAATAAAACCAGGAGGAAAGTTTTTCGACAATATTAAATATTAATACAGCTACCATTTTAGCCCTTAAAAAATAATTATGTTCGAATTAATAGTATTAATTTAATCCGAATGTAGCTAATGCATTATCGGTCCACCCACGGTTAACTCCGATAGACAATAAATTATAAACACTCGTGCATTTTGGCGCGCCCCAGCCAGCCGTGTCTGTTAGCTCAAAGCAAGTGAAGACGCAACGCCCAACATGGCTTTGATATTCACCGTTGCTATGGTTACGTGACGTCAGTCACGCAAACAGCATGTAACAATTTGCATTATGAATAAGGGCAATTTAAAAATAGATCAGTCGTATGCACCACTGTTTTAGCATTGGTTCGCCTAACCTTAACGTATTTATTTTGAGGCTTTGCGAAACTTACGGTTATAAATATCGTTTTTACATGATTTACTGTGTGATTAAACAGTTTTGTGTTTATTTTTCAGTTAATTCAATAGTGTACGTACCTACTTAGTTGTGTGTTTTAAAAATGAACCCAATTATTGACATAGTTTGTAATTTGTTGGAAACTCCATTTAGCCGTTGGACAGATGAGGATAAGAGAGTTGTTTTGTTACACGGGTTTTCAGTCAATGTTTGTTTAAGTACTCGCACTATACCTAGCTCTTCACCATTTTTTAAGACCGCGAGCCGCCCTTGACTTATACTCCTTATTGGTGATGTTGCAGTACGAGCGAGAAACTTTTAATACTGGACTTGAGTCTGAGATAAAAGATCAATTAGTAAAATTTCAAATTTGTCTTTTGTTTTTTACTGAAGAACATGCTGTATTAATTTATTAAAAACTTTACTAGCAAAAGAGCATTTTTCCTTTAAACAAAGAGTACGGCTAGTAAGTAAAAATTACATATCGTGACGTTAAAATAAGTTATCATCTGTCGAATTTCACCGCCACGAACCCTTATTATGTCTGACATTGACCGATTAGGCGCGTATATGTAACACAATAGAGAGTTTTAGCGATTAATAAGCGTGACTATTAAATGGCGAAAATTTCTGAAACCTGTCGTATAATTTTGTAGACATGCAGTTCATATCCAACCAAAACAAATAAACTTTCAATAAAACTGCGGATTTTGTTGTGGGAGCTGGCCAGTTTTAAGATTTTTGCGTGTAAACTATACAGCTAATTGTTGTTATAATATTTCAAAAAATATAGAGTCGAGTTCGAAGCGGTGTTATTTTACAAGAAAAATTAGTGTGATAAAAGTACTTTGTTGCTTTAAGGTTGTGTTACAAAAATATTATGCAAGGTTTATTGGGTGTTTTAAGAATTTTTAACATACCAATTTATCTTTTTATGGACACCTTGGAGTCCCCTATGCTATTTATTTACTACATTGTTAATTGAGAGCAATGTAGGGTAAGATTCGGTAATTTTGTGACATGGTTAACGTTATTATATTTTCTAAAGCCCGAATTACAAAAGAACTAAGCAAATTATTGATTTTTTTTTCAGCAATGAAAAGGTGGCATTTATGTGGGTGTGGGACAGTTATTTTCATGCAAAAAAAACATTCGAAAAAATAAGCTAATGAATCCCTAAAAATAATTACTAAAGTTCAGTGTAATGTAAGAAATATTTAAAAAAAAGAATAACTTTCTGACACTTTCCAATATCTGTCCAAATTTAAAAAGTTTAAAAAAATACATTAAATAAACATGACCAGGATTCGGGCCAAGAGAACGCAATGTTTTTGATCTACTTTAATATAATATACAGGGTGATTTCTAAGTTAATACTTGCGTTAATAGTTGCGTATAAAAGCCATTAAAATAAACAACATTTTCAAATTCCTTTTTTTCAAAAAACTCAAAAATAAGTAATAATTCATTTATTACACTATGGATCAAATACGGTCTTACCTAACTTGCCCGCTAAATAATATTAAGAAACCTTCTGGGCGTGGGATGAGCCCGCAAGGGAATGCGTTCTGCAGCAGCCACACTTTGACGACACTCACCCTAAATTAGCACAATAACTACTAGTTCATTGTTTTTAAATTTTACCATTTTCACGTGTCACCAGTTGAAAATTAACTTACTTCAGAAAAACATACCGCAATGGATTGCTCAACACCACCCGTAAATTGCATGATAAGAGATAATAAAAATAACATAAAGTATAGCAGGCTACGTTTTGATGACCAGGCCCGCATTTAGATTTTTTACTTCTGTATCTCGTATATTTTTAAGTTTTTTGAAGTTTTTTAACGACACTTACCGTAAATTAGCACCATATCTACTAGTTCATTATTTTCAAATTTTTCCATTTTCACGTTTCACCAGTTTAAAATTAAATTGCTTCAGAAAAACACACCGCAGAGGATTGACAAAAAAGTGACCACCGACCCGTAAATTGCATGACTAATAAGACAAATAACAAAGTATAGCACGTTTTGATGACCAGGCCCGCACTTAGATTTTTTACTTCTGTATCTCGCCTATTTTTAAGTTTTTTGAAAAAAGGTATTTGAAAATGTTTATTTTAATGCTTTCTATACACGGTTAAAAAAGAAGTATCAACTTAGGAATCACCCTGTATAGATATAATTTCGTCTAATCCTGAATCGTATGTTCGTAGGTTTTTCACCTCCATGACGTAGGCTGACCGCCTGTCCCTGCTATAATTATTCCGTAATGAGGTAAACCGCGAACAGGACGGGATGCACGGTAACGTTAATATTGTTTTAACCCTGCCCGATGTTCACGCATTAGCATTAATTTAAAAGCCAAGGGAAAATGGTGATATTATTAGCTACTTGAATTACTTTGTTAACTTAAGGGTAAATAGCGACTATAAAAGTTATAATTAATAGTATAGTCTGCGCAACTAATTCTCTCGTTTTTCGACAGACGGCAGCAGTAATTTGTCATCGATCAGCTGATATCATAATTTTCCCAGATTTTAAGTGAGCCGTAATTAGCCCACATGTCTCATTCTTATATTAATGAAGTCATACATTAGTATAAGTACAGCTGTTCATTATAGTCACAGAAACAAATCGATGAACAAATTCCTCATGAATGATAGAATAGTTTTGGACTTTGGACAAAAGAAGCCAGTAGAGTCACAATCAACACTCAACATTCCCTATGTCAAAGGAGTATCTGAGAGAATTAGAAGACTAGGACAACGATACAACATTAATACGGTATTCAGCTCAAAAGACACTTTAAGAAGCCACCTGACGAAGACGAAACCAACAAGTCAAAAAGATAGGAAAAACTGTGTCAGATCAGATTCCCTGCGAATGTGGCAGATCCTACATTGGTGAGACTCTAAGGCCACTTGAAACTAGGGTTAAGGAACACAGAAACAACACGCTTAAAGGAGAAACCGAAAAATCAGGGGCAGCTGACCATGCCTGGACACACGGTCATCACATTAAGTGGACAGAAGCTCGAATCCTGCACAAAGAACCACATTGGAGGAAGAGGAAGTTCAAGGAAGCTGCTATCATATACCAAAACCCAGATTGTTTTAGTAAGCCCTCACTAGATATAAGAAATATCTGGAAACCTTTGTTAAGTAGATGTAAACTAATACCTAAATACCGCACAAGAATTAAACGCATGACTGCACCCATCTCAGTCATGCTCCAGTACATCTAGCTAGTATAAATAGAGCTGTAGTTACTTTACTTATTTAGTATTCACCTGAAGACGACTGGAGATACTTACCAGTTGAAACGTTGTGATTTAAAACAAATTAAAGACAATGCAAGTCCAAAACTATTCTATCATTCAAGAAACATCATTGTCTCCAACCTTCAAATTCCTCATATTAATAAACTCATACATAAATAAAATTTAACACTGTTCATCCAGTCCATGATGATTGTTCATTAGTACAATGTTCAGTTCATGAATCTAAGATTTGTTCATTAATATAAGCAATACTGTTTATTAATATTCAAGAAATAACACGAAGTAAGAATTCATTTATTTAATGAAAATATTCATATTATTAATGGATTTTTCATTATGACAATGGCCCTTTTACATATAAATCATTTATATAATGATCAATAATCTATAAGATGAACAATGGATTCATAATATTAATCTCTAAACAGCATTTCGTTGCAATGATGAAAAAGTTCAATTGTCAGAGTTTCAATAAAAATTAGTTAATGATTGCCATTGTTTCATAATATGAACGATTTTTTTTAATGTACCATAATTCACGTGTCTTTGACTCCATCTTGAGAGAGTACTCAAAAAATCTACTATAATATGACTAACCAACGACTCATTAGTTACACTGCGATGCTATTTTCATTTACGGCGATACCTTTGTTTATTATTTTTACCACCACTTTATATCGTCAAAATTCACGGCTATTTTCGTTTTGGAATAATAAAATTCGTTCATTTCATTTCGTCAAAAGAAAAAAAACACGATTGCTGAAAAATATGGACCTTTCTCCTTGTAGGCGAACAATTCATGCTCTTCCCGCTGCGGTCGGCGCTATTTATAGTAACTTTTCAACGTTGACAAGTTAATAGACTTATTGTACTTTTGACGTTGATAACCATTGTAATAACTGGGTTTGGGTGATTTAAAAAAATATTTAAACGAGTAAATATGTATGCATACGCTGATATTAAAAAGCTTTGCATGTTAAGTATGGTTGTCACGTGATCATCTGTTCCAGTTCAACGCTGGCAAATTTATCGGTTTAGCCAAGGTTTATAGTAAGTTTTAGATACTTTAGTTTGATAACGTTGAAAAATTTATGATATTGGTACAATTTAGGTAAACAAAAATAAGGGAATTCATTTTATTTTGCTCTTTCTCCCGAGGGCCCGTCCAAATGTCGGATACACTTATTTTGCTTTATTTGGCTTGTCATTTATTGTCCAAAAAAAATCTCAAATTTATTTAGATCAGCTACTCTTAAAAAAATTATTGCTCTGGTTTTATCTATTTAATCAGATAATGGCGATTATTCAAGTAATCCACTTAAATTTAAGTATTTTCTCTTTCAATATTAGCTTCAAAAACATGTTTTTAAACCTTTCAAATAAAACTCGAGCTCCACAAAATTCTCAGTAATTTTCCTGGAACAATGATTTAACTAATGCTTTGAAAGCATGTTCTACTTGAAGGTTTAGGGTTATGAATTTTTAATCAAAGCAATAGCTTACTATTTACTTTGTGTAAGCTATAAAAAGAAAGCTGTCTGATAAACACATAAGTATGATATAGATCGTAAGAAGAAGCTTTTAGTGCTACAAAGAAAGTAAAATAAACACGTGGAAACAAAACAACTAAAGTGATTTTTTCTATTCAATTTCAAAATATGCTGTAGTTAAGCGACATATCCAAAGTACTTATTTTTTAAAATTTTATTAAGTTTACAAGACATTTTTGGCAGCTCGGTATGAAGGGTGCATTTAAATCAATATATAAAAGGTTTGGCTTCCATAACATAAAATGTTATATCTTCAAACTCTAGGGCGAACTTTTTTTTCACAAACTTTTTTACCACTAATCGGGAATGCAAGTTTCTAAATCCAAATAAGTACACAAGGGAGGTTTTTTTAATCCTGATATTTAGATATCATTGTATTAGGTAGGAGGTCTGCATGTTTGAAAGTATAGTTTTATTCTTTAATAAGAAATTATCGATTGTTTCAATCATCCCCCACTATATAAACCAGTTAATTATGTATAAATACCAAGGTAATATCTCTTTGCCTACGCCCACACGCACGGATTTAAATGATAATTACCCTCCATGTAAGGATAGACCACTAAATAATAATTAATTCTGACGCTGGTGTTACCAACATGACAGGTAAATATGTTAAATTTGGCCCCCTCGCCATAAAGTTAGAACGAATATGCTAGTAGTAACCCAAATAAATACATTAGGCCACTTTTTAATTTAATATTTCGGTTATAAACAAACATATTAATATATATTGTATACGTTCCTTAACACAAACGATATTTTCTTAAAAGTTCTGTACTGTATTTATGGTAATTAGTTAAATGTAAAAAAAATTAAAATAGGAAGATCCTTTAACTGACAATATCAAAAATGTGAATGTTCATTCTAAACACAACCGTTTTATATTTTATTTGTTATGTTATTATATAGAAAACAAAAGAGTTCCCAGAAGTGACATGCCAACAAACCCATAAATGTAGTTTAGTTTTAGGCGAAACCATGACATTCAACAAGGCAAGAAATTCCCCTGCTTTGTCCGTTTCTTTATGCCATATTTTACTCTATTTTTCGTTGTTTATACTTTTTTAAGGCTCTAGGACAATAAATCTCCCTTTTCTGGATTATCAGTCCCCATTACAACACAAGACATGTAATCCAATAACGGAAAATTATGTATTTGGCTTCCTTTGTAAAATAATTATTAATACTTAGAGATAAAAACCCTTTTAAATGGAGCTTTATATCTGAAAAACTAAAGTAGCATCTGCCATAAATAAAAGTGGAAATACGTGTCCTCCATTTTTATAGCTTCATTTCTACATTCGGAATTCCTGGGTAATTCAATATAAGGCAGACTAAATACGTCATGTTGCAGTAGATATTGCTATAGCATTATTTCATGAGCATAAACATTCGACGACCACATACATAGTTATACACCAACTAAAAAAAACATCAATATTTATTTTCTTTTTTAAGTCTCTATATTATATTAGCTTTTTTACTCACCGGTGATCGGTGGTAAGATGAGATGTACGTCACCCTATTAACCAGGCAATTCTTTTATTTGCCAGTCGTGCGACTAATTATATTGTTATCTTTGTTTCGATAACTTAAATTCAAATTCAAAACGTGCTTTATTGTGTTTGAAATACAAAGTTTTTGTTGACAAAGCTAAAAATACATGTATTGTACAGGTTATAAATAATGAGTAAAACTATAAACAGAACAAATAACAAATATTATAGTAGTTAACACTGCATAATAAAATAGATAAAGACGTTTTAGAAACAGGAAACCAGACTGGAGAGGAATCGGTTAGGAGTGCATCGTTGACAGAGTGCTCGGCTGACATGGCTTGGATTTGTTCTATCATCAGTAAGTGGTTTCGCGTGTTATTATTAACAAATTGGATAGATCGTTTTACATTGAGAGGGTCACGATTCTCCCATGGGATTACCACAAATGGTCTGATTTTTAGAAAACCTTACCCTATAAGCTTTCAAACCAACGAACAGATTGACAGAAAGAAAACACATGATTTTTTATTATATAGAGGCTCTAAAGCGTCAAGAAGAAAAAACAAATTGGTAAAATGATTTCTCATTGACGTTTTTACTCTGTTGCTCTGTTCCGTGCAAGTATTATGCTTACATTATTTATCTACCTTCCTTTTTTATGTCAATAAATATAATATTTTTAAATATAAGAAAATGACCCAGTTTTGTTTGATAAGCTGTAATAAGAATTAAAAATAAGAACAACATAAATCAAGAAAGTTAATAAGAACCTAGATTTTCAGGCTTTAGCTGTAGCGCGCCTCTCGGATGAATAATTACTTTTTCCAAGTTTAATTGAAATTAGTTTTTGTCTCGCGGTGCTTTGTGACGATTAATTAGGAACTCTTGTGCTTCCATTATTTTATTGCTGTGTCATTATTAATTTTCGCCTAAATAATACACATTTAATTAATATTTTAAGAAAAGTAGACAATCGATAAATGAAAATCAAATTTTACATTATGGATCGGTTTGTTTTTGTTACCTTTATCCACAGGACCGTCTTAGACTTAAAGCAAATTCTTGATTTGTGAATACATTTTGCTTTTCATTAGCTATTAAAATTACAAATTTTTAACTTTTGATTTAAAGGGTAAAAATTCTTAATTTACTTTCGAAGAATAAGTTCTCCCTTAAAGTGTATTACTTTCCTAACATTGTATTTTTCTTTTGGTAATAGGTTTATAAAAGACTATTGGAGATTTTTTGTCACTAGTTTTTGAGTTAGGAGGACGATCATCTCAAAAAAAGATAAATTGCATATTCCTAATTAAATTTGTATCTTTATGTAAAATTATTAACGTTGTCTTAACTTGATAATTAATATTTTAAATCCGACGCTGTTTACTTCTAGATTCTTCTTATTTATGTTGGTTGCCCTAAAATTAATTAAAAACACCCTCTTTTCAAAACTCGTCATAAGCGGCCCCTTAGAATCAGATAACAATAATTGTCACTTTACTTTTAAGTCTCCGATGTCGAGATTTCTCATAAATTTTTATGATCCCATTTAGATACCGGACGAGACAAGTTTTAAAGGCGTACTTCTGTTTTTGGTTTTATTTTTTTCGAGCAGAAAAATTTTATATAATTGGAAGTTATCTTGAAGGGTTGAATAATTTTGAATGGAAGCGTTGTGAAATTCTACTTATGAAGTTTTCTTTATTTTCTTTTTCGTATTTCATTAGAATTGACATTAAAAAGCTGTCCAATTATTTTAAAAGAAATATGGCGATGTTTAAACTGTCAATTATTGACTTTCAGATAACTATGCTTAAATGAACCTTTTGATGTTTAAATAAAACTAATTATCTGACAGGCAAAACGACATCACTCTAAAGAAGTGGTTCGATCGGTCAGTAGACTGCACTCTTAGAAGAGTATTATTATCGGTTAACAATAAAATATTGTGAAGCAAAATATAGTTTTATAAACAATTTTTATTGTTTTATCTATTAAATTTCAGAAAATCAAATTTTTTTTTTATAATAAAACACCTGCACTGTAGGAAAAATCCTTTAAGGCGCTCTGGGAGCGGTGCGAGTGCGAAAAAAGCGATTAACGTTGGTCTTGAAACGTTGAAGATTGTATTCATTGGGAAACACGACCTCAGGAAGATCATTCCACAAAGATGACGTTCTCCAGATGAAAGAATTCTTGAACAATGAAGTTCGAGGAGTACTAAGCTGAACAACATATGAATGAGCGGCAGTGGTTTGCCGTGTATTTCTGTTTTGAATTGCTCTAGTTGGAATCAAGTGGGCAATGTCAGTCGAACACCAGCCATGGAAATATCTGTAAAAGAGAGCCAAATCACCAACCTGTCTTCGATGCTCCAGGCTATCGAGGGTCTTGGTCAGCTCGGGGTCGCCGATCAGACGAATGGCTCTCCTTTGAATGGAATCCAGTAGCCGAAGGGTGTGCTTGGGTGTAGAGCTCCAGACATGAGAGCAATATTCTAATGATGGTCGAATCTGGGCTTTGTAGAGTGTCAAAAGTTGATGAGGTGTGTACAACCTTTTGGTGCGGAAAAGTACACCAAGTTTCTGTGCAGCTGCCTTGGCAATTGCGGCAACGTGATCATGCCAAGACATATTACCTCCCAGATTGACCCCCAGCAAATTAATAGACGGTGCCAGGGGAATTGCGTGTCCTGCCATGACTATATCCGGTTCTGCAATGTTAACCTTTTTGGAGAAGACTGCTGCCTGGGTTTTCTTAGCATTAAATTCGACTTGGTTACTGTCAACCCAAGCCAAAATTTCTTCCAGGTCTTTGTTGAGGCGCAATACTTCATGCTGCCTGCGAAGATGTGCGTCGGCAGCGGATGTTTGGGGAGTCAAGGTAAAAGATGAGACAAGTGTGCTGTCATCAGCAAAGCTATAAATTGGATTTTGGGTTTTCACTAGAAGGTCGTTAATATACAGTAAAAAGAGGGTAGGCGATTGATGGTGAAGGTGTCTGAGAGAAACCCGTCAATCGCCACTTGCAGAGAACGGTTCTTAAGGAAGCTGGTTAACCATAAACAGAATCCATTAGGCATACCGTAGGATCGCAATTTACTTAGAAGCCCATCGTGCCAAACACGATCAAAAGCCCTAGAGATGTCCAGTGCAACAGCCCGGGATTCTCCATGATGTTCGATGGTGTTGCTCCAAAGATGGGTGACATATGCCAGAAGGTCACCTGTTGATCTGGACTTACGAAAACCGTATTGATGGTCGCTGATAATGTTAAGCCCTTCCAGATACTTTAGGAGTTGTTGGTTAATAGCTTTCTCCATTACTTTTGAAATTACTGAAAGCAATGCAACGGGTCGGTAGTTGCTTGGCAGGGTCTTTTTACCTTTCTTTGGAATGGGCTGGACACGCGCCGACTTCCAGCAGGATGGAATTATTCCTTTTTTGTAGGATAAGTTGAAAAGTCTACAAAATACTGCTGTAAGTTCATCGGCGCATGTCTTGAGAACAATGATAGGAATTTCGTCTGGACCAGAAGCTTTATTGACGTCGAGTCCTTTAAGGATCCGTTTAACAAGACGCTGACGGAACACGATTTCAGACATTTGCGATTGAACTGAGGGAATGTTGGGTGGTGGTTTTCCCTGAAAGTCTACAGTGGAATGCGAGGAAAACAGTTCAGCAAGTAGGTTTGCTTTATCCCCGGCTGTGGTTGCTATTGTGCCGTCGGAACGTGTTAGAGGTGGAATAGTTGACTTTGTAAAGTTTTGGCTGACGGCCTTAGCGACTGACCAAAAGGACCTTGATCCGTTAGGACTGGCAAGAAGTTTGTTTTTGATTCTCTCGTTATGAACTTCTTTGCTTTGGTCTATAATTTGCTTACATTGGTTTCGGGTGGTAACAAAGATGGCGCGATTTTCAGGAGTAGGGTTTTTACGCCACTGTCGGTAAGCCAGGTTTTTAGATCTGACAGCACGCTCGCAATTCTTGCTAAACCAGGGCTTGCCGTTAGAAGGGCGCTTTTTGGAGAAAGGAATAAAGGCCTCCATGCTAGTTAGAATGACGTCGGAGACCTCCTTTGCACAGACAGATGGATTATCCGAAGAAAAGCATACGCTTAGCCAGGGAAAGTTGCGAAAATGGTCCTTTAGGTCTTCCCACTTAGCTGATGTATAGTGCCAAATCTTACGGGGTTTAGGAGGTTGTTCAGAACTAATTGGCAGCTCGCTTAGGGTTGAAATAAGTTTGTGATCGGAAGAGCCCAATGGTGGTTGTACGGTGACCGTATATAGGTCTGGATTTGAAGTTAAAAAGAGATCTAAAAGACTAGCAAAATCCCCAGCTCGGTCTGGAACCCGCGTTGGTTCTTCTACGAGTTGAGTTAGACCAGAACTGATCGCAAAAGATTCGGCCTCGCGGCCTTGCTCATCGTTGGTGTTTGAGTATTTAAGCCAGTTGACATTGTGGACGTTAAAGTCGCCAAAGATAGCAACTTCGGCATTCGGATGATTGGTTTGCAAGAAGTCGATTGTGTTGGCTAGTGATGAGAAGAGGGCCCTGTAATGCATGTCGCTTGGAGGACGGTAAAGGCAGCATATAAACTTAGTGATTTTTTGTGAAGATATTTTAAACCACATTACATCAAAGTCTTTCGGTTCCAGTATTTCCTCCCGTTGACAGCAAAGATCATCTCGAATGAACAGACAGACCCCAAAGTTGCGTCTAAAACGGAAGTGAAAATCATATCCAGGATATAAATAGCTGACGGTGTTCGTTGACGCTCTGACTTTTGTCTCAGTCAGTGCAAGCACATGAGGCTTGGAAGATTGTAAGTGCTGGTGGACTGAATTGATGTTAGTGTTAAGCCCTCTAATATTGCAGAAATCAATTTTGAAGTTGTTACTTTTGGGTCTGTTAGCAACTGCCGGCGCCACACCATTTCCTCGTTGAGTGTTGTTGGAGGAACCCAGTAAATTATCGGAAATGGTGGATAATTCATTAATTTCGCTTGATGAAGCCACAGGACCAGCCCCCACCCGGAGATCCGATCGGGGGGCGAGTTTACCTCCGGAATATTTTGATCTTGGAGCTTCCATCATGCTTCTTTTATACGGCCCCACCCTGGAAACCGGAAACATCAGCACAGCGACGAAACGTTAACTCAAAGAGCAACTTCACGCCGCGTAAACTGATGCAATGGTATCTCACCGGGCGATGCCGGGTGGGCCAGCATCTTCCATTTAAAAAAAAAAAATTGTAATCATCGTCAAATAATATGGTACATTGTAACAATATTTTATGACAACAGCGCGAAAGTAAATATATTTTAAATTTTGTAACTAACCTAGTTAGTTAGTGTGGTATGAAATAATGTTTTTTTTTCCATAGTTCAAATATGAACATTTTTGTGTCTTAAATTAAAGAACAATTTATAAATTAGTTAAGGCGATTTTAAATCTGGGTAAACTTTTTCTTTAGTAGGCATCGGTTTCTATGGATTTTGATTATTAAACAAAGTCATCCTCTTAATTGTCAGTGTGGTGTAAATGTTATAGCCCAGTGCGATTTTTGAAAAAGTAAAAGGGATGAATTACTTTCATCCGATTTTCGAGCTGAGGCGTCAGAGGCCATAGCCAAGCTATTAACTATTACCATCAAAATCTCGTTTGTTCCTTAAAAAAATAAAGGTTTTATTCTATCCTTATTATGAACGTGCTATTTAATCTACTATTTTGAGTAGATTAAAGACAGTCTTATTATTAGCTATGGAAAAAAGCATTTTTCCGTCCAATAAGAGTTTACGCAATATTCCCAACGGCAGATATTTAATTTATTGACTTTCCCTGCTACCAATCAAAGACAGTCGGTATTTCTTCATCAAAATTAATTTGACTCCATTTCTATTATTTATATTGGAGTGTATTTGCCCTTGTGACTTGTGTGCTGGGTGGAAGCTAAATTTAATCGAAGCAGTATTGGAAATAATATTTGCGCTTACTCTCACCCAAATTGAATTGCATTGTGGGGAGAAATTGTGACGCTTAGCGGTCGGTCTTTGTTTGTTCAATTGGAATATGTTTTGTGTTAACAAGTTCACAAATTCGCAGTTGATTGCTTTGGGAGTTCGACTTTGCGAAAAATGTTTGTTAAATTGAAATACTTGAGACCTAAAAACATTACTTGAGCTTATTACACAGAAAAAAGCACTATTGTGTATTCAAAAATAGTAGTCGATTTGAGATCATCATTTGCATCAAATCTATTTATTATTAAGTTTCTGGTTCCTAATATACAAACCATATTGAAAAATAATTCCAGATACTTTTAATAAAAATAAATATAATTCTTTGAGATGAGAATTATTTTATTATACTACTGAAGATTAGAGTAAATCTATTATATAAAAATAATAAAGGGTTTGTTGTTTAGGCATAATTCGATTAATTATTTTAATTTTTTTACAAGAAGTTAATTTATTGTACAAGAACCACATACAATAAACGAAATTTAATAAAAATTTAAATCAATGGTTCTTATTGCTGGTTTAATACATGCGCTTAGAGATGCGTATAAAAATAACGCAAATCGCCATATTGCATCATTTAGTTATTTCTCTTGGCTTCGCATTGGTATGGTAATTTTTTTATTAAAATGATGGAAGACGTACTTAGTTAAAAAAACATCACAATTTCCGAAAATGTTAAGGGTTGTGACGTTAAACTTACACCGAATTCGTAATCAGTGGCCCAAAAGATATGGAGAATAAGTATTGGGATTTTAAGGTCAGACTTGTTTCCTGTGCTGAAAGAAAGCGAAAAGATGGCGTACCAGGTTTTCATTATATTTTTATTCGTAATCATATCTTGAAAACATATTTTCGCTGTAATGGGAATTGCTTACAGGTTATGGCTTTCTGATAAGTCTCAATAGAGACGAAACAGCCTGTCACTGTCTACCTGTGCCCCAGGGAACCCATTACCTTTGGCGTCGCTGTGTACTTTAATGCAACAGATAGACGCACTACATGTCCGCTTGCCGCTAAATTTCTTTCAATTAAAAATAATAATAAAAAAAATAATAAATCCATAATGATAGCTTTCTTTTTGCGTAGATTACTTTAAATAAAATAAACTCATTTTGACTGATGAGGTTGAACTGATTTTCTTGAAACCCAACTTTTAATTTAATCTAGAAAAGCAATATAGGAATTTCTTCCGAGGCCATAACGTCAAAAGAATAGTCCAACAATCATATTCTCCAATCCAATCCAATTCTATCTTTTATATATTCATATAGATTGTCCCCTTCATGAATATATTCAGCAAATATGTTTATATGAAAGAACGCCGACCTCAATATAAAACGCATTTTGCATTAAACTCGAATAGTTTTATCTGGATTTTTCTATAAAATTTCATTTTATCAGATGAGGTTAAATGATTAAGAAAATGAATATAATATTAAACATAATTTTCTCCACGACCATTACTGAATGCAATAATTCCAAAATCATTTTTTATAATAGAATGTAAAAATTCTCGCTCTTGAGTTTTTTTTTTTTTTTTTTTTTTTATGATAAAACACCTGCACTGTAGGAAAAATCCTTTAAGGCGCTTTGGGAGCGGTGCGAGTGCGAAAAAAGCTATTAACGTTGGTCTTGAAACGTTGAAGATTGTATTCATTGGGAAACACGACCTCAGGAAGTTCATTCCACAATGATGACGTTCTCCAGATGAAAGAGTTCTTGAACAATGAAGTTCGAGGAGTACTAAGCTGAACAACATATGGATGAGCGGCAGTGGTTCGCCGTGTATTTCTGTTTTGCATTGCTCTAGGTGGAATCAAGTGGGCAATGTCAGTCGAACACCTGCCATGGAAATATCTGTAAAAGAGAGCCAAATCACCAACCTGTCTTCGATGCTCCATCAGGCTATCGAGGGTCTTGGTCAGCTCGGGGTCGCCGATCAGACGAACGGCTCTCCTTTGAATGGAATCCAGTAGCCGAAGGGTGTGCTTGGGTGCAGAGCTCCAGACATGAGAGCAATATTCTAATGATGGTCGAATCTGGGCTTTGTAGAGTGTCAAAAGTTGATGAGGTGTGTACAACCTTTTGGTGCGGAAAAGTACACCAAGTTTCTGTGCAGCTGTCTTGGCAATTACGGCAACGTGATCATGCCAAGACATATTACCTCCCAGATTGACCCCTAGCAAATTAATAGACGGTGCCAGGGGAATTGCGTGTCTTGCCATGACTATATCCGGTTCTTCAATGTTAACCTTTTTGGAGAAGACTGCTGCCTGGGTTTTCTTAGCATTAAATTCGACTTGGTTACTGTCACCCCAAGCCAAAATTTCTTCCAGGTCATTGTTGAGGCGCAAAACTTCATGCTGCCTGCGAAGATGTGCGTCGGCAGCGGATGTTTGGGGAGTCAAGGTAAAAGATGAGACAAGTGTGCTGTCATCAGCAAAGCTATAAATTGGATTTTGGGTTTTTACTAGAAGGTCGTTAATATACAGTAAAAAGAGGGTAGGCGACAATATGGACCCTTGAGGAACACCGGCATTGATGGTGAAGGTGTCTGAGAGAAACCCGTCAATCGCCACTTGCAGAGAACGGTTCTTAAGAAAGCTGGTTAACCATAAACAAAATCCATTAGGCATACCGTAGGATCGCAATTTACTTAGAAGCCCATCGTGCCAAACACGATCAAAAGCCCTAGAGATGTCCAGTGCAACAGCCCGGGATTCTCCATGATGTTCGATGGTGTTGCTCCAAAGATGGGTGACATATGCCAGAAGGTCACCTGTTGATCTGGACTTACGAAAACCGTATTGATGGTCGCTGATATGTTTAGAGTTGGAATATTTATTCTGAAACACTTGCTTCTTATGCGTTTTGCGTGTATTTTCATTTCATAACAAGATACGGAATGAATATTCTGTAATTGATCTAAACGACCTAGGTTGCCATGAATTTCGAAACTGTCAATGTCAGCAGACAAATTTTAGTGCAAGTCAAAATATGAGTGAAAAATCGAATGAATCAGATATGGAACTGGATAATACTTCACCTGAAATTACAAATATTGCGAATAGTACTTTTGGTCATGGAGAAAATATAGTCTGCTACTCGGTTAGAATGAAAATTCGATACTCGTGGTTTCACTCGGATCAAATTAGGAATAGACGCAATATATCTAAATGAGCGAATTCTTAAGTATTCTAGAGGAACACTACGTTTTTTAAGAGAATACGACTGAAGATACTTACTAGTTGAAACGTTGTATTTTAAAAGCAAATAAAGACAATGCAAGTCCAATACACTTCTATCATTCAAGATAACTCTTATCCCACCCTGTGTAAAATATGTTTAAAAATATTAAAATAGTAATTTTAAATAATATTGTTTACTGAATTTAATACAAGATAATTCCAAAATTATTAGTAATATATTAATCCTGACGCCGTTATTAATTGGGATTTTATACTTAAAGATTTTGGAAAATATTGCAGTAATTCGGGTCTCTAAAAGCCTCCATAAATTGAAAACATTTATCCTGGAGCTCTATCGTTTAAATTAAATACAGAGCCAGAAATTAAAATCAATTTTGAAGCGATTTCTGGTTTCGCGGGCCCTGAAAAATTAATTAAATCACATTAAATTGATAACGGCAGGTCGCTGGCCCGTGAAACACAGTAAATAAAATGAAAAAAGCAATCTAAAACTTAATATAATATTATTTACGGTTTGGTGGGCTCTTGAGGGGTCAAAATATGGAATAGATTTTTATCGCTTAAATATGGCTTTTTGTTCGGGTTTAGCAATGTGGGAAACCAATCACATCGCCCAAGGGAAAATGGGCTAAGTGTCCCAAAGGGATAGATGCCCCAAGTATCAAACCAAGTTCAGGCAATAGACATTTTTAAGGATAAAATCTTTAATATATATGCTTTCGACTATCTTGATGTTCCAAATAATGAAACCAAAATAAATATTGTTATTTTAGGTTCCCCAAAGCACCCTCCCCCCTGACCTCTTTATACGGCTTCTGGTTTTTTCTAAATATTTTTTTTTATTTCATACACAAATTAAGTTGGCTTTTCCTGCAACAAAGCTTTTTGGCTTAATGCTGTCGATGACTTTTTCACCTTTGATGTCGGTTGCGCTATATTTTAAACTCTGAGGGGATGTTATAAACAATTTTATAAAAGGCAGTAATTGGAAATAAAAAGCTTTTTTATACGGTGGTCGTGATTTTGTAAACCCGCGCTTGACTGTCAGTGTAATTAAACTTTTCTGCGTTTATATAGGTACTCTGTGGATAAAAAAATGTTGGGAGGACGAGGAAATGGGCTTATTACTTTACTGGAAAGAGTATCGTAATTGTGAAAAAAAATTAAGATGTTATCGAATGAGACGTCTTAGGCTCCTTAGATCACAAAAAACATGTCTTCCATGGTCTGTCAAAAGCTTAAATACTACTAAATTTTGTGTACGGAGTAGACATTATACCTGCTGAAAAGTATATAGTTTGGGTTAGCTATATATACAGGATGCATCTCGAATCAAGATTAAATTTCATTTGATTTTAGTTTAATTTAGCGAACCCATGTATACAGGGTGGTCATCACTACTTATTATTATAAATGTTGAAGGATACCAGATAACTTACAACTTAAAATTATTTTTGTGTCTACAGGGTGGGAATAAACGCGGAATGAAAAATGTGTTACTTTTTAAACCGAATACCCTGTATTTTATACCATGAATTCTGTGAATCAAGTAAATTTATTATAACGTTTTCTATTCTCAAGACGTAACGTTGCTTTAATTAAAAGGGTTTTACTAACAAATTATAATATACTGGCGTTAAGTTAAAAAAAAAGCAGTCGGTCTAATCTGTAGGCACAGCAAAATATGTTTTATTTAAAAAAATAGTTGTCGCTTAGAATCACAAGCTAACTAATCCTAATCTTATTCGGTGACGGGAGAATAAGTACCAAAAGATGTACTACTTTCTGGACTTTAAAAGAAGAACCTAATTTAAAGATCTTAATTTAATGTATACCTCAATTTCGAGAAAGTCAGTGGCAAAGGTTCATTGTATATGGTAATGGACCTTTAAGGAATATACGGAAGCTAAAATAATACGTTTTATTTCGTAAAACTAGAATGGTTCTTTCAGTGCAATGTTAAAAAGACATTTTTCTATATGCGAAAAATAAACAAGAATCTTACAAATAAAAACCCACTTCACGTCACATAATATTCTTCGACGTTCCTTTAACCATCACTTCGGGCAACCGAGCATCATAAAAACTAATAACCCGAGAGAAATTAGAAAACCTCAGAAAAGGTTATTAAAGTTATACCTATAACCAATATAGAGCAAAACGCCCCTCCCGAAAGAAATAAAATATCCAATAATATCTTACTTTATATCTTTTACCAAGGCCGACAAAACATATTACATTTTTATGGGGTTATTAAAGACAAATAAACGGGTCTGGATATCAATCCAGAAATCAATGAATTATTTCGAATTTTATCGTTTTTCGCCGTTTTCTCCCCTTTTATGTTGTTCGAATGTTTCCGGAAAAATTGCAATGTAATTTAATATAGCAGAAACTTTGTCTAAAAAGTTCGGGTAATATCCCAATTTATTTTATCTAAAACTCATTATTATTCTTACATACACTCTGATGTTTTTAAATTATTTGTCATCAATTTTTAATAAAAAATAATTTTTAATTTTCTCGCAGAGAAAATGAGTTTTTACTATTCTTATATTGTTTTTGGTATCGAATCCTACAGAAACTTTGACCTATGTCAAAATATTTTAAAAAAATCCCCTTTCATGATAAATTCTAATAAATAATATTTCTCAGATAGTTCGTTCTCTTCATCTTTTTCTTAACAGATAAAATACCACAGATTCTCAGATATCTCGTTATCAGCGCAAATTTTAAATATTCCTCCAACATTAATCTCTTTCTAACCGAAAAAAATATCTTCTCAATAACAATCTGTGAGCCCAGGCATCGACACATCCCCATCGCTCATTTTTTTCGGCACCGCCATTTTTTAAATAATAAAAATTATGCGCTCGACACCTTCCATTAATCTTATGTGACATCAATTTGTTTTTTACACGCTGCTGCTTTAAAAAATGTTCTACGACGTAATTTGGTTATTCAAATGTGCAGCTTATCTGCCTTAATTTCTATTAAAATATGTGTGCATTTAACTGCTACTATCAAAACTACCAGTTTTTATTTTTTTCATAGCTAATGTTAAAGTTATAAAAAGTATCTCCCGTCTTCAGGTGCATACTGATCTACATGAACACTGGAGATACTTACCAGTTGAAACGTTGTGATGTAAAGCAAATAAAGACTATGCAAGTCCAAAACTCTTCTATCATTCAAAAAAATATACAGAGTGGCGATGGCGCATTGAAAACGAAATAGAGACATTTACTGGCAGCTCAGTTCTTTTTTGGAAAAACGCTTAGACTCGTCGATTTTGTTGAGGGGACACAAAATTGGCAAAAAAATCAGGTTAACACGTGCAGCCCCCTGGGCGGGGGTGGCACCACCCCGAAAATCTTAAATGGAAAGGGAGGTCGAGTGATACCTTATTTTAAGGGTCTTTCAATTCTCTTTATAATGATGTAAAATTCATGTACTTCAGTTCAGTTATAAAGAGAATTGAAAGACCTTTAAAATAAGGTATCACCCGACCCCATGTAAGATTTTAGGGGTGGCCCAAGGGGCTACACGTGTTAACGTAATTTTTTTCCAATTTTGAGCCCCCTCGAAAACAAAATCGACGGGTCTGAGCGTTTTTCCAAAAAAGAACTGAGGTGCCAGTAGTAAATGTCTCTGTTTTGTTTTCGATGCGCCACCCTGTATATTACAGGAACAATAAACGCACTCAGAGCTAGGAACTAAATTTAAACAAACCTAATTAAAAATGTTTTTTTTTATTAAAATAATTTATCAAAATTGTTTCATAAGATAAATTGTACAATATTTTTTTGTATCTTTAAATGATAAAAGTTTTTTATTTACGGTTAAAAAGAAAACTTTTTAATTTTATATTTTTCTCTTTGAAAATTTACGTGGATCGAAAAAATCGAAAAGTTTGGAAAACGCTATTTTTGAAATAGTTTTCTTTTAAACAATCTTAAACGACGTATCGTGGTTTCTCTAAATGAGTTGTTGTCTTAGAAAATTTACAAAAAAGGACTGTTAACAAAAAACGGTGCAATTATGCAAATAAAACCCGAACAAACCCAAAATAAGAGCAAGACAAGAAGTTAAAGTTGCCTTTTCCTCGAGTATTTCGTCACCCCTCCCTTTTAAATTACCACTTAAGTTGGGTGAAAGTTTGAAAAGATAGGGTGATAATATTAAGAGTGATATACCTGGGTGTATAGCTTGCGCCATTAGCCGACTTGCTTATTTAATTTAGAAAGTTAACTAAGCGACGATAAGGGAAAGTGAAAGACACAAATAATTAGTTTCGCAGTAAGTTTGTATTTATTTAAAATGGCGTCATCTTCCACTAAGTGCTAAGTTTTTAAGTATATGTCATCACGGTGTGGAAAACGCTTCAGCGTATAAATGTAGGAATTACACTTTATTTTATATGATAAACTCCATTCTCATGATTTGACTTGTGATTTGTGCTGTTTAAAATCAACTTACCTGGAAACAGCGACTATGAAAAAAAAACAAATGATGCCTAAATGTGCCGACTCTCTTTAAAATTTTGTTGGAAATCTTTTTAACTAAATATTATATTTAAGTTTTTAAATGTATTCTACAATGGGAGTTAATATTATTATGTTTATTTGCACACAAGTTTTAAGTTTTTATTTTAATCTTTATTAGGTAATTAATAATATTTTTTTAATCTTTAGCCATTATGTTCTGTTTTTGTTGAAGAAATATTTTGAATATATATTTGTTTCAATAATCTGGCATATATTTCTGGTTAGGGCTCATTTGACACGCCTAATGGATTGGCTTTGTCTGTCGGCAATGAAATGTCGCCATGTGTTTTTTTGGGTCTTTTGCAAGGGCCAATGTAGGTACTAAAATTTAGATAGTTTTTAGTAAAACTGTAACCTTTGACGTAGCAACTGATTTACTCGTTTTAACATTAATTTACTTCTTTATTTCAATAAATTCATTATTACTCTGGGTGTTGGTATATTTATTTATTCCTTTAAGTAAATATCCAACAGTTTTGTTTTTAAGTTAACTTAAACATTCTTTCAAAGCAAAGTTTTAGAGATTGCTGTTATGTTTCTATATTGACAAATTTTAGACGTGGTCCTCAAAATGTTTGCTCATATGGTAGATTAAATAGGTGGCGGGCCCCTTCAGAAAAAAAAACCCTCTATACACTGGAAAAAAGAACATTTTTATCCAAAAAATTATGTTTACTGTTTCGTTTAAATACATTCCGGAACTCTGTGTTTAACCTCATCCACGCATGCTAAAAGTTGTACAATGTACATGTACAATCTATGAAGTTTTAACTTGAAACTGTCCCTACTTTAAACTTTAGATAACTACTAAAGTTGGCAACATAGCTCTAAATCTCAGTTAAACCCTGCAAGCAATTACCAACTTCGCACTTCAAAACTTACCAAGACCTTTAATTATTTTAATTACCGTCCTGTATTTAATTATTATCCTTTCAAATATACCCACTATTAGAATTAACTTTATTTAGAGTGTAGAATACGATTGATTTAACACAGCTTCTAATTGTTGTGATGTTCTTTATTATTGAATCAACCAATTATATGATATTTAAGCTGAGGCGTAAAAGGCCATGGCCATTAGCTCATATTATATTTTGAAGATTTTCAAAATCCATGATTGTTTTAAGCAATTTTTATTTATAAAAGATTCCATATTTCAAATTATGTAACCATTTTAAAAGTCATTTCTTATATCCGTTGTTGTGATAGTAACTTTATAGTCATTACTTTATTACATTTCGAAACGTGTAAACTATAAACGTGTAAACTCTGTCTCTGTATAATACTCAGATAAATAAGTAGTAAAGTGAAGTCATGAAACTTTCGCACAGAATCTGTTAACCAGGTGAATTTGCTGACTAAGAAAAATGCTACGTCTTGACGATACAAATGATCAGGTGTCAAGAATAAGTCGAGATAAGACTCTGAAAAAGGACATGTCCTGTATAAATTAGAGATAAAACGGTGTCAGACAACATTTGTTGGAATTGTTTTGTATTTCAATGTTTGTCGTCGATTGCCATTTCTTTAATAAAAAATAACGGCCGCATTAAGGCGCGGCGCAGTAATGCCTTTTTAGGAATAATAATAATTGGGCTGCCATTTATTTTTCTGGTTCTTGTTATTCAGTACTAATTTCTGTCGCGAAGAAGGAAATTCTCTTATACCAAGAGCACCTATTTTTTCAGTGTATCACTAATATTTAATGTTCCAAGAAAATTAAAAAGTTTGATAAATGGGTCTTTAAATTCACCTTAACGTTAGACAAGTTTTCTTGGCTGTTATTTAAAATTTTAATTTATTTTTTGGCACTTGTGCAAATTCCTAGAATATTGCCGAGTTCTCGTCTCATTATTCAAGCATAATTTAACCAGCGCCTTGGGGCCATTACGTATTCAATGCAGTATTATATTAACTGACTGTAAGCCAACAACTGTCAACATACATTTGCAAAGTTGAGTAATTTGTTGGACACCTCGAGTTGGCGCGCAGTGTTTGCCCGTACCATGCTAACGTGCGTTCCACGAAACCGCCTTCTAGATTGAGGAAAACGTGACATTTCTGTCCAATCTTACGAATCAGTGTTTACATTTACCATGCGGAGTTGCCTAATTCATTACGAAACATACTGAGCTGTATTGAAAAGTGATAAGTTAAATTTGTATTACATAAAATTATTGATAAACCTTGTTCGGGATGACAAAAAGATCTGTCTTCGCCATAGCAATAATTAGCCGACATTATCCCCGAAATAGTGTTAACAGATCGTTGAATGAAAGTTCGTATCATGGTTGAGGCTTTGCACAAAATAAATTGGGATTTAAAACCTTTCATCGAGCTGGGAACCGCATTTTTCTTGTCCAGAAGAGAAACGCGAGTGCATTTGTCCAACAAAAATTAGCGAAATTTTATTTTAAAATACTTTTTTTGCTATCCTAATCGCCAGATTTGGTTCCGTCAGATTTACTTAAAAATTAATTAATAAACACTAAAGAGTGGTGTTGTAATTCTAACCTCCTTTTTTTTAATATTGCTAAAACTAACATATTAATTTTTAAGTGTTCACTTAATAATATTATTTTTCCCCTACTAACCTATAAAAGGGCCATTATTGACCGAATTTTAACCTTAGAAATCGGTAAGCAGGTAACTTAACTTTACATATAATTCTAAGCAGTGGCGGTGCCAGGATTTTTGAGATAGGAGGGCACAAATGGGCCCGCTAATTTTTGAGAGGGCACATCAAAAGTGACTTAAAAAAAAAAGGTCGCCGGCCTTCCGCCGCTCTAGAACGCACGCCATAAGCAGCGACAAACAAAACTTCCCTTTTGTCCTAAGTGACGTGTAAAAAAAAAGGTCATCGTTTTCTTGAAAATACCATACAACCACTCAAACTTTCATAGCCAAGTCCCTCTTCCCCCAAGAAAATTCCATTACAAACCCAACCCATCAATTTTGGGGGGGGGGGGGGCACCAGGGTGGGCACTCATGTTTCTAGGGTGGGCTAGTGCCCACCCTGCCCCCCCCCCCCCCCTGGCGCCGCCGCTGTTTCTAAGAGATGTTCGATACTGTAAATTAAAAATATGAGCTAATAGAATAACGTGCCATATTCATTAAAAGAATAATACTCGCGTCCTTATAAAACTTAAAATTAGTAAGGTAACAATTACTTCTTGATGGCATCAGCTGCAGTTAGCGCCATTCGCCAAGGTAACAATTATATTTTTGAATGATAGAATTATATTTTTGTTTTTATATTATAATAGTAAAAATAAATTTTCCTGATCAGAATTTTTTTTTGTTCATACTTTTTAAAATATCTAGCGTGTATTCACAATATTATTGACTTTCCATGGTTTTTCAAGAATTTGCGAATATTCGTTAACATGGCATCAACGCGTTTGTATGTCTTTTAAAAGATAAATTGATAAGGCAACGATGCATTAGAAATGCAGTTATTTTTCCTTGTCTTTCCTGATATTCGTCACTCTAACCTAAATTCCTGCGTTGTACAGTAAAACTTTTATATGTAAATCTGATTTATTGCAGCGACAATCATTCTGGGAATTTTAAAAAGACGTTTTTGCTAAATTAAACATGTCGGGAAAAATTGTATGTTTAAACGTGTATGGATTTATCATTCATATGCGACCGTGGGTGAAGGCAATCATTTTACCTAAACAAGCTGATTTCATACAATGCTACAAAAATGTTTAAATTAATGACTATTCAAAGTAAAAATCAAAAATATATGTATACTTTTCCTTTTGAGAACGCGTTCCTAATTACATAGTTGAATTAATCTAGATGTCCTTATTAGTGAGATATGTCTTCACAGTGAACAAGCGTTCAGAAGTTCTTGTATGGATTCATAAAAATTACTTATTTAAGTCAGGAAATTAATGCTCTGCTCGCCGTGTAACAAAGCAAAATTGGTGAACTAAAAGTTTTAAGTTTCTTTAGTTATATCGATAAAACTTTGTAACATTTCGATAGACGTGTTTTTTCTTTAGCCATTTTTTGATATTTCATAAAGCAGAACTGGTTGCGAAAATTGCAAAGTCATAATCTGCAGAAAAATACTAAAAATAAATAGAAATAAAGCCGTAGCTTGTCCTCCCACTATAATTTCTGTTATTCTTTATTTTTTGTCAGGTCATGTGACAGGCGACACGGCATACATATTCTCTATGTAATTTTCTAATCTTCTGAAAACGTGCTGCAGAACATGGTCGCCTAATACACACGTCAAGGGCACGTGTTGTTTACAGGCAAACACAGTGACGTACTTACAGATTATTATAAAATTATTAAATATTTCTGTAATTCTTATTGGACACAAATATAGGGTGGAATTTTTAACTGGAATAAATTCAGTATTAGAAAGCCTCTTTATTTGCGGAGAAAATACGGGTGCCTTTATTTTTAGTTTGGTACATTTTTTTCGTCCCGTCATAAAATTTACCCCTCTTTTGAGGGTGGAAACTGCCCCCAACTTTTTTTTCTTAAATGTAAAGGTAATGTAGAAAGCCAGAAAAAAATAAGTTTACGTAACAAAACCAGAAAATGTAGAGGAACTTAGGCAACGACGAAATTCGCCAAATAACCCCGGAAATGGTACATAATGTCGAGAATGAATTTTACTTTAGATTTGGGTTTTGTCAAAAAAAAATGGGCAACATTTCCAACACTTTTTACAATAAGAAAATTGTGTCTATAGATTACCGAAATGTGAAAGTAAATAGTGGGTCGTATTCCTTTTTTTATGCCCTTTCCAACGAGCTCACAATAGATACCTTTATATTTGAGAAAAAAGTTAGGGGCGGTTTCTACTCCCAAAAGAGGGGTAAATTTGATAACAAAACGAAAAAAGTGTACCAAACTAAAAATAAAGGCACCCGTATTTCCGTCTTTTCTCCGCAAATAAAAAGGCTTTCTAATACTGAATTTATTTCAGTTGAAAATTCCACCCTGTATATGTATTCTTTAAAACAAAAATCAGTCAGAAAGAAATGTCCTTATCGATAAAGCGAAATTTACAATTAAATATAATATAATTAAAATATTGGATATCTGCAAATATGTATGGCAGACTATTATAATCGAAATATTTAGTAAAAGTATATAAGCGTTTTCCAATAATAACTTTCAAACTGTGTTTTTTAAACGTTATTTAATTTTCTTTAATATAACAATATGATTTTATAAGCCCACAGCTATAAGAGCTATAAACGTCACACAGAAAGAATCAGGCGAAACAAAATCGAAAAAGTAATAAAGTTTATATCTGAAACATCATATTTTGTTGTAATAAAAACAAATTTAAATTCCTGCGAGAAGCAAATAATACCTGGAAGAGATTGGACAATGTAAAATGGCGAAAAGTCCTCTTTAAAGCTGCTTTTTCCATTAATGCGGGCACACAAATCATTTCGGGGCTCCAGCTTATTAAAAGTTCCAACGCGGAGTGATTCGGATGCCTCGTAGATGGGGTTTTAAAGGTAAAGCCATAATTCAGTCTAATTTTTAGACGGCCCACTGCATTCACAGCATCCTTATTACTTTGCTGGATGAAAACGGATTTCATTTTGGTGTTCGAATGAAATCTCCAGTCATAAACCATATTATATGTTTCTAAAATAAGTTGGTCTGTAGAAGATTGTAGTCATCGCAGAAAAGGTAGAAGACTGTATCACGGTATATAATGCCAATAAATTCGTATGACACTGCTACACCAAAAAAAACTGATGTATTGGGAGAAGTACGTACGCCTTTAATCCAAAAGATTCGCGCTTTCAAAATGTTAGCCGATAGGGCTTCTGTATCTCGTCTAAGATTGGGTTGTCACTTGCTTTGCAGGTAAGCCCTTTCAAATAAAGATTTGAAGAGAAATTCCTTTAGCTGAAGGGAAATTTTCTTACTCGTAGAATATACAAGGCGGCGCCGGCGCATCGAAAACGAAACAGAGATATTTACTGGCAGCTCAGTTCTTTTTTGGAAAAACGCTCAGACCAGTCAGTAGTAAAGACCTTTAAAATAAGGTCATTACTCGACCCCCCTTTCCATTTAAGATTTTAGGGGTGGTGCCACCCCCGCCCAGGGGACTGCACGTGTGATTTTTTTGCCAATTTTTTGTCCCCCTCGAAAACAAAATCGTGTTTCCAAAAAATAACGGAGCTGCCAGTAAATGTCTGTTTCGTATTCGATGCGCCACCCTGTACATTAAATACATTTTCTAAATAGTATAATTCTAAGGGTATTGAAACAAGACAAATCGCAAATCGGGGAAAATCTTAAGGTTTTTTAAGAGAGTCGTATTTTGTAAACTAAGAACTCTTCTTCTATGACAATAGACATTTTCTTATACAAAATTTCTTTAACTTCTATAATAAATAACATTTAAAAGCGTACAAGTGCGCCTATTTTTTCAGTGTAGATAAAAAAAATATTTTATATTAATTGATTGGAATAGATACGCTCTCCTATTAGACCTACAAGTAATTTTTTAAACCCTAAAAGTTTTGTTTACAAAACATCAACATTTATATCGAAATAATTTAATTTTCGGTTTGTATCCGAAGTGTAGAAGTCGAAATGGCGTTATCAAAACCCGGATCTCTCGGTAATTTCCGCAGCGGTTGACGCTGGCACTCGAATTATCGTGTCTTCCTGCTATGCAATGCAATTGGAATGTTTCGTTAATATTGTCGATTATTCTTTAATATGTTATTAAAATTTAGGATTTTTTCCTTTGCTTTTGCCAGGCCTATCCACCGTAATGTTTTACGCTATTACCCTCAGTGATAGTGTATCGTACATCTGCAAGAAAATAATATTTTCATAAATTACATAAGGAAGGACTGATAGCTGTAAGTAAACAAAAGCAAGTTTAGATAATAAAAATACTTTTTCTATAGCTAGTCTTAAAGCTGCTATTAATCTACTCAAAATTGTAGATAGAATAGAACTTTAACTATAAAAGTAGCTTAAATGATACGTAAACAGCTAGGATAGATTATAGCTTTATTTTTTTTAAGTTAAAAACGAGATTTTGACGGTAATAGTTTGGCTATGGCCTCTGACGCCTCTGTCGGGTGGTACACAATTCATCCTTTTCACTCATTTCTTGTTCCTAAAACCACACTGATCTACACTATCTAAAAAATAAATGTTGCACCCGCAATAACAATTAGAGATATGGCACGGAGCGCCATCTGTGTCGTTGTTAGACACTCTTGAGCATACCAGCACCTCTAACAAACTTATAGAAATAAGTAAATGTTAAGAGGAAACCGCCTGTAAAGACATTCGTCACAATTACAGGAGTCCCGCTAGGCAGCGCTAACTCAAATCGGTTTATTAACCGAAAACAATGAGTAAAGACGAAGGTTTTCCTTTTCATTTCGCCAGATCCATCTCTAGACGCGTTTCGTCATATCATGACTCATCAGTGCCGTGCCACATCTTACTGGTGTGTCCCACCAAGTGCTGCCTTAAGTAGCTTCGAGATCCCTTTTCTTTTCGTCGGATCCTAGCTCTACTGATGAGTCATGATATGACGAAACGCGTCTAGAGATGGATCTGGCGAAATGAAAAGGAAAACCTTCGTCTTTAATTAGAGATATCCTAGCTCTACTGATGAGCCATGATATGGCGAAACGCGTCTAGAGATGGCTATGACGAAACGAAAGGAAATTCTTCTTTTGTAATTAGAGATATGACTCAGTGGTGGATCCAGAAGTTTGCTAAGGGGACGACGAAATAAAAGAAAGAACGTATCCCGGCTCTAAAAATATTCCTACTCTCAAAAGTGACTTATAAAAAAAACTAATCCTTCATACGCCATAGAATTTTTAAGTAAACAAACACCCATTTTGTAAGGCTCAGGGAGGGGGGGGGGGGGGGGGACAGCCTCCCTCCCTTAAATCCGCGCCTGATATAACTTTGTTTAATAATTATAGTCCATAGAAACCGATGCTTACCAAAGAGTTTACCCAAATTTAACGCCGCGCCGCCTCAAATAATTTTTAAATTATCCTTCCTACTAAAAACCCAAGAATGTCCATATTTGAGCTATGGAGAACAATATTGTTTTACAAATGACGTCTCCCGAAATTAATTCACTCGCGATTTCATTGTTCGTGAATTAATCTTTTTCGGTGGACGATAAAATAGCATTTTATCGTCTTGTATAAGAAATAACTATTAAATATTGTCTTCATTTGGGAAAAATGTTTTTAAACCTTTTTCTTGGTACCGTAAATTATGCTGCAGGCGTTATAATTTTCCGTTATAAAATCTTGATAAAAACTTTGAAAGATTAATGAGTTTTATTTAAAGTTGAATGTTGTTAGAAATGAAATTTCTTGAAGTTTAAAATTACCGCTGATCCGAATTCCTTATTTATAACTTTCTTAATTAGGAACACTAAACAATAAAAGAATTTCGGAAGAAAATTATGCAACTTTCGAAACGGTCTAGGGTTTATAAAATACTAAGTTAAAATAAAAATTTGATATCTTAGACTGGATATTCATCAGTATTGACCAAATTAAGTTTTTTTATAATTCATATATAAAAACCCAACCAATACATATCTACAAATTGAAGATTTTAAAAGTTTTTGTAAATTAATAAAGTCAAGACCTGCACCTGGACGATATTCAAAAAGTACTGTAAACTAATTTTAACAAGCAAAACTTAAGGAAGTCTAATATATTTTTAAAATTTCTGAAGCTTCTTAAGTGGCATAGAAATTTATATCATTAAAAGTTGTGTTGGTAGGCACTTTAAGTTTTTAACTTAATACCACTTCGTTAAAAATATTTCAAGTTAAGTTAGCGTGTAGGTAATATACATGCTTCTTTAAAATATCATTTTAGCATTTGCTAATTTTTATTTAAGTGAATCCGTACGTGCTAAAATTTGCCATGTTAAATTCTGGTTCTTCTTGGACCGAATTACAAAAAAACTAGGCAAATTATTGTGTTTTTTTAACTATGTGGATGTGGGAAAGGTATTTTAATACAGAAAAATATTCGAAGTAAAAGATACAAGTCAATGAAAACCCTAACAATAATTACTTAAGTTCATTGTATTGTAAAACATATTGGAAATTATTTTTTTTTAATAAAAATAACTTTCTGACACTCATTCATCACCATCATCATTTTTATAAACATGGATAGATTTCGGACCAAGAGAACGTAATCTTTTTGGTCTACTTAAATATATATAATTTCTCATGGACCTGGTAATCTTGGAGAAGAATTTAGAAATATTGGTTCGGATTTTTTTTTTTTATGATAAAACACCTGCACTGTAGGAAAAATCCTTTAAGGCGCTCTGGGAGCGGTGCGAGTGCGAAAAAAGCGATTAACGTTGGTCTTGAAACGTTGAAGATTGTATGCATTGGGAAACACGACCTCAGGAAGATCATTCCACAAAGATGACGTTCTCCAGATGAAAGAATTCTTGAACAATGAAGTTCGAGGAGTACTAAGCTGAACAACATATGGATGAGCGGCAGTGGTTTGCCGTGTATTTCTGTTTTGCATTGCTCTAGGTGGAATCAAGTGGGCAATGTCAGTCGAACACCTGCCATGGAAATATCTGTAAAAGAGAGCCAAATCACCAACCTGTCTTCGATGCTCCAGGCTATCGAGGGTCTTGGTCAGCTCGGGGTCGCCGATCAGACGAATGGCTCTCCTTTGAATGGAATCCAGTAGCCGAAGGGTGTGCTTGGGTGCAGAGCTCCAGACATGAGAGCAATATTCTAATGATGGTCGAATCTGGGCTTTGTAGAGTGTCAAAAGTTGATGAGGTGTGTACAATCTTTTGGTGCGGAAAAGTACACCAGGTTTCTGTGCAGCTGTCTTGGCAATTGCGGCAACGTGATCATGCCAAGACATATTACCTCCCAGATTGACCCCCAGCAAATTAATAGACGGTTCCAGGGGAATTGCTTGTCCTGCCATGACTATATCCGGTTCTGCAATGTTAACCTTTTTGGAGAAGACTGCTGCCTGGGTTTTCTTAGCATTAAATTCGACTTGGTTACTGTCACCCCAAGCCAAAATTTCTTCCAGGTCTTTGTTGAGGCGCAATACTTCATGCTGCCTGCGAAGATGTGCGTCGGCAGCGGATGTTTGGGGAGTCAAGGTAAAAGATGAGACAAGTGTGCTGTCATCAGCAAAGCTATAAATTGGATTTTGGGTTTTCACTAAAAGGTCGTTAATATACAGTAAAAAGAGGGTAGGCGACAATATGGACCCTTGAGGAACACCGGCATTGATGGTGAAGGTGTCTGAGAGAAACCCGTCAATCGCCACTTGCAGAGAACGGTTCTTAAGGAAGCTGGTTAACCATAAACAGAATCCATTAGGCATACCGTAGGATCGCAATTTACTTAGAAGCCCATCGTGCCAAACACGATCAAAAGCCCTAGAGATGTCCAGTGCAACACCCGGGATTCTCCATGATGTTCGATGGTGTTGCTCCAAAGATGGGTGACATATGCCAGAAGGTCACCTGTTGATCTGGACTTACGAAAACCGTATTGATGGTCGCTGATAATGTTAAGCCCTTCCAGATACTTTAGGAGTTGTTGGTTAATAGCTTTCTCCATTACTTTTGAAATTACTGAAAGCAATGCGACGGGTCGGTAGTTGCTTGGCAGAGTCTTTTTACCTTTCTTTGGAATGGGCTGGACACGCGCCGACTTCCAGCAGGATGGAAATATTCCTTTTTTGTAGGATAAGTTGAAAAGTCTACAAAATACTGGTGTAAGTTCATCGGCGCATGTCTTAAGAACAATGATAGGAATTTCGTCTGGACCAGAAGCTTTATTGACGTCGAGTCCTTTAAGGATCCGTTTAACAAGACGCTGACGGAACACGATGCTCGGATGCTCTTATAACAACGCACCAATTTTTTGGTATTCATAAATCTTAATCTATCCCCTTATTTCAAAGTAATAAAATATTTGCACATTATCAAATTAAATAGACTATTTTTCATGAGTTTGAACATCGTCAATATTTTTATTCACTTACTAACTTTAAAAATTAGGTAAGTTAAAATATTTCTTAAATCCAAGATATTTGTACCAAATCTTTACCAGTCTTAAAGGTATGTTTTTCTTGGCTAATTAATTAAAATAAACAAACACGACAAAATAATTTTCTTGTAGTTGTAAAGCAAAACTCAGGAAAATGATAATAAATAAATCCTTTTAGCCATTTGTTTCCTCTTACCTGTTAATTAAAAAAACTCCTAATTGCATTAAGCATTTCGTCTTTTGGAAAATAAAGAAATTTCTACGAAATAAATATTTGTCCGAGGAAACGTACAAAGACAAAGAAAAACGCAAAGGAAACCTGGTTTGTTGATAATTAGAAGGACCGGGGAACGAGAATTTTTAAAAGGGTAAAAAGGCCCATTTGTAATTTCGCTTTGGCCTTTTCTTTACCGGCAATGAATTCAATTTGTTTGATATAGTGCCGCAGCGGGACGAAACTTTTTTTTTAGCTCCTAATGCTTATCAATTAAGAGCTTAATGCTTTAGGGTTTTAGAAATGTGTAAATTGGAATTTTTCTTTAATCGATTTGATGAAAACTAAAATCAACGCAAAGAGCACGGAAACGACTAAAGAGATATTAGATATTGCTGTTACATAAATGCATATCTACTGATTCATTACTTTAATAATAACAATATACAAAATAAATTATTTATTTTTGTATTAATTTACCCATTTTTATTAGTGCAAAAAAAAAGTGAAAATCATTTAATTTTGTAAAGCATTTCCTGCCTCAACCCATCGGAAAACTCTTTATAGTATATACGTTTTTTTACTAACTAACTGAATAATCTTATTGATGTTTGCTGACTAAGAAAATTAGTACCAAAAAATGAACTTACAAAAATATTCGCTAATAAAGTTTCCTTCAATTTCCGTCAGCGTCTTGTTAAACGGATTCTTAAAGGACTCGACGTCAATAAAGCTTCTGGTCCAGACGAAATTCCTATCATTGTTCTCAAGACATGCGCCGATGAACTTACACCAATATTTTGTAGACTTTTCAACTTATCCTACAAAAAAGGAATATTTCCATCCTGCTGGAAGTCGGCGCGTGTCCAGCCCATTCCAAAGAAGGTAAAAAGACCCTGCCAAGCAACTACCGACCCGTCGCATTGCTTTCAGTAATTTCAAAAGTAATGGAGAAAGCTATTAGCTAACAACTCCTAAAGTATCTGGAAGGGCTTAACATTATCAGCGACCATCAATACGGGTTTCGTAAGTCCAGATCAACAGGTGACCTTTTGGCATATGTCACCCATCTTTGGAGCAACACCATCGAACATCATGGAGAATCCCGGGCTGTTGCACTGGACATCTCTAGGGCTTTTGATCGTGTTTGGCACGATGGGCTTCTAAGTAAATTGCGATCCTACGGTATGCCTAATGGATTCTGTTTATGGTTAACCAGCTTCCTTAAGAACCGTTCTCTGCAAGTGGCGATTGACGGGTTTCTCTCAGACACCTTCACCATCAATGCCGGTGTTCCTCAAGGGTCCATATTGTCGCCTACCCTCTTTTTACTGTATATTAACGACCTTCTAGGGAAGACCCAAAATCCAATTTATAGCTTTGCTGATGACAGCACACTTGTCTCATCCTTTACCTTGACTCCCCAAACATCCGCTGCCGACGCACATCTTCGCAGGCAGCATGAAGTATTGCGCCTCAACAAAGACCTGGAAGAAATTTTGGCTTGGGGTGACAGTAACCAAGTCGAATTTAATGCTAAGAAAACCCAGGCAGCAGTCTTCTCCAAAAAGGTTAATATTGCAGAACCGGATATAGTCATGGCAGGACACGCAATTCCCCTGGCACCGTCTATTAATTTGCTGGGGGTCAATCTGGGAGGTAATATGTCTTGGCATGATCACGTTGCCGCAATTGCCAAGGCAGCTGCACAGAAACTTGGTGTACTTTTCCGCACCAAAAGGTTGTACACACCTCATCAACTTTTGACACTCTACAAAGCCCAGATTCGACCATCATTAGAATATTGCTCTCATGTCTGGAGCTCTGCACCCAAGCAAACCCTTCGGCTACTGGATTCCGTTCAAAGGAGAGCCGTTCGTCTGATCGGCGACCCCGAGCTGACCAAGACCCTCGATAGCCTGGAGCATCGAAGACAGGTTGGTGATTTGGCTCTCTTTTACAGATATTTCCATGGCAGGTGTTCGACTGACATTGCCCACTTGATTCCACCTAGAGCAATTCAAAACAAAAATACACGGCGAACCGCTGCCGCTCATCCATATGTTGTTCAGCTTAGTACTCCTCGAACTTCATTGTTCAAGAATTCTTTCATCTGGAGAACGTCATCTTTGTGGAATGATCTTCCTGAGGTCGTGTTTCCCAATGAATACAATCTTCAACGTTTCAAGACCAACGTTAATCGCTTTTTTCGCACTCGCACCGCTCCCAGAGCGCCTTAAAGGATTTTTCCTACAGTGCAGGTGTTTTATCATAAAAAAAAAAAAAAAAAAAAAACTCCACTTCAAGAAAAGTCATAAGTGGACCAGGAAAATATTTTTAATTAAAAATTTCTAAAATTACATTTTTCGAGTATTCCATGCAGAAGTTACCCAAAACTTCTTAACATTAACGACCTTTATTTGTCTGCTAACATTTTTAAAGTATCTACTAGTATTGCGATAAAACATTTCGATGTTTTATCGCAATTTTATTGATACAATTAATTCATGTTTGCAATTACTTCAATTTTTAAATTATGAATAGTTTATTCTTTAACCCTGTTTGACATTTAAATAACAACATATATATTGCCTGTTCTTTATTTTTTTATTAGATTTAATTTCTAAGGATTGTATTTATAAAAGTCAATTCCAGTGACAGTTAATATCCATGGTATATACTGCGCAACTTTGGTGTAAACTGAGTGGTTGTACGTTAATTTGCAAAACTGTAAAACTGCTAAGTGACTGGTTATTCCTATTTGATAAACTTTTCCGTTTTTTATCATGACTAATGGCCCTCCACTATCACCCTAAAAAAATAAGATAAAACAAATTTTTATACAAAAATTATTATATATAATCTACTTTTCCTTCCAGTTCAATTTTTTTTATTTTTAAAACCGCTTTTGTTTTGAACGGCAGTAGAGTTTTGGACTTGCATTGTCTTTATTTGTTTATAATCACTACGTTTCAACTGGTAAGCATCTCCAGTCGTCTTCAGTTGAATACTGAATAAGTACGGTAACTACAGCTCTATTTATACTAGGCAGGTGCTGTGACGCATGATTAGTGGGTGGAGTCATGCGTGTTGCTAGGTGATGACGCATAACTGGATGAGTCATGCTTGATGAGTCATGCTCGATGGCGTCATGCTCGATGACGTCATGCTCGATGACGACATGCGTCTAACTCTTGGGTGGTCTTATTCTAAGATTACATTTACTTTACAAGGGTTTTCAGACGTTTCTCATATCTAATGAAGGCTTACTAAAGCAACCTGGATTTTGGTGTATGGTCGCAGCTTCCTTAAACTTCCTCTTCCTCCAGTGCGGTTCTTTTTGCAGAATTTCCGCTTTTGTCCACATGATATGATGGCCGTGCGTCCAGGCGTGGTCAGCTGCACCTGATTTTTCGGTCTCTCCTTTTTGGGTGTTATTTCTATGTTCTTTAATCCTTACTTCTAGTGGTCTTAGTGTCTCACCAATGTAAGATTGGCCGCATTCGCAGGGAATCTGGTAGACACAATTTTTCTTGTCTTTCTGGCTTGCTGGTTTCGTCTTCGTTAGGTGGCTTCTTAAAGTGTCTCTAGAGCTGAATACTGTGTTGATGTTGTATCGTTGTCCTAGTCTTCTTATTTTCTCGGATACTCCTTTGACATACGGAATATTGAGTATTGGTTGTATCTCTTTCTCTGCTTTGCGTGTGTTTGGCCGATTCATGCGATTTTCCAATATTGTGTCAATCAATTTCATGGAGTAGCCATCGAGCATGACTCATCAAGCATGACTCATCCAGTTATGCGTCATCACCTAGCAACACGCATGACTCCACCCACTAATCATGCGTCACAGCACCTGCCTAGTATAAATAGAGCTGTAGTTACCGTACTTATTCAGTATTCACCTGAAGACGACTGGAGATGCTTACCAGTTGAAACGTAATGATTCTAAACAAATAAAGACAATGCAAGTCCAAAACTCTACTGCCGTTCAAGAAACGTCATTGTCTCCAACCTTTAAACAGACGCTTTTGTTTTGTTTATAAAGAATAAAATATGTTTATTAAATCGGCTCTCTTTATTTGTTTACATGTCATAACTCCTACACATTAAATATAATTTTTTTCTATGAAACAAAGCAACATTTGAAAAATTGTTTTTGTATTTTATTATCAACTTGGCCACATCGGAATTTATTTACTTGATTTGATACACATTGTACTGTACATGGCAGGCGTATGTTTTATTTAATACGTCAATCAATTATTTCTTTTCCGTATATTTGCGTAACGACATTACAAAAATATTTTATCCGACAGCTTAATGATCGTTTTTATTAAGGCTTATTCCATCACCTACATTTTAAAATGGTTTCTTAAATTTACAGAAAAGTTTGTAATAATTTAGAAATTATTATTTCAATAGAAAATAGGCAAATTTACAAAACACGAAGTTCGTAAACTTTTTAATTTTATGGTTTCATGATATGTTTTTAGCTTTGCAGGAAAAACATCCTGCTGACCTTTCTGCTTAAGGAGTAAATTTTTACAAGCTACTGTTTTTTTCATCGGTTTTTGACAATTTAACCTATCTAGTTTTATGCTGGAGGGCTAGTAATTGCCCCTAAATGACGTATAATGATAACTTAAGCAACATTATAGACCATGGAATATACAGGGTGTCTGATAACTTATGGGCCGTAGAGTAACTGGAGATACTAGACATCAAACTAAGCCGATTATGTCATATAAGTTTTTTCGGATTGGCACTTTTGTTTTTTTTTTGTTAATTTAATTATGTACTATGTTTTTTTATGCTTTGGGATGTTTAAAGGGAAATATCTCAAAAATCGTTAAAGATATTAAGATCAATCAAGTACACCTTTTTGACTCAGAAAATGCCCTTCTTTAAGAAACTATAATTGAAAAACACCTAATATCACAGGTAAGAAAAAAAATCATAGATTTATGAAGCCCAGTGTATGCAACTAGCGCCCTCTAGTTTGAAACTTAAAAATGTCTACCAATTCTTATTTTTTGCTCATAAAAACATAATATTGCCAACTTTCAATTCGATTCATTAAACCGTTTTAAAATTATGGCTTATTTTCGAGAATAAACTTTTACTTTCAAGTATCTCCAGTTACTCTGCGGCCCATAAGTTACCGGACACCCCGTAGAACTAATTATATACTACCACTGACCCGAAAACTATTTTTTGACAGTTTTCTTTAAAATGCCATCAGGCTATCCTTCGGCCCCTTGGAGGCTGCCCTGCAAATCTACACTAGTTTTTTTAGGACAGAAATTACCTTAGTAGGTTTTGAAAACTTGTTTGTTCGGGTTTGTAATTTCTGGAATTTTTCGAAATGAGAAGTTAAGCCTTAAAAGAAATTTATAATATTTATTGGCATGTAAATAATACCATTATTATTCATCGATGGCATAACGCCTCTATAAACTTGCCAATATTTTTTTACTTTGCTTACCCTTAGTCCCATGAATAACGAAAATTGTGTTTTTAATAAAATATAACCCTTGAATGCAATATACTGGTTTTTATTGGATAAATAGAGAAAAAGCACTCCCTTGCGTGATCCTTTCGTTTTTCCTTCTAAATTTCTAAACGATTACGGCCTGCTTAACTCATTCCTCTTTGAACTTTGATTAAGTTGTAAAAGGCTTTAGTTTATAAAAAAATTTTGTAGTTTATACCACTAACTAAAAAATCATTTTTGTACTAATAATATAATTTTACATCTGTTCGTTTGTCCAAGAGCTACAGTTCTGTGACTTCTGGTTACTACTGGATTAAAAACCCTAATTTAAAATTTAAGATTCTTTCAGTTTTTTACCTTACAAGCTTTTCCCTCGGCAATAGTAGATGTACAACATATCTGCGACGTTTCGTCTTCCGGATCCATAGAACATTTTTCCGAATTATTTATATGTAAGGTCGCTTTTCTTAGCCTATTCGGTCTTTGATAGAAATCTAAAAAACAGTCAACTAATGAACTATTAAAAATTATCCTATAAGGGGAGGGGTACTATTTTATTTGTGTTAATTTGATAATATCTATTAAATATAATTATATTTTAACAGACTCAATAGAACCTATAAATAAAAAGGATATTTTTTTTACCATTAATTACTCCAAATCCCGTTAGGTATGCTGTCTGTCCGATAAGATTTTCCTTCATATTTGTGTGGAGTTTCACAACTTTAATATTTTCAGCTAAAAGTAAAGTTTTATTTTTAAAATTATTGTTACCAGTAAATTATTATTTTTTTACTATTGCTTACACAATCCTACAGCATTTTTCATTTTAATCAATCCTATGTCATATTTGCCGTCTGAAACCAAATATGAATTGTGAATATATAAATTATCCACATCCAAAATCTTGGCCTTTTTTAAGCTTGAAAAAATGCTCCCCATTGAGATCTTTATAAGCTTTCTACAAAAAGAAAATGATGAAGTTAATGCAGTATCTACTTAAAATACATAAGAGAAAATTCTGTATTTACTTGAGAGGACTCCGTACACCTTGAAAACAAGATTCCTTTTCACGGGATTTTTATTCGATTAAGAAAAAAACGTTGCATATAAATGTTTTCAGAAATTAAACAAAAAATATTGGAAAGCCTTTTTGGTTTCTCATATACTATGTATTATATATATTTAAATCATTTATTTTTTAATATAGCAACACTATATCGACTTTCCAATATTCTGTAATGTAGTGTCTATGTTTCTTGAATGAAAGAAGAGTTTTGAATTTCCATTGTCTTTATTGCAAGTCCAAAACTCTCGTATCATTTATTCTAAACAACTTTTATTAAAATAATTCGTCAAAAACTATTACGGTTTTTTATAAACCGAAAGTTCAATTTTTAGTCTAATTCTAAGCTTAATTATGATCCATCTCAGTCGCTCTCTGATGCTCAGACACGATTCGCGTCTACTGACCGCTGTCTTCCATGGACGAAACATCAAGAAAACTGTAAATTCGGGTAGCTACGAAATACTCTTAAGTAATTAACAAAAATATTTTATTTTAATACTGGTTTTTTGGACTTTTGTATCTTGTTTTTTAAACTAAACTTAAGGGTAATTCCCTTTACGGCCACTACAGTGTAAAGCTAGTGTTAGTATCCGAAAATGCCTGAAATTTGACGGGAATTGTTATTTTTCATATCTTGGTCTCCAAAGCTCTATTAATACCTAACATGCCCTAAAAAAGTTTTGCTAACTGACGAATTTGGACTTGAAAAAGTGCATTTTAGGTATTGCATTATTCAGAAAAATTTCGCATCAGGAGAACACAAACGGCGGTATTTGTTACTTTTTGGTGGGGCTTGATCGGAGGAAGTTTTAGGCTATTAGCCTTTTCTTTTTTAAAAGTCATTACGACTCTCGGTTAAACCCCTCTTACAAAAATTTCTGCGGGAGGCCCCGAGAATAAACATTTACCTTTTCCGTACCAATACAACGTTTCACATAAAAAGGATGGGGGCAAAGTTATACTTCTGGCACGATAAAAGGAAAAATTACTATCTGTGAAATAGATAATTTTAAGTTTTCCCTTATACAGGTTACCCATTTTGTACACACCGTAATGCTCTGAAATTCACTTAGGAACTTTATATCTAATAGAAAGTTAGTTTCGAATTTGGTTAAACTTACTGAGGAAGCTGTTTACCATCTTGTTCCAAACAATGTGCTGCAGTAAGAACCCATCTAGGGTGTATTAAGCTGCCGCCGCAAAATATTAAGTAGGTGCCATTTATGTGTGCCAGCAACGTGGCTTGATAGGGAACTTCGCCCTGGTTTGGCTCAACTGGACTTGAAAATCCCTGTAAAAGAAGATAACGATAACAAAATCAAATAAGTAATTACATTAAAACTAAAACTTACATTTACAATGGACTTTTTTTTAAAACGTATACACTGTATTTCACTGAAAATGTAAAAATATAAAATTCTATAAAAATTCATTTTTAACTACATCACTTGAATTCTATAAATCGGACATATGTCAAAACAATTTAAACGGACGACCTTTAAATTTAATAACTGTTGATAAAAGATATTTTATGCGTATGACCTGATACAATTATTATTAAACGATACTTTTTCGGATGGTAATTTTAAAATAAATTAAAATTTAATAATTTTTTTGTCGCCAAAGGTTGTAAATGTTACGGGTAATTAACTTATATTTTTTTTAAACATCATTTTTCCATGTTTCCAATGTATTGTCATTAGTTGAAGTTGCTTGTTAGCTCAAGCATGTAAAATAATAATATTAAGGGATCACCAGGGCGGTTTAAAAAAAAACATATATTCGTATTATTGCTAGCGAACCAAACAAGTAATAAAAATAATGCTTTAGATGAAAATTGCATTGAGAACCTTGAATCATTCCTGGAGGGAGGGGAGGTGGGGTAATTACCCAATACCCCCTCCCCGTCTATACGCCCTTGAGGAATCAATATATTATTTTCTTAATCCTAAAAAAAAACCTGTTAAATGTTTTGATAAAACAAATTTATTTTACATTATTGTACTTATGAAATATCCTTATATTTACCCTGAAAAGCGTTTAAAGACTTATTCCAATAACTTTATCCCGTGGGTATCTGATGCATTTTATAAAATTAGCATGAAGCGTTATTACGCTTCTCTCTCTGATATTCAATTTTGCAAATTATTTCTAGGGAGTCACGCGAACCAATCAAGAAATTAGTTTAAACCAACATTGACTGACAGTTAGAGCAGCGTTTTATTCGACGCTGGTAACTTGCAATTAAAGACGAATACAAGAAAAATGTACATTAAAATTTTTCAAATCTACGTTTTGGTCACTTAATATGGAATATAATTTTATGCAAGGGAAGGAGGCAAAGGCAGCCCCCCCCCCCCCCCCCCCCCCCCCGAGCCTCACAGAATGGGTGTTTTGTTAACTTGGTGCCTTGAAAATTGAAGATCGTATGAACTGTATGAATTTTTTTAAGAAGTCACTTGAGAGTAGGAAGATTTTTAGAGCCGAGATACGCTTTTTTATTTTACGACCTAATTTTTTTTAAAAAACGAATTGTTTCAGCCTTTACTTGATGAAAATTCATAATAGTATTATGAAATAAAACACTCGTGGTTTGTAATTTTCACTCGTATAATGTCAACATGACACGTGTTTCGCTGTCACAGCAGCTTCATCTGATCACATCTGATGAAGCTGCTGTGACAGCGAAACACGTGTCATGTTGACATTATACGAGTGAAAATTACAAACCACGAGTGTTTTATTTCATAGTACTAATTTTTTTTAGTCGCCAAATCCTGTATCCGCCACTGTATCTGTCAATTTATACGAAATAAAATCAACACTTTTGTTCACTCTATATATAAATAAAAGAGGTTTCCTCTTCGTGAGTGTATAACAGTAATTACTACTTGCCACTAAATTTTATATTTCGAACAGGTCAGAAAAAAACAAAGCCATAGTACACGATAATTAAAATGTGTACGACTGCCATATCATTCTTGATATGACAGTCACTATATTTATGGAGTTTTTAGATATTAACTGATAAAACACACGCTCAATCGTACAGGATGAAAAAAATTACAAATTTTGAAGTGGACTACGAATAAAAACAACATTGTTGAAAATAATAATTTGCTCGCCATAAAATAGATTGCTGAATAACACCCAACTTGTGCGTTTTGTAAGACAGATGTTCGACATAAGCACACGTATTTATCAGAAGAAAAATAACATTAAGTAAAAAATGCAATAAAAATGGAATTTTCATACCAGTATACCACATCTTTAAACAAATTTCATTTCCATTTCTGTTTATTTTATTGTATTTATAGCCACTGTAGGAACAGGTTCCATACATTATTTCCTTTGTTCCTCGAGTCGAATGAATGTTTCCAGACACACAAATAGTATTTATTTTGTTTATGCCGCCTGCAGTATAATAGCGACGCTGAATAATACAAGTGCATAGTTTGAGGAAAATACTATACCAAGTTAAATGATGATGAACTTAACATTAATAAACGTTTTGTTGCTGTTATATTTGATGGTCCTAAAACCAGAACATCGACAGAACTAGTCAATGTCAATTAAAGCCATGTTGATATTTTTAAATATATCATTGACATTAATTTACCCAGAAACAAATCTTAAAAGCTATCAACTCAACAAAAAAGAACGGATAATCTTTTACAATAAACTAAACAAATTTAAGAAAGCACTAGCAAAATAATAAAAATCTTCTAAATGTATTGTTAAAACTCTCAGAAATCCGCTTGTCATCATGACAACGAATTGCGGCGAATATCAACTTGTTAGAATCCAATAGGGGCATTCAGGATAGTCATTTCGGGATATCAAGACTTGTTATATTTAAAATTCAAATCTACATCGATTGCTTTGGGAGTCGTTTTACCGGCATAATCGTATCAATCTCAACGGAGGTCTTTATTCCCAGATGAAGCACACCTGCTTGCTATAAAACGTTTTTATATAGGCCTGCTAGCTGGTATAATCCTTAAGGGTTGTAGTATCAAAATCGACCATATCCCTCATACATCCTGCAGAGTTTTGAAAATAATGTAATATATAGTTTGAGAAACAGTATTTTTGATGTCTCTTTGAAGGTTTGAGATAATGATTTTGTTTTGCAGTATCTTTATTTAATTGAATAGATTCTGCCTTTACTAGGTGGAACTCTATAATTTAAAATATGACAAAAACACTAATAGTGTGTTAAATTCCACTTTATTTAATATATTATCTTTATTTGTTTTAAATCACAACGTTTCAACTAGAAGGTATCTTCAATCGTCTTCAGGTGAATACTGTATTTAGTTTATGTTATTAAAGTAGTTCATTTTACCGGAATAGTAAATTGTCTATTAACCCACAATACCCCAATTGATAGTCTCGTGGGTTTTTTCATCAATTATTCTACAGAAAAACAAATAAATCAAAACGCAATATTTACATAATTCAATTATTTTGGTATTTCTCAATATTTTACCTTTATTCGTGTTTAGCCAATGGCGTGCCAGTGTACCATTTTCCCCTACTTATAATTATATTGTTTGAGTATGAATTATGGGCTAATAAGAATGGTAATAGGCTTAAAGATTCATATTTTAGGGCTGTATTGCCTTTGCCTACCTAAATAGGGGCTTTTAGGAACGGGAAACAATACATTATTTCCAATTCGTTTTCCAAGATAACATTTTAATGCTTTGAATGGTTGTAATAAAGGAAGCAGGTGAACCCGAAAGAATTAATTCCCCTTTACTTTAGCAACAACTGGGCCTTAAAAAAGAAAAATATTAAACAGTGCCTATTGGTAATAGGCTAATTATTAATAATTAATAATAACAATAGCAACAGATAATTATAATAATTTCTATACCTGAATGCCCGGATTCTGCTGCTTGGTCCTGTTAAAAACACACTTTTAATGAACTAAACCATTAGAGAAATGCTATTATGGTTTGTATGCCCTCTACAAATGAACATAATCTTCAGGAAAATGTTTTTTTCGATAACAAGAAAACTTGAAAGCTTTAAGAACGATTTTTAAAATATTTCTTACTTTTTCATTTTAAATGAATAACACTGTTGAACAAAATTTCAACAAACACCCAATAAAAATGTTATTTAGTTGGCTCGCCAATAAAAAAAAAACTTACTATTTTCGTCTAGAAAATATTTTTTCTGTCGCCAGTGTAATCTATAAAAAATATTTATCACAATGTTACTTGTAACTGCAGTTACAGTCGCGAAGTGGCAATTCAAATGAAGGTCAGCAAGAATCTTTTTTTTTAAGGGTTGTTTCATAATAGAGAGTCACCTCATTAATTAGGAAAACACTTTTCTCGTGCACCTCGTATCTAGTTCAGAAAAATCGGTGCAGCGGCAATTTTACCTTAAATATAGACTGAAACAGGTGCATTGTAATTTAAAGCTGAAACATTTACCATTCGGTGTACAAACTGAAGTCTATATTTGTTCTCCACTCGCATTTTCTGATGGTTACACCATATTTGCATATAAATTAACTTCCAAATACATAATACTGGCGCAAGGCAGATTTATGGCAACGTTGTGGCACCGGTGCTGCGCGGTTTCGCATTTGCATTTTAAATACAGGGAGACTTATAAATACAGGCAATTAGGCAATGGAGGGTGGCTTTCAAATAACTTTTAAACGAAATTAATTCCGGGCGTTTATTTGAAATAGTTTAATTCCGTTTTCGAATACTCCGAGTTAGTTCGTAGTTTGTTGTTTTAGGTACAAGGATAAACTATGCTACTATTAATTGTAGGAGTAAGTTCTTATGCTGTAGCATAATTTGTATTGTATAATGATATAATGATACGAATCTGCCCCAAAGAACAATAAGAGAGCCTCACACAGTTGGGGTTTATCAATAACAGCAGCATATGTTCTTTCTTCAATCGTAATTTAAATTAATATTCTACAATATGTGTTTCGATTTCACAATACGTATGTACGAAATCGTCGGCTATTTTAAATTGGACAAGTGGTCGTCGCTGTTGAATAGCGTCCTGTCACTCGACCGAACCGAAATATCTACGTCATCCCTTTTTTTTTTATGATAAAACACCTGCACTGTAGGAAAAATCCTTTAAGGCGCTCTGGGAGCGGTGCGAGTGCGAAAAAAGCGATTAACGTTGGTCTTGAAACGTTGAAGATTGTATTCATTGGGAAACACGACCTCAGGAAGATCATTCCACAAAGATGATGTTCTCCAGATGAAAGAATTCTTGAACAATGAAGTTCGAGGAGTACTAAGCTGAACAACATATGGATGAGCGGCAGTGGTTCGCCGTGTATTTCTGTTTTCCATTGCTCTAGGTGGAATCAAGTGGGCAATGTCAGTCGAACACCTGCCATGGAAATATCTGTAAAAGAGAGCCAAATCACCAACCTGTCTTCGATGCTCCAGGCTATCGAGGGTCTTGGTCAGCTCTGGGTCGCCGATCAGACGAACGGCTCTCCTTTGAATGGAATCCAGTAGCCGAAGGGTGTGCTTGGGTGCAGAGCTCCAGACATGAGAGCAATATTCTAATGATGGTCGAATCTGGGCTTTGTAGAGTGTCAAAAGTTGATGAGGTGTGTACAACCTTTTGGTGCGGAAAAGTACACCAAGTTTCCGTGCAGCTGTCTTGGCAATTACGGCAACGTGATCATGCCAAGACATATTACCTCCCAGACTGACCCCTAGCAAATTAATAGACGGTGCCAGGGGAATTGCGTGTCCTGCCATGACTATATCCGGTTCTGCAATGTTAACCTTTTTGGAGAAGACTGCTGCCTGGGTTTTCTTAGCATTAAATTCGACTTGGTTACTGTCACCCCAAGCCAAAATTTCCTCCAGGTCACTGTTGAGGCGCAAAACTTCATGCTGCCTGCGAAGATGTGCGTCGGCAGCGGATGTTTGGGGAGTCAAGGTAAAAGATGAGACAAGTGTGCTGTCATCAGCAAAGCTATAAATTGGATTTTGGGTTTTTACTAGAAAGTCGTTAATATACAGTAAAAAGAGGGTAGGCGACAGTATGGACCCTTGAGGAACACCGGCATTGATGGTGAAGGTGTCTGAGAGAAACCCGTCAATCGCCACTTGCAGAGAACGGTTCTTAAGGAAGCTGGTTAACCATAAACAAAATCCATTAGGCATACCGTAGGATCGCAATTTACTTAGAAGCCCATCGTGCCAAACACGATCAAAAGCCCTAGAGATGTCCAATGCAACAGCCCGGGATTCTCCATGATGTTCGATGGTGTTGCTCCAAAGATGGGTGACATATGCCAGAAGGTCACCTGTTGATCTGGACTTACGAAAACCGTATTGATGGTCGCTGATAATGTTAAACCCTTCCAGATACTTTAGGAGTTGTTGGTTAATAGCTTTCTCCATTACTTTTGAAATTACTGAAAGCAATGCGACGGGTCGGTAGTTGCTTGGCAGGGTCTTTTTACCTTTCTTTGGAATAGGCTGGACACGCGCCGACTTCCAGCAGGATGGAAATATTCCTTTTTTGTAGGATAAGTTGAAAAGTCTACAAAATACTGGTGTAAGTTCATCGGCGCATGTCTTGAGAACAATGATGGGAATTTCGTCTGGACCAGAAGCTTTATTGACGTCGAGTCCTTTAAGAATCCGTTTAACAAGACGCTGACGGAACACGATTTCAGACATTTGCGATTGAACTGAGGGAATGTTGGGTGGTGATTTTCCCTGAAAGTCTACAGTGGAATGCGAGGAAAACAGTTCAGCAAGTAGGTTTGCTTTATCCCCGGCTGTGGTTGCTATTGTGCCGTCGGAACGTGTTAGAGGTGGAATAGTTGACTTTGTAAAGTTTTGGCTGACGGCCTTAGCGACTGACCAAAAGGACCTTGATCCGTTAGGACTGGCAAGAAGTTTGTTTTTGATTCTCTCGTTATGAGCTTCTTTGCTTTGGTCTATCATTTGCTTACATTGGTTTCGGGTGGTAACAAAGATGGCGCGATTTTCAGGAGTAGGGTTTTTACGCCACTGTCGGTAAGCCCGGTTTTTAGATCTAACAGCACGCTCGCAATTCTTGCTAAACCAGGGCTTGCCGTTGGAAGGGCGCTTTTTGGAGAAAGGAATAAAGGCCTCCATGCCAGTTAGAATGACGTCGGAGACCTCCTTTGCACAGACAGATGGATCATCCGAAGAAAAGCATACGCTTAGCCAGGGAAAGTTGCGAAAATGTTCCTTTAGGTCTTCCCACTTAGCTGATGTATAGTGCCAAATCTTACGGGGTTTAGGAGGTTGTTCAGAACTAATTGGCAGCTCGCTTAGGGTTGAAATAAGTTTGTGATCGGAAGAGCCCAATGGTGGATGTACGGTGACCGTATATAGGTCTGGATTTGAAGTTAAAAAGAGATCTAAAAGACTAGCAAAATCCCCAGCTCGGTCTGGAACCCGCGTTGGTTCTTCTACGAGTTGAGTTAGACCAGAACTGATCGCAAAAGATTCGGCCTCGCGGCCTTGCTCATCGTTGGTGTTTGAGTATTTAAGCCAGTTGATATTGTGGACGTTAAAGTCGCCAAAGATAGCAACTTCGGCATTCGGATGATTGGTTTGCAAGAAGTCGATTGTGTTGGCTAGTGATGAGAAGAGGGCCCTGTAATGCATGTCGCTTGAAGGACGGTAAAGGCAGCATATAAACTTAGTGATTTTTTGTGAAGATATTTTAAACCACATTACATCAAAGTCTTTCGGTTCCAGTATCTCCTCCCGTTGGCAGCAAAGATCATCTCGAATGAACAGACAGACCCCAAAGTTGCGTCTAAAACGGAAGTGAAAATCATATCCAGGATATAAATAGCTGACAGTGTTCGTTGACGTTCTGACTTTTGTCTCGGTCAGTGCAAGCACATGAGGCTTGGTGGACTGAATTGATGTTAGTGTTAAGCCCTCTAATATTGCAGAAACAATTTTGAAGTTGTTACTTTTGGGTCTGTTAGCAACTGCAGGCGCCACACCATTTCCTCGTTGAGTGTTGTTGGAGGAACCCAGTAAATTGTCGGAAATGGTGGATAATTCATTAATTTCGCTTGATGAAGCCACAGGACCAGCCCCCACCCGGAGATCCGATCGGGGGGCGAGTTTACCTCCGGAATATTTTGATCTTGGAGCTTCCATCATGCTTCTTTCATACGGCCCCACCCTGGAAACCGGAAACATCAGCACAGCGACGAAACGTTAACTCAAAGAGCAACTTCACGCCGCGTAAACTGATGCAATGGTATCTCACCGGGCGATGCCGGGTGGGCCAGCATCTTCCATTTGTAAAAATCACCGCCTTATGCAATTTTTGATTTGAGCTTGCCAATCAAAGCGCCTTCAGGAGTTGACAAAGTAACGAGGCCATCAAATAATAAACATTAAGGAACACGGAATTCGAGAAACAATTCGAAACTACCAAATACATAAAATTACGTACATCAGTTGCATTAATTTATTTTTAAAATTTACGTTGGGAAGAACTACATCGAGAATATTTTAAATCGAACAAAATAAACATGGTTAATTAAAATCAACTACTGGCTGATGAAATGTTGTTTGAAACATTCACCGAATTCAATTAAATTTATTTACTCTTCGGAATTCGAGCACACTTTGCAAAATTGCGTCAGCTATCCACTGGCCAATTTTCATTTGCACTGCAAATAAAGTTTTTAAAAAGAAAAGTTTATCTGTATTGAAATATAAGTTATTTAAAAACGAAAGATCAGACGAGTACAAAATGTATTAAAATATTATTTTTATTAATAAAGTTAATAAGTTCAATAGTTTATTCCTTACTCTTTTTGTATACCAGTGCGAGAATTGTAAATTGGTGTATAAAATAATATCAATGATTATGGCTGTAACAATACCACCATCTATTCATTTTTTCCTTGAATAAACCATCATAAAACATTCCTTAAAAAACGTTACCTTTATAATTTATCGATTTTCTATGAACTACAAGTATCGCTATCTATCAACGCATGTAATAGATTAAGTGGCGACCTCTATAAGTTTTACCTTTAACAAACCTTATGGATCATTCCTCAACTAAAATATGTTATCTGTAGTTATTGATTTTGGGTTTACCGACAACTACTGCCATCTACTGACGCGTATAGTACTCTCTAATGTTTTTCATTAAAGTTACCAGAGATCGATTGATTATTCGCGGCACTGGCGAGGCGTATAAAACTAAGCAAGCTTCAACGTTTTTTTCAGATGGCACCATGTTAGTCTGGAATTAAATGAAAAATACATTGTTGCGCTGCCACAACAGGGCGCTAAACTACTGTTTTCCAAGATGTTTAACTTTAGCGCCCAACAAGCGATATAAACGTAGCGACGACTAAAACCCGTGGTGTTTGCATAATAGTTGGATGGTCGGTTGGTTTTGAACCTACTAACGACTTTTTATCGAGAAAATGATAAGACAAGTAAAAAAGCGTCACAAAAGTAAGTAGTGGGTCATATTCCTTTTTTTATGCCTTTTCCAACGAGCTATCGCAATACATACCTTTACATTTGTTGAGAAAAAGTTGGAGGCGGTTTGTACCCCCAAAAGAGGGGTAAATTTCATGACGGGGCGAAAAAAGTGTACCAAACTAAAAATAAAGGCACCCGTATTTCCGTATTTTCTCCGCAAATAGAGAGGCTCTCTAACACTGAATTTATTCCAGTTAAAAATTCCACCCTGTATGTAACCATTGCAAAACCTATAATATTATAAAGTGAAAAGAGTTTTGTTTCCCTTCCTTCATCGGACTTCATCCCTAGACGCGTTTCGTCATATCATGACTCATCAGTAGGGCTAGAAGTCGATGAGTGAAGGGAAACGGTCTACTGTATACAGTCTTCAAAGTATCAAAGAAGTGAAGTTTTACGAGTAGCGACATCTAGTCAATGTTCGATAAAGTACCTGCACCTCTAACAAAGCCTATAGAAATAAGCACAATTGCCAGAGAAGATCACTTGCAAAGACATTCGTCACAATTCCAAGTGTTACCGCTAGGTACGCGCTACCGTAGTCGTCGGTACAAAGCTCCGAAGCAATTTTAAAGTGAAAAGAGTTTTGTTTCCCTTCCTTCATCGGACTTCATCCCTAGACGCGTTTCGTCATATCATGACTCATCAGTAGGGCTTTGCAAGTGATCTTCTCTGGCAATTGTGCTTATTTCTATAGGCTTTGTTAGAGGTGCAGGTACTTTATCGAACATTGACTAGATGTCGCTACTCGTAAAACTTCACTTCTTTGATACTTTGAAGACTGTATACAGTAGACCGTTTCCCTTCACTCATCGACTTCTAGCCCTACTGATGAGTCATGATATGACGAAACGCGTCTAGGGATGAAGTCCGATGAAGGAAGGGAAACAAAACTCTTTTCACTTTAAAATTGCTTCGGAGCTTTGTACCGACGACTACGGTAGCGCGTACCTAGCGGTAACACTTGGAATTGTGACGAATGTCTTTGCAAGTGATCTTCTCTGGCAATTGTGCTTATTTCTATAGGCTTTGTTAGAGGTGCAGGTACTTTATCGAACATTGACTAGATGTCGCTACTCGTAAAACTTCACTTCTTCTATAATATTATGTTGACTAACCAGCAAGAAATAATAAAATTTTCTACTGTTTCAGTTTTTTAATTATTCGATAATTATTTACTGAAAAAGTAATTTAAAAAAATACGCTCTCTAATAAAAGCACGCGGAACGAATTGGGCAAATGGGCAGCCCGGGACAGCCTTGATTCGTCACGCTCCGACCTGACTGATTTTTCGATGCTGGTGTTCTGTTTCTAATCTGTTAGTTTCTCTTTAATTTATCAAAACAAAGATAAAAATATAATCGGTCGAACAACTCCCAAATAAAATCGTTTCGTGTTTTTAAACTTACAGCATTCGCGGCGTGTTTTTAATTGTTTCAATAGGTTTTAGTTCAGGATGTTAATGCTGAATATGATTAATTCGATTACAATTAAAAAAACCAATGCATTGTAATTTATAATAGCTTTTTCATTGTACTTATTTTTAAATTATGGTGTGATATGAAATATATTTTGGGTAAAATACAGTTATTATAAAAGGAAATCTTTGACAATATCCATAATGACTGGAACAGCACAACATATAAAAAATTGAACATATTCGTATTTCTAGAAATTTTTTAATGAAACTGGGGAAGATTAAAAAGACTTTTGGTAGATTTGGTCGTTCATGGGCTGTAATTACCCCTATCAGCCTCTAAATGGTAACATCAGCCAATCGCTTTATGTTTTAAAGTAAAACTAAGGATCAACTTCCTACACTTTTAGAGAAAATTCAAATTTAATCAATATCGATTTCTCTACCTTTCGTCCGTATAAACTCAATAATCAAAGTTTCTTGTAAAGTTAAACGATATAACCTGTATGCTCAGTATACTTTATCATATTATTATAGTTTCGCCATAAAATTACTGCCAAACTGTGTGGAACTGAGTATATAGAAGGTATAACTTATATATGCACCTGTTTACCAACTCGGCTCAAACTTGTTTGTTTATTTACCGTAATATGTGTGTTGCACACCGGTTTTGCATTAAACTTTGTGGTTAGATTGTGGGTGGATTATTATAGTATGCGTACTTCAATTTAACAGCCAAACTGCGCCAATACAAGTACAATGGAATTGAGAAACTCATAATATTATAACGTGTAACGTAATATTGACAACATCAGCGATGAGAATAGTCAGAGATGCTATTTTCTTGCGATGTTGAGGTAGGAAGTTCGATTATTTTTGGTGAATTAATTATTTTCACTAATTCAGTTAAAAAGATTCAGTCTCAAATAATTATCTTCGTTTTAAATGATTTGACCTGAACAAACATTTATGTTTGGTTTTCTCCTATATTAACAAAACTGATAACCAACTCTTTTAATTTATTGTGTCTCTCTTATTATTATTTTTCTTCTTCCTCTTCTTCTTCTTTTTTATAATTGGAAATCCACCAACCAACTTAAATTATTCCTGTAGTGAATCAAAAAGTATCGAACCTCTTTGAAACGATGAATTAATTTTTTTAAATCATGATGAATGGTGCATTAAGGGATATAATACTTTATTTACATATACCGGGTGGCCCACTCTTAACTTAGGATTTCTTATTATCCGAACTACTTAACTTTTTATCTTTTTTTTAACAAAGTTATAGGAAGGCATTAGTTCTGCGATATAAAATTATTTTTAATTATACAGGGTGTCTCAAAAAATAGTCCGGGCATATAAAACATTTAAACGTTTAACATGTTAAACCAAAAAAACGGATTTACGGTTTAGTATGTTAAACCGAAAGTTATAACTTTTAGGTAGGGATAAAGCACTAAGACAGAGAGGAGGAAACCATTTTTCTCTATGATAAATCGTTCCAATGTTACAGCGTGTCAAATTCTGAAAATGCCATAATTTTAAACCTCAATAGCTCAAAAACAATTGAATTAAGAAAAATGACATTTCAACTAAAAAATGAGAAGAATTTGGTAGATAATTAGAAAATAATAATATACAGGGTATTCCTGGATGGGATTACCTGCACCACAAATGGACCTAACTTTTAAATGCTCGACAAAAAGTCAATCTTTATAAAAAAAATTAGAAATATTCAAGATTGCAAAAAATGTTAATTTAAATCGATTTTTCTTACATTCGGAAAACAGCTTTTCTTCCTACCCACAACATTCCTCTCTGGATCCGCCCCTTCTAACCCCCCCCCCCCCCCCTTCTAACTGATCTTTAATCTAAAGAATAAAATAAAAATAACAATATTATTTTGTTCGTTAAAATAATGGTAATGTCGTCTGATTTATTGCTTTAGCCTTAATACTTTAAGGAAATCGAAAATGGGGTCTAGCTGATCGATTATACAGCAAAAAATATTAGATGAAATAAAAGAAAATTATTAGCCCGTTTTAATTATTAAATGGCCGATTCCTCGAGCGCCGCCCTAAAAATGGATAGTAGAGTAAATTTGTGTAGTTTTTTATGGGCTTAGAATCATATCTCAAAAACGAGTAGAGCTGTCGATGTAATTTTTTTCTAGTTAGAACAATAATGGTATTTTTTTAATGTACTAAAAACGCGGATATCATTTATCTCTGTAAATAGACCGAACTTTAATCAAATTGTGATTCCAGGTATTGATGAGCCACTTATGGAAGTTACTCATCATACAAATGGAAGATGCTGGCCCACCCGGCATCGCCCGGTGAGATACCATTGCATCAGTTTACGCGGCGTGAAGTTGCTCTTTGAGTTAACGTTTCGTCGCTGTGCTGATGTTTCCGGTTTCCAGGGTGGGGCCGTATGAAAGAAGCATGATGGAAGCTCCAAGATCAAAATATTCCGGAGGTTAACTCGCCCCCCGATCGGATCTCCGGGTGGGGGCTGGTCCTGTGGCTTCATCAAGCGAAATTAATGAATTATCCACCGTTTCCGACAATTTACTGGGTTCCTCCAACAACACTCAACGAGGAAATGGTGTGGCGCCTGCAGTTGCTAACAGACCCAAAAGTAACAACTTCAAAATTGATTTCTGCAATATTAGAGGGCTTAACACTAACATCAATTCAGTCCACCAGCACTTACAATCTTCCAAGCCTCATGTGCTTGCACTGACCGAGACAAAAGTCAGAACGTCAACGAACACTGTCAGCTATTTATATCCTGGATATGATTTTCACTTCCGTTTTAGACGCAACTTTGGGGTCTGTCTGTTCATTCGAGATGATCTTTGCTGCCAACGGGAGGAGATACTGGAACCGAAAGACTTTGATGTAATGTGGTTTAAAATATCTTCACAAAAAATCACTAAGTTTATATGCTGCTTTTACCGTCCTCCAAGCGACATGCATTACAGGGCCCTCTTCTCATCACTAGCCAACACAATCGACTTCTTGCAAACCAATCATCCGAATGCCGAAGTTGCTATCTTTGGCGACTTTAACGTCCACAATATCAACTGGCTTAAATACTCAAACACCAACGATGAGCAAGGCCGCGAGGCCGAATCTTTTGCGATCAGTTCTGGTCTAACTCAACTCGTAGAAGAACCAACGCGGGTTCCAGACCGAGCTGGGGATTTTGCTAGTCTTTTAGATCTCTTTTTAACTTCAAATCCAGACCTATATACGGTCACCGTACATCCACCATTGGGCTCTTCCGATCACAAACTTATTTCAACCCTAAGCGAGCTGCCAATTAGTTCTGAACAACCTCCTAAACCCCGTAAGATTTGGCACTATACATCAGCTAAGTGGGAAGACCTAAAGGAACATTTTCGCAACTTTCCCTGGCTAAGCGTATGCTTTTCTTCGGATGATCCATCTGTCTGTGCAAAGGAGGTCTCCGACGTCATTCTAACTGGCATGGAGGCCTTTATTCCTTTCTCCAAAAGCGCCCTTCCAACGGCAAGCCCTGGTTTAGCAAGAATTGCGAGCGTGCTGTCAGATCTAAAAACCTGGCTTACCGACAGTGGCGTAAAAACCCTACTCCTGAAAATCGCGCCATCTTTGTTACCACCCGAAACCAATGTAAGCAAATGATAGACCAAAGCAAAGAAGCTCATAACGAGAGAATCAAAAACAAACTTCTTGCCAGTCCTAACGGATCAAGGTCCTTTTGGTCAGTCGCTAAGGCCGTCAGCCAAAACTTTACAAAGTCAACTATTCCACCTCTAACACGTTCCGACGGCACAATAGCAACCACAGCCGGGGATAAAGCAAACCTACTTGCTGAACTGTTTTCCTCGCATTCCACTGTAGACTTTCAGGGAAAATCACCACCCAACATTCCCTCAGTTCAATCGCAAATGTCTGAAATCGTGTTCCGTCAGCGTCTTGTTAAACGGATTCTTAAAGGACTCGACGTCAATAAAGCTTCTGGTCCAGACGAAATTCCTATCATTGTTCTCAAGACATGCGCCGATGAACTTACACCAGTATTTTGTAGACTTTTCAACTTATCCTACAAAAAAGGAATATTTCCATCCTACTGGAAGTCGGCGCGTGTCCAGCCTATTCCAAAGAAAGGTAAAAAGACCCTGCCAAGCAACTACCGACCCGTCGCATTGCTTTCAGTAATTTCAAAAGTAATGGAGAAAGCTATTAACCAACAACTCCTAAAGTATCTGGAAGGGCTTAACATTATCAGCGACCATCAATACGGTTTTCGTAAGTCCAGATCAACAGGTGACCTTCTGGCATATGTCACCCATCTTTGGAGCAACACCATCGAACATCATGGAGAATCCCGGGCTGTTGCACTGGACATCTCTAGGGCTTTTGATCGTGTTTGGCACGATGGGCTTCTAAGTAAATTGCGATCCTACGGTATGCCTAATGGATTTTGTTTATGGTTAACCAGCTTCCTTAAGAACCGTTCTCTGCAAGTGGCGATTGACGGGTTTCTCTCAGACACCTTCACCATCAATGCCGGTGTTCCTCAAGGGTCCATATTGTCGCCTACCCTCTTTTTACTGTATATTAACGACCTTCTAGTGAAAACCCAGGCAGCAGTCTTCTCCAAAAAGGTTAACATTGCAGAACCGGATATAGTCATGGCAGGACACGCAATTCCCCTGGCACCGTCTATTAATTTGCTAGGGGTCAATCTGGGAGGTAATATGTCTTGGCATGATCACGTTGCGGTAATTGCCAAGATAGCTGCACAGAAACTTGGTGTACTTTTCCGCACCAAAAGGTTGTACACACCTCATCAAGTTTTGACACTCTACAAAGCCCAGATTCGACCATCATTAGAATATTGCTCTCATGTCTGGAGCTCTGCATCCAAGCACACCCTTCGGCTACTGGATTCAATTCAAAGGAGAGCCGTTCGTCTGATCGGCGACCCCGAGCTGACCAAGACCCTCGATAGCCTGGAGCATCGAAGACAGGTTGGTGATTTGGCTCTCTTTTACAGATATTTCCATGGCAGGTGTTCGACTGACATTGCCCACTTGTGTCTGTTTAAAGGTTGGAGACAATGACGTTTCTTGAACGGCAGTAGAGTTTTGGACTTGCATTGTCTTCATTTGTTTAGAATCACTACGTTTCAACTGGTAAGCATCTCCAGTCGTCTTCAGGTGAATACTGAATGAGTACGGTAACTACAGCTCTATTTATACTAGGCAGGTGCTGTGACGCATGATTAGTGGGTGGAGTCATGCGTGTTGCTAGGTGATGACGCATAACTGGATGAGTCATGCTTGATGAGTCATGCTCGATGACGTCCTGCTCGATGACGTCATGCGTCTAACTCTTGGGTGGTCTTATTCTAAGATTACATTTACTTAACAAGGGTTTCCAGACGTTTCTCATATCTAATGAAGGCTTACTAAAGCAACCTGGATTTTGGTGTATGGTCGCAGCTTCCTTAAACTTCCTCTTCCTCCAGTGCGGTTCTTTTTGCAGAATTTCCGCTTTTGTCCACATGATATGATGGCCGTGCGTCCAGGCGTGGTCAGCTGCACCTGATTTTTCGGTCTCTCCTTTTTGGGTGTTATTTCTATGTTCTTTAATCCTTACTTCTAGTGGTCTTAGTGTCTCACCAATGTAAGATTGGCCGCATTCGCAGGGAATCTGGTAGACACAATTTTTCTTGTCTTTCTGGCTTGCTGGTTTCGTCTTCGTTAGGTGGCTTCTTAAAGTGTCTCTAGAGCTGAATACTGTGTTGATGTTGTATCGTTGTCCTAGTCTTCTTATTTTCTCGGATACTCCTTTGACATACGGAATATTGAGTATTGGTTGTATCTCTTTCTCTGCTTTACGTGTGTTTGGCCGATTCTTGCGATTTTCCAATATTGTGTCAATCAATTTCATGGGGTAGCCATTCTTGTTGAGGTCGGTCTTGATGTGGTTAGTTTCTCTTTTGAGAGCTTCGTTTGAGTTGCAGAGAGTAATTGCTCTATCCACCAGGTTTCTTACTATGCCATGTTTTGTGTTGTTTGAGTGGTTTGATGTATAATTGAGATATTGCCCTGTATGTGTAGGTTTTCTGTACACTGAGGTTAGGAAGGTGTTGCCATTTTTCTCTACGTTGACGTCTAGAATAGGTAATTGGTTGTTCTCTTCTTTCTCCATGGTGAATTTAATTGTCGGTGCAAAGTTATAAATGTGATGTAAGAATTCTCTGAGTTCGTCCTCGTTTCCGTTCCAAATAATGAAGGTGTCATCCACATATCTTAGCCATATTTTTGGTTTCTTCTTTGCTTGTTTTATTGCTTCGGATTCAAACCATTCCATATAAATGTTGGCGATTATGGGCGAGAGAGATGAGCCCATTGGTAGTCCGTCTTCTTGGCTAAAGAATCTGTCTTTTTCCTGAAAATAAGAATTGTTAAGGCAGCATTCCAATAGTTCCATGATGGCATTTGTAGGTAGCGGTGTTCTTTCTTGTAGGGTCAGGTCTTCCTCAAGTCTGCTCCTGATGACCTTAAGTGCGTCTTTTATAGGGACGTTGGTGTAAAGACTTTCGACGTCAAAGCTGACCAGTTGGTCTCCTGGTTGTACTTCCTTTTCTCCTATTATTTGTGCAAAGTGTTGCGAGTTCTTTACAAATGACGTACTGTTTCCTTGAAGTGGTTGGAGTAGGGGAAGTAAAAATTTACCTAGTTCATATGTAGGGGAGTTACGGGAGCTTGTAATTGGTCTCAGAGGCATGTTATGTTTGTGTATTTTTGGCAGGCCATAGAGGTGTGGTGATTTACTGTGGTGTGGTGTCAGGCGTCTCCGCGTCTTTTCTGGTATGTACCGCTCAAATTTCTTAAGTGTTCGGTAGACTCTTCCCTCGATTGTGCCGGTCGGATCTTTGGAAATAAGGGTGTAGTTTCCTTTTTGCACAACTTCCTCGATTTTTTGGTCGTATGTCTGAACATCCATGATGACAGTTGCGTTTCCTTTGTCGGCTGGTAGAATCTTGATATTAGGATCCTTACGAAGTTTTGTGAGAGCGATTGTTTCTTCCTTACCGATGTTTCGTTTTGGAGGCCTTGATTTTTCTAGAATATTTCTAACCTTCCATCTAAATTCTTCCGCTTGTGTTTCTCCTATGGTTGTTGAGTCGACGGCGCTAATAATGTCCAATATTGGTATCTCTTTTGGAGCAATAGTAAAGTTTAAACCCTTAGCCATTAGGGATTCTTCTATGGGTGTTAATTCTCTAGATGAAATGTTGACGATGGTTCTTTGGTTATGGGGTTGCGTTGTTGGTGGATTTTGACTAACATGCTTTCGCAATTTCTTTTCATTCATTCAGTATTCACCTGAAGACGACTGGAGATGCTTACCAGTTGAAACGTAGTGATTTTAAACAAATAAAGACAATGCAAGTCTAAAACTCTACTGCCGTTCAAGAAACGTCATTGTCTCCAACCTTTAAACAGACACTAGAAGCCCGGTATGGACCCGGTATCAGTGATAAGTTCCGTAACTACGAGAAATCTAAGATAAAATTAACAAAGGAGGAAACGCACATCCAGTTTCTACTACGGGCAAGGGACCAAGGTATTATTCCAGATGGCTTTAGGATCAAGTCACCGATCCCAGGACAACAAGCTAAGAAGATTCTGGACAACGCCAGCAAAGCTCTTATACGCTCCCAAATCAACTACCATCGTTTTAAGAAAGCTTCTCTACTCACAGATATCCAACAGAGATTTGAGGAAATTAAAGAATATACACTGGAAGAGGATCACGAACCCATTTTTCGGAAGATTGATGCCACCTGCGACAAAGTATAAACAGCTCAACAAAATATTCATGAAAAGAAATTGCGAAAGCATGTTAGTCAAAATCCACCAACAACGCAACCCCATAACCAAAAAACCATCGTCAACATTTCATCTAGAGAATTAACACCCATAGAAGAATCCCTAATGGCTAAGGGTTTAAACTTTACTATTGCTCCAAAAGAGATACCAATATTGGACATTATTAGCGCCGTCGACTCAACAACCATAGGAGAAACACAAGCGGAAGAATTTAGATGGAAGGTTAGAAATATTCTAGAAAAATCAAGGCCTCCAAAACGAAACATCGGTAAGGAAGAAACAATCGCTCTCACAAAACTTCGTAAGGATCCTAATATCAAGATTCTACCAGCCGACAAAGGAAACGCAACTGTCATCATGGATGTTCAGACATACGACCAAAAAATCGAGGAAGTTGTGCAAAAAGGAAACTACACCCTCATTTCCAAAGATCCGACCAGCACAATCGAGGGAAGAGTCTACCGAACACTTAAGAAATTTGAGCGGTACATACCAGAAAAGACGCGGAGACGCCTGACACCACACCACAGTAAATCACCACACCTCTATGGCCTGCCAAAAATACACAAACATAACATGCCTCTGAGACCAATTACAAGCTCCCGTAACTCCCCTACATATGAACTAGGTAAATTTTTACTTCCCCTACTCCAACCACTTCAAGGAAACAGTACGTCATTTGTAAAGAACTCGCAACACTTTGCACAAATAATAGGAGAAAAGGAAGTACAACCAGGAGACCAACTGGTCAGCTTTGACGTCGAAAGTCTTTACACCAACGTCCCTATAAAAGACGCACTTAAGGTCATCAGGAGCAGACTTGAGGAAGACCTGACCCTACAAGAAAGAACACCGCTACCTACAAATGCCATCATGGAACTATTGGAATGCTGCCTTAACAATTCTTATTTTCAGGAAAAAGACAGATTCTTTAGCCAAGAAGACGGACTACCAATGGGCTCATCTCTCTCGCCCATAATCGCCAACATTTATATGGAATGGTTTGAATCCGAAGCAATAAAACAAGCAAAGAAGAAACCAAAAATATGGCTAAGATATGTGGATGACACCTTCATTATTTGGAACGGAAACGAGGACGAACTCAGAGAATTCTTACATCACATTAATAACTTTGCACCGACAATTAAATTCATCATGGAGAAAGAAGAGAACAACCAATTACCTTTTCTAGACGTCAACGTAGAGAAAAATGGCAACACCTTCCTAACCTCAGTGTACAGAAAACCTACACATACAGGGCAATATCTCAATTATACATCAAACCACTCAAACAACACAAAACATGGCATAGTAAGAAACCTGGTGGATAGAGCAATTACTCTCTGCAACTCAAACGAAGCTCTCAAAAGAGAAACTAACCACATCAAGACCGACCTCAACAAGAATGGCTACCCCATGAAATTGATTGACACAATATTGGAAAATCGCAAGAATCGGCCAAACACACGTAAAGCAGAGAAAGAGATACAACCAATACTCAATATTCCGTATGTCAAAGGAGTATCCGAGAAAATAAGAAGACTAGGACAACGATACAACATCAACACAGTATTCAGCTCTAGAGACACTTTAAGAAGCCACCTAACGAAGACGAAACCAGCAAGCGAGAAAGACAAGAAAAATTGTGTCTACCAGATTCCCTGCGAATGCGGCCAATCTTACATTGGTGAGACACTAAGACCACTAGAAGTAAGGATTAAAGAACATAGAAATAACACCCAAAAAGGAGAGACCGAAAAATCAGGTGCAGCTGACCACGCCTGGACGCACGGCCATCATATCATGTGGACAAAAGCGGAAATTCTGCAAAAAGAACCGCACTGGAGGAAGAGGAAGTTTAAGGAAGCTGCGACCATACACCAAAATCCAGGTTGCTTTAGTAAGCCTTCATTAGATATGAGAAACGTCTGGAAACCCTTGTTAAGTAAATGTAATCTTAGAATAAGACCACCCAAGAGTTAGACGCATGACGTCATCGAGCAGGACGTCATCGAGCATGACTCATCAAGCATGACTCATCCAGTTATGCGTCATCACCTAGCAACACGCATGACTCCACCCACTAATCATGCGTCACAGCACCTGCCTAGTATAAATAGAGCTGTAGTTACCGTACTCATTCAGTATTCACCTGAAGACGACTGGAGATGCTTACCAGTTGAAACGTAGTGATTCTAAACAAATGAAGACAATGCAAGTCCAAAACTCTACTGCCGTTCATTGCCCACTTGATTCCACCTAGAGCAATGCAAAACAGAAATACACGGCGAACCACTGCCGCTCATCCATATGTTGTTCAGCTTAGTACTCCTCGAACTTCATTGTTCAAGAATTCTTTCATCTGGAGAACGTCATCTTTGTGGAATGATCTTCCTGAAGTCGTGTTTCCCAATGAATACAATCTTCAACGTTTCAAGACCAACGTTAATCGCTTTTTTCGCACTCGCACCGCTCCCAGAGCGCCTTAAAGGATTTTTCCTGCAGTGCAGGTGTTTTATCATAAAAAAAAAAAAAAAATCTTAAATATTTGGGCATTGTCATTCACAACCACCTTAAATGGGACCAACATGCTTTATATTTGCATAAAGAAGTCAGATGCTTAATTCACAAGTTTTACATTTCAAGAGAATTTCTTAACACAAAGCCTATCATTATGGTCTATAAGGCGCTTGTTGAACCCCTTCTAAAATATGGTATACTGGTCTGGGGAGGAATGTACAACTGCAATCTTGAGCAACTTCGAATTGTGCAAAATTCCATTGTAAAAATTAGTCTTAAGAAACCTAAGCTTTTTCCTACAAATCAACTTTATTCCAAAGAACTCTGTAACATTAGAACTTTGTATATTATCACGGTATGTCAATTTTTGCACTTTAATAATGATTTCAAAAGATCGCAGGTGTCACATGATCATTAGACCAGAGGAAACACAAATAAACTAATAAATATTTATAAAACTAGAACAACAATGATGCAACACTTTGTGACATACTATGGTCCAAAACTATATAATTTAATACCAAAAAATATTAGAACCTTAACTGACAAATGGCAATTTAAAAAACAACTGAACAACTATATTTTTAATAATATTGTTAGCTTTCTAGAATTGTTTTTGCTCTTCTTCTACTTTCTTTCGGTTTTTGCACTAAAAAGTGATACTAGATATTAGAAATGTATTATTTTTTTCTGAATGTGCATACTGTTACAGGTGTTCCACACCTAGGTGTTTGATATGTTATTTTCCATTTGTGTTAATTTTAGAATGAAGATACTATGTTTTTATGTAAAATGTTTTTGTTTATAAATAAATTTTATAAATAAATAAATCTCTGGGATGTGATAAACAACAGTAAGGCAACTGAACGTTTTCAATTTTTTATTTTACTCTATAAATGCCATTTACTAATAAAAAACTAAAAAAATTTACAAAAACAATTAACTAGTCTAGTACTCTTTATTATTTTAATAGATATAATGTAGAATAACGTTCCTCTATTTTATTTCCAATAATCATGGACAATTTTCAGCAATTTTTATTAGTTGTAGATTTACAATTTAACTACTGAAATTTTTCATAAAAGTGTTATATAAATATTGCACATACTTTGGGACTTTTTATACATATACAAGACTGCGAATCTTTAATGTAGAATGTAGAAATTTTTTTTCACCTCTGAGCGAAAATCCTAAGTACTCCTTTTTGAAATGTGATCAAGTGACTAGGTTTACAGGAAGTTATTCAATTTGATCTAGCAGGACCATAACAAGTTATAACAATGCAGCATCTAAAGCTAAAAAACCAAAAATGTCTAGAAAAAAATAATAGGTTATCGAGAATAAAATTTACTTTTAAATTTAACTTTATTATGAACCGCGGCTGTGGCTCAGAGGTAGAGCTACTGGCATTCGACCGCGGCGACCCGGGTTCGATTCCTGGAGTGGGCATACGTATAATAAAAAAAGTATGTCCGAAATTTAGTGGATTTAAGAATGCAGGGAAGAGTGTAAAAGGTATCATCTCCCAACCCACCCCATTGACGCCGGTAACCAGGCCGGATGAGATCGGACATCTCGTGGGGTGCGGAAGAAGGTACACACTCCCCAATCGGTAGGTCATGCAATGGTAATAAACCAAGGGTTGATAGCCCTTGGGGGGTGTCGCATGACTGGTTATCGTGGTTCGGAACCCACGTTAAACTGTAGGTCTCCTCGGGAATGGCCCTGGCAGCGAACGAAGAAAAAAAAAACCTAATTCGAAAGAAGGGCAGAACGGCAACTTTATTAAGGATTTATTTTTTTATAAATTTATACATATATACAAACTCAATAATCTTATATGTTTTCAACGTATTTAGTAATAATGAAAGTAATATGAAATGGCTGTACAATGTTCACAAACTCTGTAAAAGTACTCAAATAGAATTAATGAATTTTAAGTGTAATATCATACATGTTACGAATACAGTCATTTAAATCTATATAAATAAGGCAGGCTTACCCTAATTCACGTAATATTTAATTTATCGGCTAGGCAGCTCTATTACCTCTAGGCTGTGGACTCCTAGCCCTACTAATGAGCCGTAATATGGCAAAACTCGTCTAGGGATAGATCTGACGAGGGAAGACAAAAACACTTTTTTTTATTTAATTCGTTTCAGAGCTTTATACCGAAGACTTACGTGTACTAGCACTGCCTAGCGGAGACGCTTGTAACTGTGACTAATGTCTTTAAAACTGATATTTTAATATTTTACTTATTTCTATAAGCTTAAACTATTTATACAAACTTAAAATAAAACTTTAACAAACTAGAATAAATACCATTGATTATTCGTTTTTAAGGTAAGACTTATTTTTAATTTAATTTTACCAGTTTTTCCGAAACTGCCCACAACTTGTTTGGCATAATGGGGTCGTTTGCTGTTGTGTATCTTCCCGCGACCTTGCAGTCACTGAAGTGATGTCCGGACAAGTGTTCAATACCTTTTTCAGTGCTGCAGTAAATTGTCGTTTGTGCACCTTCTTGAGAATCCTAAAAATGCAATGATAATTTTTATTAATTAAATAAAATATTATGTTGCTTAAACTATTCCTATTTAATACTAATAATTACATGTACTAAACATACTGTTGTGGGTAAAATAATTATCCTTAAGTTTAATTACTATTATGTATGTATTAGTAACGTAACTAGGAGTCATGGGCCCAATTTTTGGGACCTCCCATACTCAAAAAATAAATTCCAGATATTTCTTAGATCTAATAAGGGCTTAGTAAAATAACCTGGGTTCTGGTGTATGGTAGCATATCAATATCTGAAAATCTTTGTTTAATAGATGTAACCTTAGAATAACGTGAAAATTACCTTAAAATAGAATGCTGCTAAATTATCTATTACAGATTTCATGAATGGTGGCATTTTTCTCCATATGCTGGTTAGCACGACCCCCGGATGCAAGGAATATGCTGTGACAGTTGTATTTCTTAACCTTTTTTCTAATTCGATGGTAAACAGAATGTTACATAATTTACTTCTTGCATATACTTGAGACTCATTAATTCCTTTTTGTGGGAGTTGGTTTAGATTGTTTACATCAAAATGTTTGCAATATTTTGCTAATATAGATGAGACGTTAACTATTCGAGAGTGGGGAGTTTTTTTGATGAGATCTGAAAGAAGCATTAATAAAAGGAAGAATAATTAATTAACAAGTATTTATAAAACGCGGTACGCCGCTAGGCTTTTGTTTTTCTACCCATACTTACCCAATAACAAATTGGTAAGCAGAAAGTGTCCAAAGTAGTTTACTTGCATAAGTAGCTCTAATCCATCTGCAGTTTCTTTTACTCCCAAACCTCCTGCACCAGCATTATTAACAAGAATATCCAATCTACAAAACAGTATATAGTTTAACATTATAAGCAATAAAAAAGTATTACTAGAAACTATATTTCTATCAATAATATAACAATATCTACTTACCTTTCTTCTGTTTTATTTATGTCTTCAGCAAACTCTCGTACTGAACTTAAGAGAGACAAATCCAGTTGCTTAAAGTGAACATCGGGATTATCAGTCGCTTTAATAATTCGTTCTTTGGCATCTTCTCCTCTAGTGACATCTCTACAGGCTAAGATGACTTTTGCTCCTCGTTTAGCAAAATCTAGTGCTGCCTCATATCCAATTCCTAAATAAAATGGTCATACAGATATATATCATTGTTATTTACATCACATTTAAATCTAGTAAGTTGTATTCAATAATTTCTTGCTTATCGATAAGTACCTTAATTTAATTTAAGTATTATACTTAGATAATTATTAAAACTAAATTTCTCTAGTAAATCTAGCTGATACTAACTCATTTCTTATCTCCCTATTATCACAAAGAAATTTTGTAGGTTCATTCTGTTTGAGTGAAAACAATTTATACATTTTTAGGTCACACAATATTGACATTTAATTTAGGTACTTACCAGCATTCGCACCAGTTATTATAGCCGTTTTTCCAACAAGACACACATTGTTTTTACACCACCCGGTAGTTAATTTTATCCACAATTTAAGCACGGTTAATATCGCTATCACCCCAAAAAAAAAGCACATGAAACAAGACATTTTGACTAAATAATACCTATTCTACATTAATACTATATCTGGGCTGTATGGAATTAATAAAAAAAAATGTATTCCTAAATTACCCAGCTAGTTAAATGAATACACTAACACGAGAACATAAAACTTATGAATGTGTATTATGAACTTTTGATATCGTTATCGAACGACTACTGATAACAGTGTAATTATATACCTGCTGGGTAATTATTGAACGTCTGGTTTCCATGAGTTTCTCTGAGATGTGATAAAGAACAGTAAAGCAACAGGACGTTTTCAATTTTTTATTTTACCCTTTTAATGTCATTTACTAATAAAAAAATACAACTAAAACAATTTACTAGTCTAGTACTCTCTATCCTATTAATTGTGTTATAATGCAGGATAAATTTCCTTTATTTTATTCCCAATAATCATTGACAATTTTCAGCAATTTTTATTATCCTTGTAGATTCACAATTTAAGTACTTCACTTTTTCATAAAAGTGTTAAATAAATATTGCACATACTTTGGGACTTTTTATACATAAATCTGCAATGTAAAATAACCGTTTCGTGCTGTGTAAACTCGAGTCCTGCAGCAGGATAATGATCAGCAATTAGTTTGGAGTTAAATCCTTGCAGGAAGTGCTTTGGTGTACGATATTAATGGGGACGTGATTTAAGAAGCTCGTTATGTGCAAGCCGAGTACAGAGGAATTGAATTAATTTTACTTCGCGTTAAACAAAATCAAATTAATATACCTCCTATTCACATCGAAATCTCTAAATTATGGAGATTATAAAAAAATTTAGAAATTATTTTAATGTAACATATTTTATAAGTTCAAGGGTGTTTTATCACTTACATGCCTTTCAAAATAAAATAAAAAAATAAACTGTTGTCACCATCAGATCTAGTATTTCTTAAAAACCTCTTACAAAAAAGAATGTTAATACCAACTTTAATAATTTATGGTTGATACTTAAAAAACCTATAAATAATCCTTATAATATTAGAAAACATTTTAACTTAAATTCCCTTTGCTTTAATTTCCTCTTAACATTGTTTACTTATTTCTATAAGTTTGTTAGAGGTGCTGGTATGCTCAAGAGTGTCTAACAACGACACAGATGGCGTTCTGTGCAACATGTTACCGGTGTGTCCCACCAAGTGCTGCATAAGCAGCTTTGAGTTATCCTTTCTTTTGTCGGATCCTAGCTCTACTGATGAGCCATGATATGGCGAAACGCGTCTAGGGATGGATCTGACGAAATGAAACTAAATTCTTCTTCTGCATTTTAATATATGTTTGTCTATTCCTTCTTCAAGTCTTATAAACAAATCTGTTCTTTAAGATTCTCTTAAAAAATTTAATCATATTTTAGTTCATATTCCAAAAAATATCAAATTTAAAATGTTTTTATTGCAAAAAAACCTATTATACCATCAACGAATATTTTAATGATAATTATATGTTTATTTTTTTGCATTTTTAAATTAAATAATTTAATCGTGCCTATCAAATGTTATTGTTAGTAAAATTTATAAAAGCTTTGTGGATTAAGAATGTTTTCTTATATTAAAGCATAATATTTTTACCGAACAAGCATAAAATAGTCACTTTTGCCAACCAACAAAACCCAGCTACTGAAATTTTTAACCGCTAAAATCTCGGCATTCACTAACTCCTGAAACCTGACTTTCGGTTCGCTAAAAAGAACTATATTTGCCATTGAATGTAAAACGTGTTTTTACCAAGTTGTTTCTGTAGTTTAAGAGATATTCACGTTTAAAATACCGTTTAGCGGAATTTCGGTTTCTAGCAAACGACAACATTGCATTAAAGAAACTGAAACTTGCAAAGTGTCGCCCCCACCATTATTAGGTATAGTCCATTTTATCGTTGTCATAGTTCGCATCCAATAATCTACAAATCGAATAAACTTGGAGTGACACACGAGCACATGAAACTAAATAAAACAAAAATCCCGGAGTAATCTCCCCGTAGACTGTTCGTGCTTCCATGACTTGGACATCGTGTTTTGTTCATCCTAATTGGTTTAGCGATTGGCATGCGTTTTTACAGTAAACGCAAAGTTACACGCATTGTAATATTATTTTTCTGAAGGCAACGACCCGTGGGACACACACTCCTAATTTGAAGGAAGCTAATTGACCCAAGTATAAAAGGGAGTACCTACCCAATTCACCCCTCACCAATATACATTTTCTTCTCATATCGAGGATCACCTCAAAAGGAGCAAAGAAGATCCTAACTTCTATTTCTTTTTAAAAAAGTAAATTCGGGACTGCAATTCTGTAATGTAGAATGAAATTTTTTTTTTCACCCCCCTTGAACGAAATTTCTGAGTACGCGCCTGGAAATGGGTAAGCAAAAATATTGTCCTTTTTGACATGTAATCAAGTGACTAGGTTTACAGAATGTAATTCAATTGGATCTGGCAGGACCATAACAAGTTATGACAATGCAGCATCTAAAGCTAAGAAACCAAAAATGTCTAGAAGAAAATAATAGGTTACCTAGAAATAAATTTACTCTTAAATTGAAGTTTATTATGGATTTATTTTTTAAAAATTTATACCTACATATATACACAAACTTAATAATCTTATAGGTTCTCAACGTCTTTAGGAACAATGAAAGTAATATGAAATGGCTGTACAATGTTCACAAGTACTCAAATAGAATTAATGAATTTTAAGTATAATATCATACATGTTACTAATACAGTAATTTAAATCTATAAAAATTGGGCAGGCTTACCTTAATTCACGTATTATTTAATTTATCGACTAGGCAGCGCTATTACCTCTAGGTCGTGGACTCCTAGACCTACTTATGAGCCATAATATGGCAATACTCGTCTAGAGATGGATCTAACGACAGAAAAAACTTTTTTCCTTTAATTTGCTTCGGAGCTTTATACCGAAGACCTATTACGTGTACTAGCGCTGCCTAGCGAAGACGCTTGTAACTGTGACTAATATCTTTAAAAGTGATCCTTTAATATTTTACTTATTTCTATAAGTTTTGTTAGAGATGCAGGTATGCTATCGAAGTGCGTAATAACGCCACTATATCGCTATTCATACACGGATAGAAAGAAAAAGTAAAATACACTAAAAACAAAATAATACTTACTATATTTTTTGGTTCTAATTGTGGCAGGAAAGCGTTTATTTAAGAAATATAATAATATTATAGTAAAATGTCGTTCCTATTTTTTATTATTCATACTATCTATATGGTATATCTATATGGTATATCTACTGGTAACTAATTAATAATAAAAAAATACTATAAGGTCATATTTTGTCAAACACTATTAGATATCAATATACAAATTAACTTGCTTAGTACTACAAAGAAATGAACACTTTTCCATTGGTAGGATGTCATCACCTGCAGACCGGTTTCGAACTCTCTTGTTCTCGTCAGTAAAGGATATGGTGTTCCAGTTTATTAAAATATTTTTTCCGTGTCACATCCTACTGTATTGTTCATATTTTTTAGCAAACGGTATGTTATGCTTTATTAGAATATGATGCGATAAACTATTTATACAAACTTAAAATAAAACTTCAAAAAACTAGAATAAATACCATTGATTATTTGCTTTCAAATTAGGAATTACTTTTAATTTAACTTTACCAGTGTTTCCGAAACTGCCCACAACTTGCTTGGCATAATGGGATCGTCTGCTGTTATGTATCTTTCTGCAACCTTGCAGTCACTAAAGTGATGTCCTGACAAGTGTTCAATACCTTTTTCAGTGCTGCAGTAAATTGTCGTTTGTGCACCTTCTTGAGAATCCTAAAAATTCAACGATAATTTTCCTCATAAGATATAAGAGATATCTGAAAACCTTTGTTAAATAGATGTAATCTTAGAATAGCATAAATATTACCTTAAAATAGATCGGTGCTAAATTATCTATTACAGATTTCATAAATGGTGGCATTTTTCTCCATATGTTGGTTAGCACGGCCCCCGGATGCAAAGAATATGCTGTGACAGTTGTATTTCTTAACCTTTTTTCTAATTCGATGGTAAACAGAATGTTACATAATTTACTTCTTGCATATACTTGAGAATCGCTAATTCCTTTTTGTGGGGGTTGGTTTAGATTGTTTACATCAAAATGTTTGCAATATTTTGCTAATAAAGATGAGACGTTAACTATTCGAGAGTGTGGAGTTTTTTTCATTAGATCTGAAAGAAGCGTTAATGAAAGAAAGAATAATTAACAAGTATTTATGAAACGCGGTACGCCGCTAGACTTTTTCAGTCTTTCTACCCATACTTACCCAATAACAAATTGGTAAGCAAAAAGTGTCCAAAGTAGTTGACTTGCATAAGTATCACTAACCCATCTTCACTTTCTTTTACTCCCAAACCTCCCACACCAGCATTGTTAACAAGAATATCCAATCTACAAAACAGTATATTTACAGTTTAACATTATAAGTAATAATGAACGTTATTATTAAATAATAAAGTAATACCAGAAACTGTATTTCTCTCAATAATATACCAATATCTACTTACCTTTCTTCTGTTTTATTAATATCTTCAGCAAACTCTCGTACTGAACTTAAGAGAGACAAATCCAGTTGCTTAAAGTGAACATCGGGATTATCAGTCGCTTTAATAATTCGTTCTTTGGCATCTTCTCCTCTAGTGACATCTCTACAGGCTAAGATGACTTTTGCTCCACGTTTAGCAAAATCTAGTGCTGCCTCATATCCAATTCCTAAATAAAATGGTCATACAGATATATATCATTGTTATTTACATCACCTTTAAATCTAGTAAGTTGTATTCAATAATTTCTTGCTTATCGATAAGTACCTTAATTTAAATAATTAAGTATTATACTTAGATAATAATTATTAAAACTAAATTTCTCTCCCAAAATCTAGCTGAAACTAACATTCAATCATTTTTTATATCCCTATTGTCAAAGAAGTTTTGTTTGTATATCCTGTTTGAGTAAAAAAAATGTATTAGTTTTTAGGCCACACAATATTACCAATTAATTTAGGTACTTGCCAGCATTCGCACCAGTTATTATAGCCGTTTTGCCAACCAGACATACGTTGTTTTTACACCACCCGGTAGTTAATTTTATCCACAATTTAGGCATAGCTAATATCGCTGCCACCCAAAAAAGAAAGCACAGGCAACAAGACATTTTGACTAAATATTACCTATTCTACATTAATATTATATCGGGGCTATATGGAATTAATAATAAAAAAAAAATCCTAAATAACACCCAGCTAGTAAAATGAATACACGTATTTATACTAACACGGGAATATAAAACTTATATAAAAAAAATAATAAACCTTTTATATCGTTATTGAACTACTACTGATAACAGTGTTATTATATACCTGCTGGGCAGTTATTAAACATCTGGTTTCCATGAGTATTTCTTTAAGATATGTTCTATTTACGATGCCTTGACACAGGCAAATTATTTTAATATATTAGATAAAGTTCTTATTATTTTCTTGAAATAAATCCAGAATATGAGTGGTATCAGTTAAAAAAGACATCATGTATAGAATTTTACTTTGATGTAATCTGATAAGTAATCGTTTTATATGCATGTTGTTTGTATTGTTTCATGCCCCGGTCAAAGGTGATATGCAAGTGATTAAATAGATCAATGTTCAATAAAAAACAATTTAAAATATGTGGCTGATTACTGATTCCATTGTTTTAATTATAATGTTCCAAAATACATGATGGGAAAAATGTGTACACCTTTAGTACTAAAATACGACTGGTATTTTTTGAACTAAATTGTTTTGCAGTGAATGGGTTTATTGAATAATCATAAATATGTTATTTTTGGATTTGCAAAATTTGTTAACTTCTATTATATTATTATATATATTCTCTTATTTTGATGCTGGGTTCGAGAACAAAAAATTGTTTAGTCACTTTTAAGAAAGGACTGACACTCTCTAGTATATATCTGTGTTTTATTATCATAATATTATAAATAAATACTAACAAGTTAAAGCGAAAAAATAAATTCACTTACCTGCTATAATTTTTTTTATATATTTAAAAACAATGAGGGTTATGTATGTCTTACATGATATTTTTCACCCTCTGTCAAATTGCTGCTATCTATCCAGAATACACGTTATAATGAGGTATAAATCACTCCCTTTATTTTTACTCATCGTTTCTTATCTGTGCGTTTCAAATCTCTCCTTTTAGACATTCTCGCACCCCAAGTTCATACTTTTTAAGGATCGGACTTACATTTAGCTAAAGAAGTATGACTTCTTGATCTAAAATAATGTAATTTTTACACGAATTGATTGTTAAAGTTTTGTGTAATTTCTACGCGATTGCGTCGTACCTTGCGTTCGAGGTAAGTAATTCAAACAAATTTTTGAAGATAAATTTCCCTTACGCGGAGATAAATTGTCTTACGTGAAGAGATATATATTTCACATCAAGAGAAATATATATTAATAAATTTCTTAAATAGTATAAATGTAAGGCTTTTGAAACAATATAGATCAACAGATAGACGTCCAAAAGATATGAGTAATATTTGAAGGTTTCTCAAGATATTAATTAATTATAATAATTATTAATATTAAGTAACGAAACGTAATGTAATCGAATACCTTTTCTCTTGTGACAATAGAAATTCTCTTATACAAAGATAATTTCGCTTACTTCTAGTCTAATTTATTCTCTCTTCACTACTTTGAGCTAAGATCACCTATTTTTTTCTTGTAACAAAAGTAGAAATAATTCTTTAAAATATCTTGTTAATTAAAAATAAATATTAATAGATATCGCCTTTAAAACAACTATAATTCTAATAGAGCTAGTTAGAAGCGGATCTCAATGTCCTAAACCCGGCTCTGTATCTCTCACCCTCCGGAAAACGAACAAGAAAACCGAGTTAAGCCACTTTAGGGCGATTGAGCGCTATTTTGAGCGATTGACATCTACATAGTGAACGCGTCTTTCTTTTTTCTCTAAGATACCTATCATAGGGTGGATTTACAATAGGGTGTATAGCTTTTTGATGTATGCAGTACAAGACTTGTGTTTTATCTTTTTTTGCGACAAAGGAATACGGTTAAAAAAGCATGTCTTGACACTCAGCGTCGTAGTCGTAAAGCGATAAATCTTAAAAGATTTGTTTGAAATTGTTGAATTTTTTTTGTGGATTGGTAACATATCAGTGGTTGTCGTAACATTAATTATTGTTGAATGGCGGTAGAGTTTTGAACTTGCATTGTTTTGTTTATTTGTTTTGAATCACAACGTTTCAACTGGTAAGTATCTCCAGTCCTCTTCAGCACAACTTATTAACTAACTTTATTAACTATCGTGACTTCCTTAGCGATAGCCCTTATTGTAAAAAATAGCAAAAAGATGTTATAGTATCAAAAATAAAATTTTACAAAGCGTTATGTAGCTCTGATAACAATATGTATAGCTGTGCCTGTGGGGTATCGTTAGGGTTGCCACCTCTCCCGGTATTCCAGGAGTCTCCCGGAATCAAACCTTAAAAATCGTCGGTCCCCCGGGTTTCATATAATTTCTCCCGGAAATGTAGTTTACAAAACGCGGCACCTTTCATGCAAACATACAAATTCTTTACCGTCCATTTTTTAACAAATAGAAGCTTCATGCAAGCGTTTTCGTCCCTTTTTGGTGAGCGAACACCGCGCGCGAAATTTTGTTAACTATTATGCCGAAGGATCTTTTATTTATGGTCTTTATTTTTTTTAGACGTCATTTGGACAAGAGGGCTGTTTTGTTTACCCCTGCTTATTGCGTTATAGAGCGTAGGGGAGGCGGCGACCTTTTTTTTAGGTAATTTTTGATTTTGGTACTGCCCACTTAAAAATTATTATCGAGCCCACTTGTGCCCACCCATACCAAAAATCCTGACGCAGCCCCTGATAGGATTTTTGTTTATTTTGTATGTAAATAAACGTATTTACCTTTTTTTTTTTGGTTATTAGACTCCCGGAATCGTTGGTAAGGAAGGTGGCAACCCTAGGTATGGTTAACTTAACCGTGTTTACGACAACCATTACATTCTTTCAGTGTAATGCCTTTAAGATTTTGTATTACTGGGTTACCGTTTTTTATATTATGTCCAAGTTATTTTTAAAGCACCAACGTTTTTATATTGCTTCAAAGTTTCGTTTTATCGCATCAACGTTTTTATATTGCGTCAAAGTTTTTTTGTGCCACCCCTGACCCAGAAAAATGTAAAATCTGTTCATTAAATATGATCGAATAACATAATAAAAATTGAAACGGAGCCTTACCACAATATAATGTTATCAACGGCACGCTTCATTACTTTCAGCGAATATGCCTTTATTTTAGACGATCCTCCGCCGCCGCGGCACGAAAATGCTATTTCAGATAGGTGAAATTTAATATGAAAATGCTTTTGTATGTTGTTTTCACTGGTTAGACGTTAACATTGTGTTTGTTCTATTTTAAGAGGGTATTGTTTTTAAAGGAAATAACACTTTATTATTGTAAAAGCAGATTTCCGCAACATTATTTTAAAATTAACGGTCTAATAATATTTTATTTTTTTGGCCAAACGATTTAAGCCTTCAGCTTAATTTAAATGACCGACTTTTTTTTATTGAGATGTTGAGGCCAGATTGGCCCCCAGCCGAAGCTACCTCCTTGGGAAAAATTTAAAAAAAAAACAGGTTAAATTTAAAAAAAAATCCAAAGTCTAGTAAATGTAAGCAGCTCAACGGTATTTTTTATTTTTGTAATATGGTATAACGCACGAAGGCATATGAGCAAAAGACCACAAAAAAACCGTTCACTTTGAGTAGATCTGACTCTGAAATTTTCGTTTTAAATTGCTGTTCATCTTGGCCCGAAATAAGAAACTAAATTATTGAAGTATTATTTTACCAATGACAAGGTGATATCTATGTGGGTATGGGAAAACTATATTAATGCAGAAAGAAAATCGAAAAAAAGGTATAAGCCAATGAAAACCGTAAAAATAATTACTAAAGTTCTATGCATTGTAAAAAACATTGAAATAGTTATTTTCCTAACAAGTGCGGAAAGTGATACTTTCCCGCACGCGACTGCAGTTGACCCGAACGACGCGGAGCGGAGTTCGGGCAAGCGGTCAAGGGCGGGAAAGTAGATGACGTCGATGAGGATGATGGATATTTATTTACCTGTTGTAACAATAGTTATAGCTTCCGAAGTAAAAAACTATCTAATAAGGTCAAAATTTGCATTATTTTACTTTCCCGCACTAGTGCGGGAAAGTGACACTTTCAAAACTAAAAGGCGTGCGGAAAAATGGATTAAAACGCACGGTCGTAGAAAAATAATTTTTTTAATAAACATGGCCAGGATTCGGGCCAAGAGAACGCAACGTTTTTGGTCTAATTTAATACATAGAAATAATTTTGAATGGAGCTGGTTACGTTGGAGAAGAATTTAGAAATATTAATGGCACTATGCAAATCCAAAATTTCCAACAATATGTTGCAATATAATCGGAAAACGTGTTCATTCCAGTGCGAAAGCTAAATGCAGTCCTATACCGATCGCATCGAGCGTTTCTTGATTAGGTTATTATTTGCTGTCGCTGTCAGTTGAATATAAATACACTTTAATTCAATAAAACTTGTTTTTTGTTAAAAACTAACTATCCATCGTAATTTCGCTTTTGCGTTTGTTTTCTAGAGCTATTTTTCCAGTATAGCAGTTGCATAAATAAATTGTTAGTTTCCTGCTACTAATGGCCGTATTTTTGCCTTTTTGTATTATTTCTATTGTGTTAATTACAATTAAATTTAGACGAGTAAATAGAACTTAGCGAATTAATTTTAGAATTTCACCAAGAAATCATAATCTCATTATCATAGTCTTAGGACAGGGGTGGAATCAGGAGTTTCTCATTTATTACCATAAATTTAAGTAAAGGTATTCTTATAACCACATAAAATGTGCAAGATATGTGAGAAATACAGTTTAAAAATAAATTTTTCAATATCATTTAACCGAAGTGGATCGTGTCGTGTTTCTCAGTTTGAAGAAATTCAATAATAGCAGACTGCAAAGAAATGGGTTTATTTTAAATACGGTGCTAAAACTTACGGATTCTACAATAGCTATTAAAATATATTTTTTCCTAAATAGGAAATAACATACAGCTAAAGCTTTAAAAATTAAAGGCGGTAACTCGTTCTATTTATTCAACATAAGGTTATTTTCTCAAATTAGAACTCTCACTATTCAGGCTCTAAAGTAATTGGTTTAATTTGCACCTAATAAATAGGTTCGTACTTATTAATTAGCTTTAAGTCCATCACTGCATGCCGCTTGGTGCTTCTCTTTATGGTATTTATGCTTGAATAATGTTTCTTCCTGCCGTAAGAAAATTAAGGAAACCAGCATAAAACATTTTCTGGCGTTCCTACTGCTTTTTCTTGTTTTTTATTTCCATTTACTGGCGGCTTCTTCGAAGAAATTTAAAATTAAATTTGGGGATTTTCTTTGGTCGCAGCTTTTCTGTCAAATAAGTTGGGGCTTTATAATTCTTTGTTAAAATTATACTGTATAAATAAATAAGCAATAAGTAATTTTAATAAAACGTCCTTAGGATGTAGTCCTAAATAATATTTTCCATTTTTATTTTTTTAATAACATAAGTAGGTACTGTTTTTATTTAGAGTAATTTTTTAAACGCAATAAGTTCATTTTGTAATAATTTTGCCTAAAAAATTTGTATAAAATTAACTTACATTATTAATTTCATTTCCTACTTCCTTCCTAAAATCTTATTATGTCCTATATTAAAATCATCCGGTAGCTTTAAGTTTGAATACATAATTAGGTTATGTAAACTTCATTATATTCCCGCTGCAAGGTCTGTTTTTTTTTTGTAAAGAAAGACGGTAATTGCCTTGTTAAAACTATATAAAGAAAATGTATAAAGATAATAAGTAAGAAGGTACATACCTCACGGAAAAAAGCTATTTTTAATTGTTAGCTTTTTTTTCATTACCTGGATTTCATAATTATATATTTCCTGGACCTCTTAGTAAAATTGTCATAATTCTGGGTATAATTATATATTTATTATATAACCATTCACTGTCTCCGTATGTATTATTTATTACATGTATAAGTGCTAAACTTACATTTATTTTAATTTCTACATATTTTTTTGGCAAAGGTGAGGGTAACTGCTTCCATTACCCCCTCCCCTCCTGTATAAACTCCTAAAATGGCTGTTCTACGTTATCCTAAGATTAATTATTCAACTAACATAAGAAGCAGTAGCAAATAAAATTAGGAAAAGTAAACTTCATTATATTTTTAATGCAGGGCCTGGTTTTTCCTTCTTAAACAAAGATGGTAATTGCTTCATTAAAATTGCACCAACAAGAGAGTGTAGTGATAAGATAAAGAGCTTTCGAGCGACCTTTAAACGCTCTTCTACGAAATTTGAGTAACTGAACTCGTTATTATCTTGAGTTCTTGTCGTGACAGATCGGGCTTTAAGAGAGGTAATCAGAAAAATGACCAAAATCCATGACAAATTCAACATTTCTATTAAATGATGCTGATTAAATCCATACGTGTTTCAATTTTGGTACGAAACACCAACGATCTATTCTTAAATCATGATAATAAATAATTATTAAATTTTTATTACTCTGGTTTTAAAACTGACATTAAAAGTTTTTAATGGAAAATAAATTAAATCTAAAACTTCGCCTCAGCTCATTAACTTTATAATTAATTAATAATAATTTCAAAGAAAGCTATTACTACTAGCATTATTGTTTTAAAACTAGATCTCGGTACTTCTTAAAATACAATGTATTTATATACAAAGTATGCGTTTATTGCATGGAATAAGTCGAACCAAATTTGTTAATGTGTTTAAAACTTTTTTTTATAATATTATGTACACTAGGGAGTCATTAAATAGCTATCGCTACAAAATATTTAATTTGTTTTCACAACATTTGCAACTTTTTAAGACATAATTCACCTCCCACACATAAAGCTAAAACTCCCTGCCCCTTTTTTGCCTTTGTATTCCCTATTTTTAGAGCCATCTTCATTCTCCTTTTATCCACTGATTTGGCAAAGCCCTGTTAGCATTGATTTCCACCCTCAATATGACAATTTGTTGTTTTGAATTCTGAGGGTGGCACGCGCTTCGTAATCAACAAAATCCCAAAGGACCTAGCACAGATCAAACAGTGTTTTCTAGATTTCAACAGGAGATTATGCTAACGGATTCATTACGAAAATGATGGTGATTAGGCTGACGATGTTCACTCATCTGTACCCCTGCCGCTTAAAAGTTTTTATTAAATTAAGAGTAATTTAGGAATTTTATTCTTTAGCCACACCTGTAAATGAAACTGTAAGCCTTTAACTCCCTGAGTACCTGATTTTAAAACATTTCACAACTTAACTGGAATTTTAATATACACTTCATAGCGTTTATGTCAAATATTAATTAACCCGTCTCTACGGTAAAATTTTTAAAGAAAACGGTCTGATTGTACATGATTCTGGTATTTTTTTAATGGCTATTAAAATTTGTTGTCTACAACTACAAACTTAGGAGCATCTGACCAATATTTCTAAATTCTTTTCCAAATTTACCAGCTCTCTACGAAATTTTTTACAGACACTATTTTTAAGGTCTTCCTTGGCTTATATCTTTTTCTTAGAATTTTTCTTCCGCATAAAATTAACTTTCCTACACCCACATAAATACCATCTTTCCATTGGTGAAAAAAAAAGTCAATAATATGCTTAGTTTTTTTCGTAATTCTGGAAAAATAAATGTAATTTAACACGAAAAATTTAAGAGCGGTCGGATCCAATTTACCCTCAGTGGTTTATTTGTTTTGTGACATGTAAAGGGGTGACAACATGGGGTTCGTCATCTTTAAAACCCTTATAGACATTACTAAAGATCAAAGTCCTATTAAGTAACTACACCCTTGTCGATAAATACCGATTTGGGTATATTGGAATTAAACTTAATTTATTAAATCATCAATGATAATAATACATAGTTCATATTTGCGGGGCCAAGAAATAGTAGTTTGTACAACAAGAGTGGATATGATGTCCATATCGCACGAGGAAGTAAATTGAGCACGACGCCGTAGGCGGAGTGCTCAAACTTTCGAGGGCAATATGGACAATCCACTCGAGTTGAACAGTATATTTTTTCTACTACCTTATGCTAAAAAATGTAAAAAAAAGTTTGTAGGTTGCCGGGCTCGAACTCACGACCATTGGTTCCATAGTCCAACGCTCTAACGTCTGGACTATCGAAGCGTTTAGTTAATTTTCGGAAAACCAACTGATAAATGATGCTACATGAAATTAATTTTCTATGCACATTCAGCAGGTTGCATTATTGATAAATCTATTATAAATGCGTCTAAATTTTATTATATTGAACAAATTAATAACAAATTGTACCATATGCATTTAAATTATATAATTTAATGTCTTGAAAAAGAAAGCGGAGCCTCAGTAAAAATAATATACTGTGATTGGTCAGTTTCATTACCTATCTAGGATGAATATGATATATTCCCGCACAGTTAACTGGAATAGCCTACTTTATTCGCCACTTAAGTGTAAAGGAAACACCAAATTACCATATGGGAGTAGAAAAATATTATTTTCCCACTTTTTTTTTAATATTTACAAATTTACCCACAGATATAATATTTTAAATGATCTTTAATCGCTTATTTTTACAAGTGTATAAACGACGTATCAATTTTTACTACTACTATTTAGTAGTGGTAAAATTGATATTTGGTCTAACATTGTTCATTTTTGCATAAAATATTAAATAATTTGCAACAACGTAAAACCTTTCATTTAATTTTTTATATAGTAGAGAAGTTAGTAAAAGGAATACTCCTACATAAACCCATTAGTGCTCAATCAGTTCGAATACTTAACGTGTGTTCTGGAACATTGTTCAGCGTGCCACAAGAGATTACTCCATACCAACTTCAATTCGACATGCATTAATGTATGTAAATGGCTACAATATATTATGTATTGCTGGTTAAGAGTACTATCATCAAGAACCAAAATTACAGGACCTTTTAATCTTGATTTTTAGAAATCGATTTAATTTTTGCCTTTAAGTCGCTGGTTCATTTTTACAGAATTTTCTTTCGCACTTACCACCCCCTTAACAAAATAATCTTTATGATATTCTTTTTTCCTAGGCTAAAAATGATCGTGAAATGTATTTGCACCGAAGGCAAAGGTGCCTTAATTTTTTTTCGCCGTGCTAGCACAAAGAGTTAAAAAAAAGATTTAAAAAAAGGCACCAAGATTTTCTTTCTGAGAAAATAATATGTTTAAGATTATGGTTTTACTAAGCCGTTCTTATTTGAGTGTAGAAAGAGTGATTGATGAGGGGGAGTGGGCGGTATAGTTACCATTCGTCCCAACGTCTCACTTACTCTAGATTCGTTTTATCCTATAGTTTTGAAAAATTTCGTTTATACCATAATTGCGAAACTAACAGACCCTCTGATATTTTGTTGTTATTAGTATACGGACGGCAATAATCGCTCTTAATTTACTTCTCCCAAGCGCCAATTAAATCGAATACCGACCAGCATGACATGAAAAGAGTAAAGGCAGACCACCAGAGACTACTTGAAGCCAAGCCGATGACAACTTCATGTATTATGCAGAAATTGCAAAGGGTCGTTAAAGGCCCGGAGAAACAATGTGATGGAGAATTCGAGGTTATGTTTGCCAATGTTGTAGAAGTGGCCGAGGAAACTATTAATGGTGATTTAAATTATGGATTGTGTAGATTGCTTGTGGACTTCAATGTACTTGTAAATTTGAATGAGACAATTTTACATCAATTAATAGGGGCTATTTTTGGTTCATGTTTCTAGTGGCAATTCTAAGCGATAACCATTGAATTTACAAAAAAAAATGTAAAACCGTTTTAACCTGAAACGTTTAAATAAAGACCTATCAAAATCTCAAAAAATGAAAGTTTATTATTACTTATCGAAGTTAACATAAAAATAAAATACGGACTAGGTGGGTCGCAAGTGCCCCCCCCCCCCCCCCCCCACATGTCTATAGACGCCAATGGTGGCCACTATACGTCCTTAACTAAACACCCTGAATATATGAGAAAAAAGTAATAAACAACAAATTTTAAAAACTACCGGAACTGCCTAAAATGACAAGGAGATTTAGGTGCGTCCACACCCCCTTTTGATACGCGAACAATAAAAATGTGAGTTTTAAAACCGATCCGAAGCTCTTTAAATTCGTCTAAAGACGATTTGTTATTTCACATCATACCCAATAATTTAACGCTTCCGAGACTTTCATTGTCAGGAAACTTTTAAAAAGCCAGAACTGCTCGAAACGACTGTGAAATTTACGTGCGTCCACACCCCCTGCAATCGTGAATTTCAGAAACAAAAAGTACAGAACGGCGCGGCGGGTCGTAAGATACGGCCGAAAGTTCTTAAAGACGACAATGGTGGGCAGACAGATTTATGCGGAATTTCTATTAGGAATTTTTGCTATATAATAGGGATAAATTGGAAATGTCCTAATAAAATATGAGCCTGTCGCAATGGACATTTTATGGTTTAATTTGGAGATTTAAAGTAAAGAAGTTCACTAAAAGACATTTTTACTAAATCATCAAACTACAGAAACAAAACTTTATAAATGTAATTTTAGAAAATTTTTATTTTTTTCTACAAGACTGCGACTTAGGTACATCCAACCGCTCTAAAAATTGACGTGTTAAATTGCGGAAAAACTAAGCAAATTATGAGTTTTCTTTCACCAATGGAAAACTTGTTTATGTGTGGGTGTGAGAAATATATTTTCATACAGAAAAAAAGATATGAGCTAATAAAAACCCCTAAAAAACTAAAGTTCATCGTATTATAAAAAATATCTCATTTTTTTTCAATAAAAATAATTCCGAATCCGTTAATAAACATGACCAGGATTCGAGTCACGAGAGCGCAATATTTTTGGTCTTATTCAATATTTATTACTTGGTTTATTTTGAAAGGCAACCAGTATAATTCTAGAGTTTTAAACCCTTATAAGTTACCCCAACCATAAAATTTTTTGAATTTTTATAGCTGTTATTAAATATGAAAATATGTATGGTCAAAATTTTCATATAAATACATGGACATGCCAATTTAATGCTAAAAATAAATCAAAGAATAAACGTTAACAAATCCAGCCCAATAACGTAATTAAACTCGCAGGAACTACTTGCAGTAAATTGAAACATAATTCAGAAGATTATTCCTAGTTCGCGCGGATGTTTGCATTGTTACGTCCAGATTGGTGTACTTAGAGTTAATAAGTAAATCAGTCTTCTGGGTGCGTAGGGTAATAGAGGTAAAAAGAGACTTATTTTGCATATTTGGATATCTTTCTTATTAACAAAATTAATAAAATTTTAAGGTAAAAAACAAATAACAACGTTAATTCCAAACCCCTTTAAAACTTTCCTTAGAAGTTCTTCATAAATTAAACATTTTTTTTTTAATTTGCCATTTTTAGAATGGGATTTTTAACTAAATTTTAATTTGATCTTTTATATAAATACAGCAAAAAAAAGAAATTTTTCTGCTGTTCCAGTTAAATTCTTTAATTTTATTTACTGATATGAATAAAATTACGCGAAACAACTTACCAATGTCACAAACAACTCCATGCAATAATAACAACCGACCGCTTTGAGAACAGCGCAGTTCTACCTGACAGGTCTTGAGTCTGGTTTCCTCTTTCTAAACGGTATTTCGCTATTTAAGTTATCAAAACAAAGATAACGATATGATCGGTCGCACGACTGGCAAATAAAAGAATTATGCGTTTAATAGGATGACGTACATCATCTTATGGTTTTAAACTTCGTGATTTTGCACCGTGTTTTCAATTGTTTCTAGAGAAGGTTTATATTTTGTGTTTTGAACCTTATTGACTGTAAAAATACTCTTAATTTCACATTAACAATAATATACACTGAAGTTTATGTGTAATTGATCTTAACCGGATGAGCCACATTAACCCATTTCACCCTCTTACTACAGTATGAAAATTAATTGCAAACAGCCCAAACGCAATTAACCAAGGATTATTTCGTTTCATAACGCTATACGTACTACAGGTTCTCATAAATTTTAATAAAGTACTTGTAAATTTTTATTTTGTACTTTATTGCATAATGTTCTCATCTATTAGCTATAAAACTAATTAAGGGCTTGATCTGACGATTTAATTAAATTTATGATTTCGCTGTTTTCTAATAATATTATTCCTGAGAACCTGTTAAAGTTTCTTCTAGATATTTAATATTCAAGTCTTGTTCTTAGATTTGTGTTACTACCAATAGTCCCAAAATAAGTTTATAATAACGCATTGGGCCTCAACCAGGACTCAATATTTCTTCCCATGAGTTTATTAATCGATTAAGAAAAAAATGTTGTATATAAAAGTTTTTAGAAATTAAACGAAGAATAATAAAAAGTTCTTTTGGTTTATCTATTATATATATTTCAATCATAATTTTTTTAATTTATAAACACTATATTGACTTTTAAGTATTCTGTAATTAATTCTTTATAAGCAGTGACGTTTTTTTTAAACCGAAAACTCAATTTTTAGTCTATTTCTAAGCTCACTCTATCTCAGTCGCCTACTGATGCTTTCTCTTTCTAACATCAGTGGCTAACCCTACTCTCGGAGACGAAATGCGCGTCTTTTGACCGCTGGCTTCTGTGGACCAAACATCATGACTAGTTTAAATGCAGGTAGCTATGGACTTCCCTTAAGAAAAAAATTAACTTTTAAACATTTACTATTGGTTTATGTTTTGTTTTCGACAAAACTACATCTATTGTCTTTTATCCCATATACCGCCAAAAACAGCTATTTAACCTTTATAAACTTGAAGATATAGATCCATAGAATTTATTAACAACCGAATAAGGTTAAGTTGAGTTTTGATGTACAAACATAAAAGTTTTGTAGGCGCCCGTAACAATTTTACGGCTAAACCAGTACAAACACAGTTTTATTATAACCTCGAATCGAGGTTGTATGAAGAGCAATTTCCCAATAGGTTTAAAAGAACATTTAAAAAATATGTACCTAATATTTAAAACTGGTTTTAAAAAAATTATTACTTTCCTCAAAAAAGAACGTATAGCAATCGTAAAAAAAAATTTGAGAATTATGAGATGTCGACGTTTTAAAGTTCAAAAAACTAGTTTTCCAGTTCAGTCTGTCGGCACGAAAGCTTAAAAACTACGGTGTGCGCCAAAAAAACAACTTTATTAAAAAAAAATAAAGAAAATAAAACTAAAAATAATAGTCCAAACCGCACCCTGCTTTCGCAAATAATAACGGAGATACGCCTCTTCAAAGATGTCACATTTCAGCGCGTGACGTCACAAAAGCTTGGCCGCTGCATAAAACAGTATAGTTAGAGCCTAGGAGCTCGGGTCTAAAAGTCTAATTGCAACCTAATTCTTCGTCTCACGCTTGGACTCTTAATTTAAATTTTCTTCTGACATTAGTGACAGTGAATCTGAAGTGCTGGAAAATATTGAGAAACAGGTCAATTCTGAAAATGATCAAATTGAGGAGAATTTTAGCTACTACTAGGAAATTTTCAGTTTATACTAGCGCAGATTACCGCCTTATTGACACTTTGTGGTGTTTGCAATTTTCCCATTACGCAAACGCACTCTTTTTCAGTCTGCATTAATACGCGGCCCGAGCATTTACACCAATTTACTTTATTTTTTACTTATTGGTATGTTGACTGCTCGATTTTCTTCTTCCATTCGTTTAAGCTCATTTTTACTAAACTTCAAAACCAAAAGCCATTACACAAATACTAGCACTCCTTTATAATAAATAAAACTTTCCACAATAAATTGGGCACAGACTGGAACAAATCCGTACGAAATAAAGAACGTATCTATTGCCGCGTGCGAGAAAGCAATGTACAGAGCGCCGCTAGCCGAAGCTTTTGTGACGTCACGCAATCGACGCGTAAAATTTTAACCCGCTATTTCTCAGCAATGGTTAGTCGTAGAATGACGAGGTTTGAACCGTTATTCTTAGATTTTTTTGTACTAAAACTTTAATTTTTGGCGCACACCCCCTTAAAGCGGAATGGCGAAATTTTGTATGTGGATTAGACATTAGCTCTGCTCAAAACTAGATATAGCTTGGATTTGTTGAAATGATTCTCGAAAAAAAATTAAATTTCATTTGCTTTTAGTTTAAATTTAGTATTGTTGCTTAAGCTAATCATAATATGGACTTAGTTTATTATTTTGGGTATAAATCCATGTCTACAAAGTGGTCATTCAGTGCCGCTAAATAAATCAAGTCATTTGTTCATATAATAAAATTGAAATTCAAGATTTTCCTTACAATTAAATTAAAATGCCAATGAATTGTTTCTCTAAACGTGTATTTTTTTAAATAATTCTACTTTGCTGTTAATATTTAAAGCAATAAAACTGGAACGCCATAAACTGTGCATAAATTTAAAAAGTAACTTGATACGTTTAACTCAGTCCTGTTTTAAAATCCACGCTTTTACAACTCTTTCGAAAAGTTAAATGATAAAATCGAGCTAAATTCATGTGGATTCGTTCTTATACAATCTAATTAAAAGAGAAAAATATAAAAGTTTAAACCTATTAAAAATTCTGAGATGTTAGTATTTACTTTCGATCTTTTTTCAAATATTTCTTTGTCTTCGAACATCAGTTCCCACATCCTTCATTAAGGAATAATTACAAAGGTGCCATGCTACTGCATTGATTGTGGTAAATACAAATATTATTATCATTAATAATAATAAAATGCGAATCATACAACCCTAAATTATGCATGAAAGTAGGATACCGATGTCAGTTTTTTACCCTTATTTATTTGTTATTTATTTTTTATTGGTATTGTTAAAAAAAATACACTATCGGGACTAAAATTAACTCCCTACAGCCTATGAAAAAATTATTAAGCAGTCCCTTCTTATTACTATTTCATAAACAAACATACTAATGCATAAAAAATAATACGTCCACAAGGACGAAAATGAAAACTGCTTAAGGTAAGTAAAGGTAGAAGATAGATAGCCGTAAAATGTCGAGAGCCTCTTTAAGTTATCAAGTTAAGTGGACACGTGACGTAAACTTTTACGATAGAGAGCGCGTTGTCGCGTGTACTTTTTAGCTATATTGCATAATTTGTTGGGCGAGTGAAGCTGTTTTTTATTGCGGTTTAGTAGGGCCCGTAAACGTAAACACTTAATTATGGCCATATTTCAAACTATGTTTTTGCTTCTTCGAAAGCAGTGGCTTGATCTTAAGGTCTCAAAATACCAAGGAAATAATTACCCATGCATGCATTCTTGTAACATCAGCAATCATAGTGAAGTTAATAAGTAACATTTTACATAAATCATGTCAATGTGAAACTCTGTGTTGAGTGGGAAATTTTGACCAAATACGATTTTTCTCAACTTATTCTCTACTTTTAGATCTGGTTGTACAATTACGACTAAGGCTTGGTTCAACGTTGAACCAAGCTTAGATTTCATTTTGACAACCAACAACAATATAAAGCTGTTGTCAAAATGAAGTTTGAACTTGGTTCAACGCTGAACTAAGCTTAAGTCGTAATTATTGTACAACCGGGCCTTAACCGCCCAATAAAGCCATGGAATTTAATTTAAACAATAAAACTTCCTGGTTGCATAATGAAGCACTGGCCGATAAATCCACGGCTAAAATATTACCGGCGGCCTCGCTTTCTTAACGCGGCGAGTGCGCAAATATATTACTGAATTTTAATGATTCCAAGTTGCTTGTTAATGCTTAGTTTAAAGATAAGGTTTATGACTTTAAACACCTGGCGAAACTTCTTCCGCTTTTGTTTAAATTATTATATTATAACATTTTAATGTACACTTAAAAAGTTATTTTAGGAACTGCGGTGATTAAACTAAGAACTAATTACTACATTTTTACTGCTAAAGAAGGTCCGCATAATATAATGCTTTCATTAATATTTTACATATAAATGGTCTGTGATTTCTAATTGATTATAAAGGGCTGAAGTTTGCCAGGTCGTGGTCAATTACCTAAGTAATACAGGCAAAAATGTTTCGACTCACTTTATATTAGAAAATTACCGGTAGTAAAAAACGTCTGAGCTGCTGATTGCCAAGCAACGCTGTAGAAATGATGTCAAACAGTTATTGAGCCTGTAAATAGTTCCCTTAAAGCACATTTGTCTGAGAAGAAATATTAAATAGCATTTTCTACCCTAATTGCACAGCAAATTCGCAATTCCAGCGACTTACCCCTCAGCGAGAATTTATCTTCAACCGCGATAGACTATCAAAGAGTTAGTAAATACATCCTGTTCCTTAAATTGTGCTCCATAATTCCCTCGCACCGCTGATATATTCCGCGAAATTTAGTTTCATTAATGACGACATTTGTCACCAAGGCAGTTTATTAAACGAATGCTGATATTAAATTTCAGGTATAGTATTTCAACTCCATGATTCCAGACAAAATTTAAGCGTCGTTCTAGTATTTTCTATAAAACGTTGATAAAAATAACAATTTTAAAGCATTTTTGTTCCAAATATAGAAACCATATTGAAAAATAATTTCTAATTAATTTTTTGAATTATTTTTACTGCATGTTACATTTGATCAAATGAAATGAAATGAATGAAATTTTTTTTTAAATATGAAAAATTATTTAGTAAAAAAATCGCGAAAGAGTTAAAGGTATACTGACACCGGATTCGTAATCAGTGGCCCATAATGTATATGTTAAATATGCATTGAGATCTCCAGGTCAGACATTTTTGTCTATATAATTTTATGATCCTGTTCATTGAACCATAAATAAATATGTACAACTGTTTATACCTGACAAAATATAGAAAATGTTTAAAGAAATATACAACCTTTGTATTGTTTATTGAACTTTAGTTCATATCAAATTAAAATTAAAATAGATAGATATAATTGATTAAAACTAAATAATCGTGTTATTCGTATCGCACACATTTGCTATATTTTATCTTTGAAACCCAATAGGTTCTTATATTAAAAACAATAATATCGTAACCAAAAATAGAACTAGCATTGATGAAATGTATTCGGAATATCGAAATACAGTGCAGAATTCAATCAATAGACATCTATTTGACATAACGATAGTTAGTTTACCTATACTATTTTAAATCATACTTATTTGTTCAAAATTAATTATTGGGTAAAAAATACCATCCTGCAGCTTGTTGTTATCACTCTGTTAAAAATAGAATAGTATAATTTAAAAAGGGTTTATTTCGAATTAACCAAAATTAATATTTGATACAGTGCGTGCTTAACAATGGTTTAATGTAAAGTCAGTCCATCCCAATGTCGCCAATCTCTCGCCGAGCCCGTGTAATGTGAGAACCAATGGCACCCGTAATCTTCCAAGCACCGTCATCGATTCTCGGATTGTCGATAACATTGTATTGCACAGAATATTGCATTTTGCAGTTTGTACCGAAACATTATTTCTCATATTCTGTTGGACATTATAGCTAATGTAACATTAACCCAAATGTTGGTTTTAGCTCATAGCGGAGTGTATAAATGAAACATATTCCATCTAAGAGAATATCCACAGAAAATATAGGTGGTAAACTATACATAAATCAGAGTTTTAAAAGACATCCAAACCCAAATGCCTGAGTTATTATGTCTAGCAAAAATTGGTATTTTCCATTTCGTTATAGGAATTCGCCGGGCGTGATATATGGACAGCATTATTCACCGGGACGGCTACATTATTTTCCAGACTGATTTTAGTTTTTCCAGATTCATTTATCCTTCCGTTCGCGGCTTTCGGTCGAAACGGTTTGGGAATTGATTTCAGGTGGATTTTGGGTTGATTAAAAATACTCCGTGCGTGCATCGGGTCCGTTTAAAACCCCTTATTCATACCACGGTTTTTCTTGTCGAATAAATAATAGACATTTTTGCCAAGTTTGGAAAAAAACCATCGCTTGCTAAACGTGTTAGCTATTGTTCCAAGGCTGACAAGTATAACTTGCCAGATACAATTGCGCTATGAACAGGACGTACCAGCTTTTTAATGATATTTTTTTAAACTAAAATAAGGGTGTCATTATGTCTTTTTAGATTTTTTTTTTTTTTTTTTTTTTTTTATGATAAAACACCTGCACTGTAGGAAAAATCCTTTAAGGCGCTCTGGGAGCGGTGCGTGTGCGAAGAAAGCGATTAACGTTGGTCTTGAAACGTTGAAGATTGTATTCATTGGGAAACACGACCTCAGGAAGATCATTCCACAAAGATGACGTTCTCCAGATGAAAGAATTCTTGAACAATGAAGTTCGAGGAGTACTAAGCTGAACAACATATGGATGAGCGGCAGTGGTTCGCCGTGTATTTCTGTTTTGCATTGCTCTAGGTGGAATCAAGTGGGCAATGTCAGTCGAACACCTGCCATGGAAATATCTGTAAAAGAGAGCCAAATCACCAACCTGTCTTCGATGCTCCAGGCTATCGAGGGTCTTGGTCAGCTCGGGATCGCCGATCAGACGAACGGCTCTCCTTTGAATGGAATCCAGTAGCCGAAGGGTGTGCTTGGGTGCAGAGCTCCAGACATGAGAGCAATATTCTAATGATGGTCGAATCTGGGCTTTGTAGAGTGTCAAAAGTTGATGAGGTGTGTACAACCTTTTGGTGCGGAAAAGTACACCAAGTTTCTGTGCAGCTGTCTTGGCAATTGCGGCAACGTGATCATGCCAAGACATATTACCTCCCAGATTGACCCCCAGCAAATTAATAGACGGTGCCAGGGGAATCGCGTGTCCTGCCATGACTATATCCAGTTCTGCAATGTTAACCTTTTTGGAGAAGACTGCTGCCTGGGTTTTCTTAGCATTAAATTCGACTTTGTTACTGTCACCCCAAGCCAAAATTTCTTCCAGGTCCTTGTTGAGGCGCAATACTTCATGCTGCCTGCGAAGATGTGTGTCGGCAGCGGATGTTTGGGGAGTCAAGGTAAAAGATGAGACAAGTGTGCTGTCATCAGCAAAGCTATAAATTGGATTTTGGGTTTTCACTAGAAGGTCGTTAATATACAGTAAAAAGAGGGTAGGCGACAATATGGACCCTTGAGGAACACCGGCATTGATGATGAAGGTGTCTGAGAGAAACCCGTCAACCGCCACTTGCAGAGAACGGTTCTTAAGGAAGCTGGTTAACCATAAACAAAATCCATTAGGCATACCGTAGGATCGCAATTTACTTAGAAGCCCATCGTGCCAAACACGATCAAAAGCCCCAGAGATGTCCAGTGCAACAGCCCGGAATTCTCCATGATGTTCGATGGTGTTGCTCCAAACATGGGTGACATATGCCAGAAGGTCACCTGTTGATCTGGACTTTCGAAAACCGTATTGATGGTCGCTGATAATGTTAAGCCCTTCCAGATACTTTAGGAGTTGTTGGTTAATAGCTTTCTCCATTACTTTTGAAATTACTGAAAGCAATGCGACGGGTCGGTAGTTGCTTGGCAGGGTCTTTTTACCTTTCTTTGGAATGGGCTGGACACGCGCCGACTTCCAGCAGGATGGAAATATTCCTTTTTTGTAGGATAAGTTGAAAAGTCTACAAAATACTGGTGTAAGTTCATCGGCGCATGTCTTGAGAACAATGATAGGAATTTCGTCTGGACCAGAAGCTTTATTGACGTCGAGTCCTTTAAGAATCCGTTTAACAAGACGCTGACGGAACACGATTTCAGACATTTGCGATTGAACTGAGGGAATGTTGGGTGGTGATTTTCCCTGAAAATCTACAGTGGAATGCGAGGAAAACAGTTCAGCAAGTAGGTTTGCTTTATCCCCGGCTGTGGTTGCTATTGTGCCGTCTGAACGTGTTAGAGGTGGAATAGTTGACTTTGTAAAGTTTTGGCTGACGGCCTTAGCGACTGACCAAAAGGACCTTGATCCGTTAGGACTGGCAAGAAGTTTGTTTTTGATTCTCTCGTTATGAGCTTCTTTGCTTTGGTCTATCATTTGCTTACATTGGTTTCGGGTGGTAACAAAGATAGCGCGATTTTCAGGAGTAGGGTTTTTACGCCACTGTTGGTAAGCCAGGTTTTTAGATCTGACAGCACGCTCGCAATTCTTGCTAAACCAGGGCTTGCTGTTGGAAGGGCGCTTTTTGGAGAAAGGAATAAAGGCCTCCATGCTAGTTAGAATGACGTCGGAGACCTCCTTTGCACAGGCAGATGGATCATCCGAAGAAAAGCATACGCTTAGCCAGGGAAAGTTGCAAAAATGGTCCTTTAGGTCTTCCCACTTAGCTGATGTATAGTGCCAAATCTTACGGGGTTTAGGAGGTTGTTCAGAACTAATTGGCAGCTCGCTTAGGGTTGAAATAAGTTTGTGATCGGAAGAGCCCAATGGTGGTTGTACGGTGACCGTATATAGGTCTGGATTTGAAGTTAAAAAGAGATCTAAAAGACTAGCAAAATCTCCAGCTCGGTCTGGAACCCGCGTTGGTTCTTCTACGAGTTGAGTTAGACCAGAACTGATCGCAAAAGATTCCGCCTTGCGGCCTTGCTCATCGTTGGTGTTTGAGTATTTAAGCCAGTTGACATTGTGGACGTTAAAGTCGCCAAAGATAGCAACTTCGGCATTCGGATGATTGGTTTGCAAGAAGTCGATTGTGTTGACTAGTGATGAGAAGAGGGCCCTGTAATGCATGTCGCTTGGAGGACGGTAAAGGCAGCATATAAACTTAGTGATTTTTTGTGAAGATATTTTAAACCACATTACATCAAAGTCTTTCGGTTCCAGTATCTCCTCCCGTTGGCAGCAAAGATCATCTCGAATGAATAGACAGACCCCAAAGTTGCGTCTAAAACGGAAGTGAAAATCATATCCAGGATATAAATAGCTGACGGTGTTCGTTGACGCTCTGACTTTTGTCTCGGTCAGTGCAAGCACATGAGGCTTGGAAGATTGTAAGTGCTGGTGGACTGAATTGATGTTAGTGTTAAGCCCTCTAATACTGCAGAAATCAATTTTGAAGTTGTTACTTTTTGGTCTGTTAGCAACTGCAGGCGCCACACCATTTCCTCGTTGAGTGTTGTTGGAGGAACCCAGTAAATTGTCGGAAATGGTGGATAATTCATTAATTTCGCTTGATGAAGCCACAGGACCAGCCCCCACCCGGAGATCCGATCGGGGGGCGAGTTTACCTCCGGAATATTTTGATCTTGGAGCTTCCATCATGCCTCTTTCATACGGCCCACCCTGGAAACCGGAAACATCAGCACAGCGACGAAACGTTAACTCAAAGAGCAACTTCACGCCGCGTAAACTGATGCAATGGTATCTCACCGGGCGATGCCGGGTGGGCCAGCATCTTCCATTTTCCAGATTCTCGCAGTATCTATTTTTCTTCTCTTTCTCTGGTGGTGGAGTTTCCAACTCATTAAATAATACACTTGCCCAAAACTAATAAATGTTTTTGTTAGTACTTTGCAACCGAACATAGAATTTTTAAAACTTTTTTAAAGCTGAGGTTTTATTTCCTTTGAAAATATTTCAAGTGTCCTTATTGGCGAAACACTTTAATATTTAAATCTACTAGAGGTCCTTAAAAATTCATCATTTCTTTCTGAAGTTCTTACACTAACTTCTAAATCCATTACCATAAAATTTCAACAAATAAAGACAAAACCCCAATACAAAGAAAACATCTTTGCTACACGATGCTATAAACAATATTTTCAGTCTGCCTCTCTTCGAAATATATTCCAGAGCCAGCCGTATTCCATAAAATCATGCAATTATTCCAATTCTCTTATGAATAATGTATGGAAAGGTGATTTTCGCGTCGATCCATGTATAGCTATAACGAGCTCAAGGTAAACTTAGCTGTTTATTCTTGTACTGCAAGTATACAAAGCTAGAAAACAAACTTCTGGACGAAGCTTTAGAATTTATAATGTCCTTGCTTTATCATGTTTTGTTTACATAATGTTATAGTCTTGATTTTTCCACGAATGCCTTTGGTAAAAAGAAATCAAATAATTTACAATGTCGCCTAATCACAAATGTGAAAGATTAAGTGGATTTGCTGGCGATGACAAGGAGTTATGATAATATGGAGATTTTTATTGGTGAAACAAGTTTTATTAAAAACTCACAAACTATATTTTTCTACTTCGAGTTCCTGATTATTGATATTTGGAGCTACTTTCAGCCAAGTGTGTATTTACGTGTCAATGACCCTATATAGATCCCAAATACAGCACAAAAACAAAAAGATATATTATAAACGTAAATTGCTGTAACAACTGTCATGCGTTCTATTAGAGTAACGTGCGTTACTGATGGCGTTATTAGGGAGCGTTATTTACTCGTCACGTGACGAAAACAATTTTTCTGGCGCTGACATAGTCGTCAGGGAATAGACTTAAAATGACAAGCAATAAGTTAAACATTTTTGTGGGTTAGGGATTGGCAAGCCATTTTTATAATTAGTTTTTTGAATTTTAAATTTTCAAAGACTTTTTTAAGTATTAAGAGATTCAGGTATATTGTCTTAATCGTACTATATCGTTTTCAGTACAAAATAGTTATTAGATCTCTTAAATAAATAAGGATATTTTCTATAACAGCAACCGTGTTTTTATTTTAAACATGCAACAGCGTTTTTTAATGTTTTTAGATACCATGAAATTATTTTAAAAAATCCACCCACGCCATGTTTTGTTCCAAGGTAGTTTTCTGTCTTGAATTATCTTCTTATTCCATTTGAAAATTTTCTTTCTCCTAAGCTTAGGCAAAGGTTCTGTAAGTGGTTGGTATTTTAGGATGGAAAGGCCATCAGACTTACAATGTTATTGTTCTTATGTACGATATACGAAAAGGTTTTATTTTCTTAGGCATTACCAAGGCCCAGTGTTTACTGAATGTATTATAATGGGATCGAGAATGGCAGCGGAGGTAAAATAAATTGAATTTGAAGATCTCACTGCAAGAGGCCAGGTGGAAGTTTTTATTTCTGTAACAACGTATATCGTTTTAAAAAAATAGGAAATAACATTATGGATTGATATGGGTCGTGTATGACCGGTTTAGATTCCTTAGGTTTCATCAAAGACGCGGAATAAATGAATGACGATAATCTGATTAATTATTTTAAACTAGTAAGTATTAATAAAAATATTATTTGTAATATGATTTCTAAGAAGATAAACCAAATATTTTATAAAGAAATGTACTTTTTTAGATTTGTTGATTATGCTCAATAATATAATTATTTACTTAGCCATAAATATTTAATTACGTATTATAAAACTAAATAAATATTTTGACATGTTACTTACGAAGGTTTAGGATAAAGAAAGAAAAACATAAAAGAATATCCACCATTCCGCTGTGTCTAAATAATAAAACAGCTTTGTTTGAAAAAAGAACATTAAACTAAAAATTTAATTCTCGCACAGAGAGAATGTGCATCCATGAGCGCCGTACACGCCTTTTTAATAATGGATTTTAAAAAATATATGTTCGGGTCTGTATTTAGTTAAAATGTATGTCCTTATAAGAAACAACAAAAGTTTCTATGTTATCACTGAGAAACCTTACAAGGAAAGTTTCATTTTTGCAAAAATTATTTAGCTAAAATTTACATATAAGAGAATAAACCATCTGCATCTGAATGTTATTTTCTGGTAAAGTCTCTAATAAACTACGAAACTCAAACTTTAATAACAAAAATCACTAAATAGGAATTTATATAAAAATAACTTTACCAAATACCGTGTGGTATTATTTTCAGAAAATGTATATTGTTATGCTGCTCTAACAATAAAAATTAGGTCGATGAGAGGCAGCTATTTCCACTACCCCTCCCTAGCTGCGCCTCTGTGTTCACTCACCCCGGTGCTCCATTTATATTTTCGTGCCCTGGAGATTAAAATAAATATTTTAATTCTTTTTCCCAAAAATATTCCACTTTGCACAATTTTTGTTTCAATTTATCTGGTACATGCGATTTATATTACAGTATTTACTCTTTATATTATTTAATACGCAGTAAAATATTCTAGCATAGGATGGTTTTTTTCTTTTAAATAATGCAGCGAGTTTAATTTGAATGTTTTCTCTAATTTTGAATATTTTGTAAAGTACCAAACGTGAAAATACAGAATATTTTTAAATCACATTGATATCTTTTACACATTCCCTTTCTTTCACAGTATTATTTGAGACACACTCTAAAAATTGTATTGTTATCGGTTAACAATAAAATATTGTAAAGCAAAATAGAGTTTTTTTTTTGTTTGTTTAGGGTTCGCCGACTACGTAGGCCATCTTGAACCGGTCATCGACCACAAATGTGATCTACCGACTGGGGAGTGTGAAACGGCACCTTCATCCTACGAGATATCCGATCTCATCCGGCCTGTCCGGCGTGAATAGGATGGCTAGGTGTCGATTCATTTTACACTCTTCCCTGAGGCAAGAGCACGCCGTGTTCCCAAGCGATCACCCGCCCAAGTACTAACCACGCTCGACACCGCTTAACTTCGGTGATCTGCGGGAACCGGTGCTTAATATGTCGACAGGCCCTTGCCCGCCAAAATAGAGTTATATCCACATTTTTATTGAAAATCAAATTGTTATCGTACTTAAATACATATCGTCATATTATAACGACATAATATGGCACACTATAACAATATTTTATGGTAACATCATGGAAATGTATATTTTATATTTACTTTAACAAACCTAGTTAATAGTCAATTAACCAATAAAGCCCACGTTATTAGCAACACAATACACTAACTTTATTAACTACTGGTTATAACAGTTAAAACAACTATAACTAAATTATCAGTTCGATTATGGGTATGTCTTTTTACCGAAGCGCACAACCCACTTGTTGTTACTGACTTCTTTCACGTAGACTTTTGAAGCAACAGTGTTGGCGATGTTACTAATTCTGCCACAGTTAGAATTGTGTAACAGTGCGTTTCATTAAATAACTAAAGGAAATATCGTATTGCTTCCTAGCGATAGCCCTTATTGTAAAAAGTATATTGTTATTAATTATAAAATAATTTAACAAAAGCTATCTGGTTCTGATAACAATATGTATGGCGGCACCTATACTGATCATAACATTATTGACTTAACCATGTTTACGATGACCACACTTTTTTATTGGTGCAGTTATTAGTATATTACACAACAAGTGATGAAAGTGATACTTTTCAAACGAGGAGATATTTAGCACGAGGCGTTAGCCGAGTGCGAAAATTCTCCGAGTTTTAAAATAATCACTTTCACACGAGTAATGTACACTATTTTTCCTACGACCACAAAGATTTATTAAAAAAAAACCTTTGATTTGTGAAAAAAATATTTCAACTCTAGAATTGAAAAAAATATTTCAACTCTAGAGTGGAAATACAAGGCACACTATTTAATTTAAACATATGATGCCAATTTAATAGATCGAAAGGTCACAGGTTCAAATTCCATCAGGAGTACTTGACTTTTTTTTATAAAAACATTAAATAAATTATAAAATTATTTTGAATTGAAATCTTCCTTCTTGAATGATTTTTTTTTATTTAATCAAGGAAAGATACATTAAAAATAAATTTAAAAAATTCACCCATGGCTCTAGTGTCTACGCTATGGAGACCCATAAACATTTCCTGCTTAAGTTTAATATATGACATTTTCTTCAGCGGGGCTTGTTTTGACTGGTAATAGATTTTCCAGTATATTCTTAATTTTTTTCTAATTTCAGATGGCGTATTTTCACACTCTAATTCTGAATCACTCGACAAATACGTGATAAATAAACTAAACTGCTTTCTAAAATTTGTTCTTTTTAATAAATAGGTGTGGTCTGTCAAATTGGCATCATATGCTTAAATTAAATAGTGTGCCTTGTATTTCCACTCTAGAGTTGAAATATTTTCTTTCAACACGCGTGTGATATTCGGCGCTTTCGAGCCAAGTTAACCGTGCTTTTTTTCTCATTTTCATAGGTGGTCGTAGGAAAAAAAATGTTACGGTTATCACACACATCCGTATTTGTTTTTTTCCCCTTTATCGAGGAAGATCTAGGTATTTAAGATTACTTGGAATATATCGATTTCAGAGCTAAGCCTTTAATACCTGCGACAAATATCGGCCCTATTTTACCGAAACGGTATCAACCGCAGCTACTCGCTAACAAAGGAAACCTTTAATTAAATTATTAATATAATTACGGGAATCCAAGTATAAGTCTGGATGTGACGACGGTACACCTTTGCCTAATTTCGTTTAATCCGTTTTGAGAACGAAACGGCCTCGTCCAAAATTTAATAAGGCCCGGCTTTCTGACTTAATAGCCATCCGATGTTATGGAATGCCATTCTTAAGACGGGACTGTCGAAGCCATGTTTGGAATATGAAACTTGTTCCTCGAAATATCGCGTTTCGGTGATTTTACTTCAGAGACTTTGGAAAAGCAAAGGTGTATTTCGACAAACCGAAATATAATAGTAACAGTTAAAACCTAATTTATTTTACAATACAAAACTTAATAACATCCAAATGTTTGTTTATGTTTTCGTAATAATAAAGACAATAAATGTTACTATACAGGGTGATTCCTAAGTTGATACTTCTTTTTTAGCTGTGTATAGAGGGCATTAAAATAAACAACATTTTCAAATACCGTAAAACGGGGTTACTTTGCACCGCTTTTTGCACAATTTTTTTTTATTGAAAGATAAAAATATCTTAATACTAATATAACTATTTTATGATTTTCGGTGGATATCATTAAGCTCATTAACTAAGTCTCATTACATTTTTAAGTTGATTCATTGCAAGATTACGACAAAAAATCGACTTACATCCTGGTGCAAAGTATACCACGGAAAGGGTATACTTTGCTCCCCTTCATTTTAAACTAGTTTTACCGTTTTATCTACAATTAAAGCAAAATAACCGCAACGAGTCATACTTTGCACCATTTCAAATATTGTGCAAAGTATCCCCAATTTCATAAGAAAGGGGGATTCTTTGCACCAGTTGTACGGTGCAAAGTATTCCCAATTTTATATGGAAATTGCCAATGTAAACAAAAAAAATAGAAAACCCTAAACATGTATTTTATTGACCTATTTTATTTCCTGCATCTCTAAACTAATAATTGTTCATGCGATTGAACGGGTACTTACCAATATTTATCAGCTTAGGCTTTCTCGGCAAGAAGATTTTGTACAGCTTTAAAATGTGACAATTTAGAGGTTATATATTATGGCGGGAAATGATTGACAAATGACGGAATGCGGGAATGTCTAATCTCTTGAGATGATATATTGCAGTGTTCTTTCTCTGCACATGACATTAGTAGGGGCCTCAAATTAAGATGAAGCACTGTGCTACCAAAAATAATATTTTACAGCGTTGGTGCAAAGTTACCGTACTGAGTGCAAAGTAACCCCGTTTTACGGTACCTTTTTTCAAAAAACTTAAAAATAGGCGAGATACAGAAGGAAAAAATCTAAGTGTGGGCCTGGTCATCAAAACGTGCTATACTTTATGTTATTTGTCTTATTAGGCATGCAATTTACGGGTCGGTGGTCACTTATTTGTCAATCCTCTGCGGTGTGTTTTTCTGAAGCAAGTTCATTTTAAACTGGTGAAACGTGAAAATGGAAAAATTTTTAAATAATGAACTAGTAGATATGGTGCTAATTTACGGTAAGTGTCGTCAAAGTGCGACTGCTGCTTTGAAATTATATTAAAGTTAGGCAGGACTGTATTTGATACATAGCGTAATAAATGAATGTATAAAAGTACCTTATATTTGATTTTTTTTAAAAAAGGTATTTGAAAATGTTGTTTATTTTAATGCCTTCTATACACAACTTAAAAAGACATATCGACTTAGGAATCACCCTGTATTACCCAAGTATAAGAAAAAGTGTGTGATGGACGGATAATGCAAATTCAATAGGTTTGATTTTGTAAATATTAAGTGTTTAGGTTTAGAAAATTTGACAGTACAATTTTTTTCCTAATGTTAAACGAAAAATCATCTACTATTTATTAGTAGTTGTATTGAATTTGTATGCGTCCCAAACACAAATGTGTTAACTTTGAGTTGACTTAATTTAGGTTAGGATAAAATGTAAGAAATACTTAAAATGTTTAATACATTATTACCTTCGTTCTTTCTTTAAAAGAAAAGTCCTTTTGCAATGGACCCTTTCCTCAGCAAAAACCTTTAGGACCGTTCTAAGTGAATTATGTTTTACTTTAACGAAAAAATAGGGACCAGAGAAGACAAGAAACTTCGGTAATAGCATGTAGTGATTAACATCGGGTAATTAGGAAGTTAATGGGCCACAGGTTCATTAAAAGTTATTTTTTACACAGGTGGGTTTTTAAAGAAAATTTCCTAATAGGGGTTTACGGTATACATTATCCTAAATAAGCTATTTGCACTGTTTTTCATTAATTATCTCATGTTTTAATAATGTAAAAAATGGGTTTAAGACATTGTATTTAATTTTTTATATAGAAAAGCCTACTAAAGGTTCTTTAAGGGTTTGTAAGCTAGAGAGGGAGGTGGTCAGCCCTCCCCCCCCCCCCCCCCCCCCGCCCATTCTTCTTCTCCTTTTGAACGATCTCATTTGTATAAAATGTGGTCAGAAAGATGCCAACGACTCTAAAATAAGTAATAAAACAAATAATTTTTTTACCTTTTTACTCATCTCTGCTCTTCTGACGATGCATAACCAGAATTTTATTCCATGTGTCGATATTATCGAGTTACGTTGAATCGCTGACTAATCCTTGAGTATACGCATTGAAAGAGCGTCTTAAAGTTAAAATAGTTTGTCAACTTCTTATTACCGAAAATGCTCTTTTGCAAGCCAAGCATGAATACCGCACGTAGTTAAAAGGATTTTAAAGGTCGCGTACAAGAACTTAATCGGTTCGAAACTGTTCCAAGTTTTCGGGAAAAGCAGTGACAAATTATGGCAAGAAGTCGGGCCTAATAAACGAGCCCGGCTCATATGAAAGTTTACCGATTAATTCGGGAAGTTGAGGGAAATAACCGAATTTCAGCGTCTGCATACTAATATTAATTTGTAAAACATATTCTTCTTTAAGAGATCAGAAAATAAGTTGAGTGTCCTTTTTTCATGCAGACAGATCTTTACAGCCTAGAGTATTTATTTCACTAGTTCTAAGACACAGACCCGTAGTTAGAGGGGGGCAGTGTGGGCAATGCCCACTCCCGAAATTTATTGTTAGTTTTATTTTTTTAAATACTAAATAGTTCCATTGTTGCACTTCTAATTTGCCGTTTTGCCCTTCTTTCGAATTAGGCTTTTTTCCTCTTCGTTCGCTGCCAGGGCTATTCCCGAGGGGACCTACAGTTTAACGTGGGTTCCGAACCACGATCCTCAGTCATGCGACACCCCCCAAGGGCTGTCAACCCTTGGTTTATTGCCATTGCATGACCTACCGATTGGGGAGTGTGTACCTTCTTCCGCACCCCACGAGATGTCCGATCTCATCCGGCCTGGTTACCGGCGTGAATGGGGTGGGTTGAGAGATGATACCTTTTACACTATTCCCTGCATTCTTAAATCCACTAAATTTCGAATATACTTTTTTTATTGTACGTATGCCCACTCCGGGAATCGAACCCGGATCGCCGCGGTCGAATGCCAATAGCTCTACCTCTGAGCCACAACCGCGGTCTAATTTAACTGATTAACTTGTAATACTGGTTTAACGTAAAAAAAAACATTTGCTCTTGTTAAAACGGTATTTTGGGGAAAAATCTTATTTAGTCATTGCATTGCCCAGTATATTTTAGGAATCAGAGTCCATTGGATATACGGTAAATCATAAATATAATAGTATTTATAGTGAAGAAAGTATCATTCAAAGGCAATTTTGTTTGCCATACACTAAATTTCCGAACTGATATTTCCAAACTTCAGGATTGTAATAATTGACAAGGAATAGAAAATCATTTTACCATGCAGATTTTGGCTTATAAACATCGATCTACAGCATGTAATGCTGTAAATTGGCATTGCATGTTTATTCTCGAGTCATTGTAATCCGCTTTTCGGAAACAGCGACCGAAACGAGTAATCCCGTATCTAAAAATGGATTATTAATAAAACCGGGCACAGTTGTTAATTTTTGGCTGCGCATACAAAAGAACGATAGAGACCGCTTAATTACCGATAAAAGCGAATTAAAATGCAGCGTCCAAATCGTAAATTACGATTAAATTACCGCATTTTGGATCGTAATTTATAATTATACCGTTAACGGTAACGCCTTGCTAAATTGTTGCGCGTGGACATTTCGCACTTCTACTTTAATTGAAATACGAGTACGAGTAAAACAAAATGTTTTTTATCCAGCCAAGTAAATATTCCGGTTTAAGGATTTATAACTAATACCGAGTAATTATCATTTTAGGAATAAATAGACAAATTCACCTTTAATCGTGTCTGATCATTTCTTCGTATCTTTATTCAGAAACACTTCAATTTATTTTCTTTAAGTAGCTTCTAAAATTAATATTACCAAAATAGGAAACTCACGGGGTTTTCATCGGCGTTTCGCAGTATCTTTTAATATCACATTTTACCGATCGCAGTAAAGTTGCAGTTTTCTAAAGAAGAACTTTAATTAACACAACTTTTGAAAGAAGTCTGCTCGAGCCAGCTCTCCCTTGAGCAAATTAACTGAGAAATCGATTAGCTGTTATAATTAACTCATCTAAGAAATTCGCTTTTAAAATGTGTTATTTTATCATTTGTAATCATTGTAATTATGAAGGTTGAAAAGCCAAGTGTAAAAGTCTCGTAAAGTTTGGCAATTGGAGAGAGAGCATAATTAATGAAATTGCCGTTAATAGATTAATAGAAATATAATAAACTGACTAAAAAACCCATAAAGTACAACCAGAAATTTCTAATTTGGATTTGAGTTCCATTCTGTAGTAACTAATCGACTTAAATAAAATATATGCCACTCAATTTTTTCTTGTTTGTTATGTTCTTATAGGTACCGATTTTCCACTGAATTATTAAACAAAAGGTACAGTTTGAGAAACGTTTTCTTACAGTTATTAGTTACGTGCTTAGTAAACGTACGTGCTATGTTTCCCAGCGTTTGTAAAATTCTAAATAAGAGTTTTCTGTTATTTGTCTTTGCTTTGCAGTGTTTCAAATTGTATTGATAGTCTATACTACTTCTTGTCATAATAATATAAATGATTCATACGCGTATTTCTTAACATATTTTTACCGTCTATCTCTCTAGAGACAAGTATATTTTTTTAAATATCGTTTGAAAATTATATTTTGTCTAGGCACCTTAATTTTAGTTAAGTTTTTAGGTCACTAGCTTTAGCAAAATAAGTTTATGTAGATTTTACTCAAAATAATAAAACTCATCTAAGTATGAAATGAGAGTCAGAAAACAACAAGAACTTATTGTATTCGTAACAAGCCGTCAATATCCTGTTTCCTATTTAATATACCCGTACTTTTTCTTTAAAAACGTTTTCTCAGGCGTTAACCTCTCGTCATCATGAAACAAAAGAGGTTACCGTTATTCTCTATTATGAAGGTGTTGCTAAATTGACAAGCTTTGTTTGACTTTGTAATATTATGTAAAATAAATCTAGTAAACTTCACTTACTTACCTTCCAATAGAATATACTTACTATTTTCTTAGTATCTGTCTCAATGAAAATAAAATGGGTATGCTAAAAGTTTAAAATTTCAGATATTAAAATATAAAAAATTTTATGTGATCAGAATAAAACCAATAATTAGGATTTCGTATAGAGCTACAAGAAAGCCCATTGGTTGCGCCCAAACGTTCGTCGATCAATCTGTCATGTCAGAATGTTTCCTAAACTACATATAATGGTTAGAAAGACAACATTTACCTTCCACGTAATATTTTATAAAGTTTTGGCGTGAAAAATTAATATAAAAAAGTTTGTAAAAAAATATTTTTTAGATGGTAAATCAATTGTATATGGTGTGTCAAATCTAAGAGCTGGTCAAACAGTGTATAGGTTATTATTAATTTATAACCTTAAAGTAGTGCCAACCTTAAATAAAACTTTGGATGCCTTTCTCAAAAAGCAAAAAATCATGGGTTTATATACACCTTGTGTATTTTGTGTAGGTATTGATCAGTTTTTACTTATCGAGTTATATATTTTATGTAGACCAATAACCTAGAGACGTGTTCAATATTTATTGTACCTAGAAAATGATTTCTTTAAAAAAAAAACTTTTTAGACCATCAGTTTTTTTACATTTTAACAATGCCATTGTGACTTTTGTCCTGCTGTATTTTCTGAAATAACCCACTGTGCGACGCAGTGCGTTCTTAGGGTAAATTTCAAGCAATTTCACACAAACCCAGCCTCTGCAAAAACCACAACAAGCGACAAAAGGGCCTCCATAACTTAATTTTATTTCCAGAAACAGACGTTTGTATTATGAAACTATGTAAAGAGCTTAGATATAAATTAAAGAGAATTGTGACTTTAAATATAAAACGGAAATTTTATAATTCTTAGTTTGGAACAGAATACATAATTTACCATCATAATTTTATTTACAATAATCTATATGAAAAATAATAAATAACAAATAATAAAAATTATTTATATTAACATTGAGTGTTGAGTCAATATCTGTTTTATTTGTAAAGTTAAAAATTTTTCCTTATATATTTTCCTCCAGAATTACTTCTGTAGTCAGTTTTAATGACTAGGCAATACACTATTTCATAAATCGTAAAACATTTTTTTTTAAGTTACCAACCTCTTGACAATTTCGTGTCCGATTTCAAGAAATTGCTAGTTTCCAAATACCTACTATCCAACTTTATTTTCTCCGACTTTTCCAACTTTTATTTCTATTTTCCTTAAGACTGAATCCATGGAATTTAGAGGCATTTTATGCTGTAATTTCCCGACATACACGTTCAGAATTACGTACTACTTCATTTACCGGACTCGCAATTACAAATAACTCGGACCAAATATAATCTTGATGATCTTAGCGATATTACAAGAGGCACCTATTGCTAAATTGTATTATATTTTTTTTTAACTCAGTTGTCTTGCTAGTAACTTGTGCTTTATTGGATACTCGACTATACCACACTTAACTAACTAGGTTTATTAAAGTAAATTTAAAATATTTTACTTCCATGCTGTTTACATAAAATATTGTTATAGTGTACCATATTATATTGTTATAATATGATGATATGTATGTGATTACAATAATAATTCTATTTACTGAAGTTTAATAGATATAACAATAAAAATTGTAGATATAACTATATTTTGTTCACAATATTTTTTATTAAATGAAAAGAATTTTGTTTCCCTCCCTTCATCGAACTTCATCCCTAGCCCCGTTTCGTCATATCATGACTCATCAGTAGGGCTAGAAGTCGACGAGTGAAGGAAACGGTCTACTGTATCAACAGTCTTCATAGTATCACTTCTTTAATATTTTTTTGTTAACCGATAACAATTAAATTTTTAAAGTATAAACAATGGAAAGTAAGAAATAGAAAAAGTTGAAAAACCTTAACACATTTTACACCTTCTGAAAGCTTCAAATTGTGAGTGAAAAACAGAGGATTCTTAAGAGACGGACTTTATAAATTTTTTATACAAAACTATACATAAACAAGTAAAAAACAAAATAATTTAAATAACTATATTTTTACCTAGTGTCCCTTAACATTAACATAATAATAAAATTAGTCGATAAAAATAATAAACGTTAAGAATAACCTCCCTAAAACTGCAACTTTGTCAGGGTCATGCTTGTTAAACCCGTAGTAAAGTTTTAGTTTATTGGTCCATATTTTAGATTGGGCAACGCTAACCAGGGATATTAGCTTGTTGGTAGCCAAGATCTCATTGCGAGATATGTTTAGCTGTTTATTTGGCACACACAAATCAAGCTAAGTGTGTTCTGTACGCTCTATTGAAATAAACAGCATCTAAATAGATTAAAGTTGTTTTGGGATGTATTAATCAAAAACAAAATATAAACCGTTTAGTTTCAAAGATATGAAGGTTATAATGTAAACGCAGTATTAATCTTTAGTTCCCTAGTTATTTTATTTTATGATTAATTGTATGTTAGTAAGTTTTAAATGAGGTCTGTTATATAAGGGCTAAAAAATGGTTGCAAGGAAATAGCCAATGGGGTTTTTAACATAATCATATTGAGCACTAACATCCTAAACTAGAACCTATTGAAAATATATTTCAATAATAAAAGCCTCACAAACCGTCTCTAAAAATAATTAAATATCTACGGCCTGAAAGCTGGAAGTTTAAAAACATAAGACGAAAAGAGAGGTACCTCATCCTATTAACTGCGCAGTTCTTTTATTTGCGAGTCGTGCCACCGATTATATTGTTGTCTTTATTTCGATAACTTAAATAGAAACGAACAGATTAAGACAGAACACCAGCCTCGAGATATCAGTCTGATTGGAATGAATGGCGGACTGATTGACTGACTGATTGAATAAATATAATAATTTGTTTTAATAAATTTCGGAACATACGGGGAAGGGGGATATAAATGGAATGAAAACGCATTTATTTTCGTTCAGTTGGAAAAAAAATATAACTTTTTGGCCTCTGGCGGTGCTATTCATTTTCCAGTCTTCATTCTAACCACCATTGGTAGTACTTTAGGCAACTTAAAAAATATCTTTTCTATCACAAATTTTGAATTATAGAATGTATTTCGCAAATGCAGTTGTCTACAAATACAATAAAACCAAGTTCCATACCAGTTTAAAAAGTAAATCCGTACTTTCGAGAATAGGAACTATTATAAAGCATGCCATTTATCTACTTTAAACAAGCGTGGTAAAGTTGTTACAATACACATATATCACTTTATGTTTTTTGCCAAACTAAATAAAGCTGTTTAACAACGCCAGGCTATGAAAATGTTAAACGGGGCCTGTTTTACATACATTACTAGCATGCATTTCATGCTCTCCCGCAACATCGGAAAACAAGGTGGTATATTTTACTGAGCTGCATCCTTTAGTGTACATACACTCGGTGTTTTTCATTGCAAAATGGGATATATTTATAAGATTTTATTCGTCGAGTTGGGAAAATGGTCAGATGTAGATCAGATACTTCAAGAAAATAAACTCCAGGACAGAATTAACGCAACTACCAGGTGTAATAAAAATGTTATCTTAATAAAAAAAAAGATAAACAATCCGGAAGAATCATACCAATACATAGCAACTAGGGATTAGCCCATAGCAAAAGCTTCATTGGGGATCCAGACCCAAGACTTACGAAACAGCTGCTGAATAGGAACTAGCTGAGAACCATTACAGGAATTCTCACAGGACACATGGCTGTCAAGAACCATTTATACAGAATGCAACTGTACAATGGAAACCTTGACTGCAGAGTATGCGGACAAGACAGAGAAACTGTACATCACATAGTTTGCCATTGCGAATCACTAGATCGGAAGAGACAACAAATACTCGGGCAACCAAAAGTGGGCCCAGAGGATATCCTTACCCTCTCCCCAGTTTACCTACACAAACTAGTGCAAGGAACTGGGATCACGGAGTGGGTATGTAACAACCAAACAGGGTTAAGTGCATCCGGCACACGGACGGACCCTCGGAAAAAAAATGCATAACAATATTTATAAAAATATGATCAATATATTAGCCATGATACTCGTAGCAGACCAAGAACCATTATCGGTTTCCAACTAGAACTGGATCTATTACACAGGGTGATACGGAATGAAAAAAAAAGTAACGTTTTATCGCCAATAGTGAAAACTAGGTCATTTTAAAGAAACCAACGTACAATCCAAAAAAAAAATCAGTTAAATCGGATTATAGTTCCAGAAAAACTATAGCATTGAATAAGTTTCAAATTTACGATGTTCCGTTAATTTATTTTTGTCCATAAGTTTAGTTGTTTGAGCATATTTATCAATAGTTTTTGTATCAGAGTAGATAAGGTTATATAATACTAAAACAAATATCCAGAAATTGTCCAATTTCAAGAGAAAGTGGCCTACGAATATCGTTTTGCTGGTTTGATTAATGGACGGGTCCAGATTTTGGCAAAAACCTGTCAACAGCTGTAATCTGCCTGCGCGAAAGGCAAGAAACGGGTCCGAAAAACAATAATTTACACCGAGAAGGAACGCTTCGGACTATTACCTGCAATTTGTCTTTCCATTCTGTTCGGAAAGTAAAAGTTTATCGAATCAAATTGGTATATTGTGATTTTGAATTACCTTTGCTACGACGATGCTGTAACGGAATAAATTCTCTGGCAAAGGAGATTTCAGAAAATTGAAAGTAAAATATATTATGGTAAAGGTTATCTTAGTAAAAAAGTGTAAGCAGTCCGGAAGAATCGTACCTATACAAAGCAATATTTACAAAGATATAATCAATATTTAGACATGATACGCGCAGCAGACAAAGAACCATTATTCGTTTCCACATAGAACTAGCTCTATTAGAGCGTATAATGTTAAAAGGGTCTCTGCTCTATATATACCTTTTCCTATTCATGTGATTTCTAAAGAAAATTGATTTACCGTTCCTCCGATGCACTTTTCAAGGCATACATCAATCTTGTTCGACTCCACTTTATGAGAAGCTAAATAAATATGTCACGAGAAAATTTGGTTTTCAAACGGCATGTTAGATTGATAATACTGAAAGTCAAATCAGACAAAAAATATATAGATTTGTTTAAGTAATTTTTTAAAGAAACAGTTTCAAATTCAATATTTCTCCCTTGTATGAAAAGAGGGAAAACAAAGTGAGGCAAATAGATAACAATGCTATTTATTAAATTCTTATTAGATTATATCAAAAAATGTTCAATACTGGCATTATACAGGGTGATTCCTAAGTTCATACTTCTTTTTTAGCTGTGTATAAAAGACATTAAAATAAACAACATTTTCAAATACCTTTTCCCAAAAAATTCAAAAATAAAGTACTTACATTCATTTATTACACTACGAATCAAATACGGTTCTGCCTAACTTGCCTGTTGAATAATATTAAGAAAACTTCTCGGGGTAGGATGAGCCCGCAAGGGAAAGCGTTCTGCGTATAATCTCGAAGCAGCAATCGCACTTTTACGACACTCACAGTAAATTATCACCATATTTATTAGTTCATTGTTTTCAAATTTTACCATTTTCACGTATCACCAATTTAAAATTAACTTGCTTCAGAAAAACACACTGCAGCGGATTGCTTAACACCACCCGTAAATTGAATGACTAATAGGAGATAAGAAAAACAACAGAAACTATAGCGGGCTATGTTTTGATGAACAGACCCGCACTTGGATTTTTTACTCCTCTATCTCGCCTATTTTTGAGTTTTTTGAAAAAAGGTATTTGAAAAAGTTGCTTATTTTAATGCCGTCTATACACAGCTAAAAATGAAGTATCAACTTAGGAATCACTAATCACAGAAAAAATTGAGTTTTTGCATAGAATGTCCCATCTTGTTTATCCTGATTTTATCATCATTCAAACTGACAAAATACTTTTTAACGGCCATCAACTACCGATCTCATTATTTAACTTCCAAATTCAATATCATCTTATTTGAAAGAGATTTAGGACCGAATATATGGCCTATCCTAACTAAATAACTTGTTTGATAAATAGGCACATCCACGAAAACTTTTTCGTTTTATTCCCAATTCCGGAAACAAGCGTAAGAAACTCCCAAACGTATACAGTGAAAATAGTATTGTAAATATGTCGTATAGTAGATTTTCTTGCAGACCTTTGGCTGTCACAAAATCTCAAAATTATTAAATTATATGTATACTCTTAATTTATCTTTTCCGCTATGAATAAGAGAAAACATAATTTAGACACAAGTTGATGTTCGTTTTAAAACTTTAAGTTGCCTTAAAAGTTTTATCCCTCTATATAAAAAGAAATGTTAAAAAGGAGGATAAATTTTATTTTTTTGCTTTTAGTTTCGGATTTAAGCTGACTTATTATAATAAATGGCTTCCCAACTATATTTCACTTAAGGACGGACAATTTTTAAAAGTATCGATTGGAAAGAAAAATGATGGAACTTTTTACCGTTATAAATTTTGATTGGTATTAGTAATTTCCGTAATACTATTGTAATTTATGTTTTAAAGATATTTATTAACTCTAAAATAATATGCTGTAAATTGTAAAGCACTGGTTGCTAATCCCTATTATTATGCTAGTCGGTGAACCATAATTTATGTCTTTAATCTGTATTTATTTAACCAAATAATAAAATACCTAAAATTTGAATTATTATCAAAGAACAATAACTCAGCTACGCGATACATAAATGACCAACTGTAGGGACAATCTAATCAAAACGCATTTGCGAAACCTGAATATGGATGAATATATATGATGGATCAATGCATATCGCCTGTAGATGAATGTTGTTTTATGTTACAGCTGCCGCAATTTTTTATTTAATTGGTAGTTACATAATAATAACGCAAACTAAAGTTTTAAATTAACTTATTTTAAGTTCTATTTTAGAATAATATTTTAGAATTGAAAACTCTTTGTTTATATTTTTATTTACTAGAGGCGAGTTTTTTGAGAGCATTATTTCTTGATGTTACTTTTTGCCTCGTCTGCACTGTATTAAGACGAGGCAAAAAGTAACATCAAGAAATAATGCTCTCAAAAAACTCGCCTCTAGTAAGTGGGGTGCTCGACCTTTGGTGCTTAAAAGAACGGCAGAGGCGTTAAGTTTTTCCACCGCAGAATACGCCTGCCCAGTATGGAATAGATCGAGCCACGCCCAACAGGTCGACATAGCCCTCAATGAGACATGTCGAATAACCACCGGCTGCATGAAAGCAACACCTTTACCAGCACTCTACAGAGCGGCCGGTTTTGCCAGTCCCCCGATGCGCCGCCAGGTTGCTGAATACACAGAAAAATTTAAGCAGACCTTCGATGAGAGACACCCCCTATACGGGACATACGTGATACATGGAAGGCTAAAATCACGCAAAGGCTTCCTTAAAATGGTTGGTGAGGAACCTCCCGACAATTACCCACTATGTCAAAAAGATCCTGGAGGAATGGACCTAGACTGGCAAACGTGGAAAACATTAAATAGGATCAGAACTGGAGTTGCAGCTGTGAAAACCAACAAAATTAGATGGAACCAAACAGACCATCAAGACGCCTTCTGTGGCTGCGGAGAAGTACAGGACATGGCACATCTTACGAACTGCAGGAACTGCCCCAACACCTGCTCTCTAAATGATTTATGGAATGCAGAACAGAACGCCATTGACGTCGCCCAATATTGGGCGCAAAAACTATGAGTTGTTGTTTTGGACACGAAAAAGTAAGTAAGTATATTTTATTTATTTAACATAAGAAATGTACTGTAAACCTAAAACTGAAATATATATTTGATTTGATTTGATTTGATTTGAAGATAAGAAAAACGTTTTCCCAAACAGACCTAAAATTTTACTAGCTTTGGAAAAAATATATCTTCGCAAAGATCGCCAACTGGTAGCGCCAGAGAATATTGGTGCCAATTTTTAAATTTTCATTAATACAACAAATTTCGCTAAGAAACTGAACTTTTTTTTTATAATATAAGTAATAGAATATCCTTAAAGGGGGTGTGCGCCAAAAAAACAACTTTATTTAAAAAAATAAAGATAAAAAACTAATAATAATTATTATTGTCCAAACCGCACCTTTCTATCGCAGATAATAACGGAGATATGCCTCTTCAAAGATGTCATATTTCAGCTGCATAAATCAGTATAGTGCATGGAATTTACGTAAGTTTTAGCGCTTAGTATTCGTCGGGTTGTTAACCTCCGTGTTGTTCACTGTCAAAAATCTCTTTTATTGGCGTATTTAGGGGAGGGCTGCAGCCCCCCCGAGTCTAGGATCTCGGGTCTAAAAGTCTAATTGCAACCTAATTCTTCGTCTCACGCTTGGACTCTTAATTTAAATTTTCTTCTGACATTAGTGACAGTGAATCTGAAGTGCTGGAAAATATTGAGAAACAGGCAATTCTGAAAATGGTCAAATTGAGAAAGAATTTCAGCTACTACTAGGAAATTTTCAGTTTATACTAGCGCAGATTACCGCCTTATTGTCACTTTTAAAATTTGGTGGTGTTTGCAATTTTCCCATTACGCAAACGCACTCTTTTTCAGTCGGCATTAATACGCAGTCCGAGAATTTACACCAATTTACATTATTTTTTACTTATTGGTATGTTGACTGCTCGATTTTCTTCTTCCATTCGTTTAAGCTCATTTTTACTAAACTTCAAAACCAAAAGCCATTACACAAATACTAGCACTCCTTAATAATAAGTAAAACTTTCCACAATAAATTGGGTACAGACTGGAACAAATCGGTACGAAATAAAGAACGTATCTATTGCTTTTGTGACGTCACGAAATCGACGCGTAAAACTTTAACCCGCTATTTCTCAGCAATGGTTAGTCGTGGCATGACGAGGTTTGAACCGTTATTCTTAGATTTTTTTGTACTAAAACTTTAATTTTTGGCGCACACCCCCTTTAACTATTCTCCCCTACAGACCGACCTCCGTCCTTATTCCGAAATTCTACGTTATGCGCCCGCCAAATCCAGAGTGGTTCCTAACTACTTCAAAATTATTCGTTACCCTTTAATTATGCTAGTAGTGGATAGTATGACATCGGTTTTATCTAACTGCAACTAGGATTGATTTAATAGAGGTAAAAACAATTCTAGGACTTCGGAAACGGTTTAAAGGTTTCTTCCTATTTTTTTTATATAAAGTACTTTTACACTAAGCAATCAATAAAAAGATTGCCCTACATACATTGGGTCTAGAGTATACCGAAGTTAGTACTGAAAGGTTAACTAGGGCAGAGTTACCAATGTAGCCAGTATTTTATAGATCTTTTAAATTAAAGTTATGGTACATTTTACTAGAAACAACTATATCTTATTTTAATTCCCTTGTAAATCGTAATTTCGCTCTCCTCTATTGCGTTCTGGCCACTTGTCTCAGTCGCGACAACATAAATTTCCCCAACATCGATAAGCTTTCACAGTCCTTTTAAACTTCCATTTTTCTTAGTTCACTACTTTTTGCGAAGTCCATTCTCGCGATATATAAAATAAAATTGATACTACCACTTACGAACAAAAATAAATATAATGCACTGCAGTTCTTTGCAGCAAGGGCGGGTTTAAGAGGGTAATAGGAATTTTTACAACTACTTTTCTCATGAATGATCAAAGCCTACCCAGAATATTCTTAATCTTCCCCAATTATTTTATTTCTTGTCGCTTCTACTAGCAATACGAATATGTTTACTTTTTATGTGTCCGATTTACGTCTATTTTGGTGTTCCTCTTATTATGGGTATGATTACATATTAAAAATGCTATAGTTTTTTTTAAATTTTCCTTATATCCATAAATTTTGAAAAAAAATTTCGCCTGTAGTGCTTTTTTTCTCGTTTCAACATCGAAAACCGTTGCCACAACCAAAGGTTTTATAAAAATAATTTTTTGATTATGAATTGGACACCTTTACTTCACCTCCCCTGAAATATATTTTTTTGTACGCATTAAACTCCTCCCCCCCCCCCCTCCTTCAATGACTTATGGGACACTCTCTTTTAGTGCTAGAACCAGCCAGAAAAGTCTATTTCAATACCTTGATGTTATTATTTTAAAATTCCTATCATTTTTTAAGAACAAAATCATTAATTCCTAACCGTGTTTACCCTATTAGGGTGAATTAGGGTTATAACTTACTTTTACAAATTTTAAGATCTCCTACTGGACTAGACACACTTTCCCGCGGCCTATTTATGCTTTTATTGTATAAATATGAATTTAAATTCCAAGATGCAAAATAAAAGTAACAAAAATTATGCTATATTTCTTTAAGAACTTCTACCAAGTAAATACCAACGAGTTCCTATATTGATTTCGATTTAAGAAGGCAATATATTATTCTTATTTTTATCTGCCAAGCACAAAGGACCTCCGTTATTTAAAAAAGTGGAAATAAGCTTTATTTATGCGAGTCTCTGCCAGGGCGTTAAGACCGAACGCTAGTCGTTACCGTTTTTTGTTTGCCTAATCGCTTGACCAGATTGAAAAAATGACTCTTTATTTTGTTAATTGGAGAAAATAAACAAAAAAACAGATGTTTGAAAGAAGTCAAGTAAGAAGATAAGGTAAATAAGGTCTAACCATTTTTTTAATGGTATTTAATTTTCAGCAAAAGAAACTACAATTTTAGCATTCAATTCTGTAATTATACGTCGGGTAAATGCATCCTAATATAAAAAAATACATATTACAATACATCGTAGGTTCTTTCTTCAACATTATAGGTATAGCATGGTTTGGTTTTTATTTTTTCATGTCACGTTTTTCATTATATAATTTTCTCCATATTAACCATACATTCCCTTTATTTTACAGGGTCCTACGACGATGCGGATGGCAGAGAATCCCCAAGAAGTAAAAGCTCTTGGTAAGCTTATAATTTCAAGTAGCAAAAAGGTGTTCACGAGAAATCTGTCACATACCGCCTAAACATGCCAAATAATAGTTTCCCGATTTGTTTATATATTAATATAGACTACTTACTTTTATTAAATATTATATAATGCTATTTTAAAAACTGTCTAAGATTCATAATAATTTTTTCAATCAGTTTCAGGTATGGAAACTTTTTTACACAGCTGCAAACAGAGTCCATTTATTATTCATTTAATTTTCAATACGAGATAATTTGCAACTGACCTTTTAGAAAATAGAATTTATGAACACAGCCCTTTGTGTTTCCATTGTATTTGTTTTCAAATCACAAATAAAAATTTCTTCCATAACATTCATTAATTATTTTGATTTAACACAAAAAACAATTTAGCTTCAAAATTTTCTCATTATGTTT